>CM030879.1:5873151-6353724 GCA_018132145.1 Boehmeria nivea var. tenacissima
CGACAGTGGGCCGGCCCGGCGGAAGGCCCAAGGAAGAACAGCGACAAACGGACGTCGAGAAAGACGGTCCGCGACACAAGCAGCTGGCAACAACCATCCCGCACCTGCCTACGGTGATTGCCCGACGTCCAAGTGGGTGCCAGCCTGCCGCCCGTGGCCTAGCGAGCGCCTTGCGCCTCACACCCGTGTGGGCGACCACCCTTCGCCCATGTGGTCGACTACCCGACGCCCGAGTAGGCGACCACCGGTCGCCCGCATGCCGGTCGCCCACCAGTCGCCCGTCGGCTGGTCGCCTGCCGACCGGTCGTCCACCGGTCGCCCGCTGATCGGTCGCCCACCGGTCGCCCGTGGTCGCCCGAGGTCACCCGTGGTCGTCCGAGGTCTCCCGCTGGTCGCCCACCGGTCGCCCACCAGTCGCCCGCCGGCTGGTCGCCCGCCGGCCGGTCGTCCACCGGTCGCCCGCCGATCGGTATCGGTCGCCCACCGGTCGCCCGTGGTCGCCCGAGGTCACCCGTGGTCGTCCGTGGTCGTCCGTGGTCGCCCGAGGTCTCCCGTGGTCGCCCGAGGTCGCCCGTGGTCGCCCATCGTCCGTGGTTGCCCGCGTGGTCGCCTGTGGTCGCCCACACGCATGGTCGTCCGTGGTCGCCCGTCGCGGTCGCTCGTGTCTCCCGTCTCCCCATGCCGCTCGTTTCGGAATCATTAATTCCCGATCTCGAGTTTCCAAAAATAGAAAAACGTGTATATTTATTACGTAATTGTATATGGCTATAAATAGCCAATAACGACCAAGAAAAGAGAGGATATCAATTTCGCTCTGAGACTTATATTTTTCCTCTGATCACTTTTGTCTTTTATTCTTTTATTCTCACGTACTTTACACGTGTTAGTTGGTGCGAAAAATTGCATCAACATTTTGGCGCTAGAAGGAGGGCCTTGTGCGATTAGCAGTCCCGAGGTCTACCCAGCAAATTTTCAATACTTCACGGCAAATCTTAATCGATTCTCAAAAAATGACGGGCGAAGCTCATTCCTTACGCTTGGAGGACGAGATTGAAACAACCGAGACCGCAACACCACCCGTCCCCCGAGGAAGAGGCCGACCACGCCGTCCGCGGACATCGACGAACCCCCAGCCCGTCGCCCAACGGATCGACAGGTTAGAAGGCGCAGTGTTGAATCTGTCGAACATGATGGCACAGTTCGTCGCTACGATGACGAATGCTCAGGATGCTCCGATCCCCGCCGCAACGATACCTTCCAGCACGCAAGATAACTCGATCGGCCACGAAGGTCAAGACTCGGCCCAAGTGGCCTGTGGTGATCAAGCAGCTCGACGCGCGAGGAATCCGGAAGCATCACCAAGCAGGACGAGGGGAGAATCCCAGCGTACTCGAGTCTCCGTCTTCGACCGACTCGAAGCTGAAAACGAAGACGAGACGGATAGCACTTGGACTCCAGATGCGGCAGGAAGCGCTATAGATCTCCGCGACCACATAAACCAACGACGGGTAGGGGCCCTCTCCCGACTAGGACCAAACGCCGCACCTAGCCACCAGTCCGCCTCGAGGAGAATTGACGCCAATCTTCAAGGTAGCAGAGTGTCGCGCGCGTCTGCAGCCCATGCCATCAATCGGGCTCTAGTCACTGCCCCTGTGGAGAATTTAGAAGAGGTCGTGCGCCGCGCGACATAATCGGGGAAATTGAATCCCCTTTCACAGAACAAGTTTTGGCCGAGCCATTTCCCGAAGACTTCAAGATGCCAGTCATGAAACAATACGAAGGATTGACGGACCCGATCAACTACTTCGAAAGCTACCGCACTTGGATGAATATACGAAGAGCAAGCCCCAACATCAAATGTCAGGCATTCGGACTTACTCTAACGGGAGCTGCGTTAGAGTGGTTTCATAGTCTCCAACCAAGGTTGATAGCCTCTTTCGGCCAATTGAGGACGGAGTTTGTGAACCGGTTTATCGGCCAAAAGACACGCAAGAACGACAAAACTTACCTCTGGTCGTTGAAGCAGGGAAAGAACGAAAGCTTGAAGGACTACATCCGACGATTCACCAAGGAGATCAACACCTTGGAGAAGTTCACTAACGGGGACGCCATTGCCGCCTTGCGAGACGGTTTACAAGAAGGCGAGTTATTAAGGTCAATGATTCGAAAAGAACCCAAAACGTTCAACGAAATCCTCACCCGCGCGCATGAATACATTAAAGTCGACGACTATCTTCAGACCCGACAAGAACACAAAGGTGAAAAGAAACGGGCAAGCGAAATCGAGACGGAAGAAACCAAGAAACAAAAAAGTAATGCCGAATTCGCATAAGACACCGCGAAGCCCGCTATCGGGAGAAGGTAAAAAAAAAAAAAAAAAAGGGCCGCGAGCCGCGTGCCGCAATGAGCCGTCGCGAGCCGCTTACCGCCGCGTGCCGCTACGAGCCGCCGCGTGCCACAATGAGCCGCCTCGAGCCGCTTGCCGCCGCGTGCCGTAATGAGCCGTCGCGAGCCGCTTACCGCCGCATGCCACTACGAGCCGCCGCGTGCCGTAATGAGCCGTCGCGAGCCGCTTACCGCCGCGTGCCACTACGAGCCGCCGCGAGCCGCATGCCGCAATGAGCCGCCGCGAGCCACGAGCTGCCGCGTGCCGCAACGAGCCGCCACGTGCCGCTATGAGCCGCCGCGAGCCGCTTGCCGTCTCGTGCCACTACGAGCCGCTGTGTGCCGCATGCCGCCATGTGCCACATGTCGCCATATGCCGCCGCATGCCATTGCGTGCCGCCATGTGCCGCTGCGTGCCACCATGAGCACCCTGTGCCGTCACATGCTGCCATGTGCCGCTGCAGGCCGCAGTGTTCTGCCGCATGCCGCCGCGTGCCTACGTGCGCCGTCACATAAAAAAAAATATATATATATATATATATATATAAAAAATAAAAAATCAATAAAAAAAGACCTACTACGTGTAGGCAATAAAAGACCTACTACGTGTAGGCACCACAAAAGACCTATTACGCATAGGCAACAAAAGACTTACTACGGGTAGGCAACAAAAGACCTATTACGTATAGGCACGAAAAGACCTCCTACGGGTAGGCACAAAAAGACCTACTACGTGTAGGCACCACAAAAAGACCTACTACGTGTAGGCGCGAAAAGACCTCCTACGGGTAGGCACAAAAAGACCTACTACGTGTAGGCACCACAAAAGACCTATTACGTGTAGGCACAAAAAGACCTACTACGTATAGGCACGAAAAGACCTCCTACGGGTAGGCACAAAAAGACCTACTACGTGTAGGCAATAAAAGACCTACTACGTGTAGGCACCACAAAAGACCTATTACGCATAGGCAACAAAAGACCTACTACGGGTAGGCAACAAAAGGCCTATTACGTGTAGGCACAAAAAGACCTACTACGTATAGGCACGAAAAGACCTCCTACGGGTAGGCACAAAAAGACCTATTACGGATAGGCAACAAAAAACCTACTACAATAGGCCGACTACTACTACAAAAAAAAAAAAAAAAAAAAAAACCTCATCCTCATCATCCTCTTAGTTTCCTTAGCGTGACAAGCGACACACGGAAACTGGGGGGCTAATGTTGGGCCATAATTCAGTTCGAAGCCCAAGGCCCGCCTTGGAGGTTATAAATCGACAGTGGGCCGGCCCGGCGGAAGGCCCAAGGAAGAAGAGCGACAAACGGACGTCGAGAAAGACGGTCCGCGACACAAGCAGCTGGCAACAACCATCCCGCACCTGCCTACGGTGATTGCCCGACGTCCAAGTGGGTGCCAGCCTGCCGCCCGTGGCCTAGCGAGCGCCCTGCGCCTCACACCCGTGTGGGCGACCACCCTTCGCCCATGTGGTCGACTACCCGACGCCCGAGTAGGCGACCACCGGTCGCCCACCAGTCGCCCGCCGGCTGGTCGCCCGCCGGCCGGTCGTCCACCAGTCGCTCGCTGATCGGTCACCCACCGGTCGCCCGTGGTCGCCCGAGGTCACCCGTGGTCGTCCGTGATCGCCCGAGGTCTCCCGTGGTCGCCCGAGGTCACCCGTGGTCGTCCGTGGTCGCCCGAGGTCTCCCGTGGTCGCCCGAGGTCTCCCGTGGTTGCCAACGTGGTCGCCTGCGGTCGCCCACACGCATGGTCGTCCGTGGTCGCCCGTCGCGGTCGCTCGTTTCGAAATCATTAATTCCCGATCTCGAGTTTCCAAAAATAGAAAAACGTGTATATTTATTACGTAATTGTATATGGCTATAAATAGCCAATAACGACCAAGAAAAGAGAGGATATCAATTTCGCTCTGAGACTTATATTTTTCCTCTGATCACTTTTGTCTTTTATTCTTTTATTCTCACGTACTTTACACGTGTTAGTTGGTGCGAAAAATTGCATCAACAATAATAATAAGAGGTACAGTTACTTAAGATAAGGGATTACTGTAGGCGGCCATATTTTGTATTGAATATATCCAATTTTCAAAATTTCAAATATATATCGAGGGATAAAATGTTCTTGATTTATTCCATATACTTGTAATCTAAATTGCAAAGGAGAGTTGCATAAATAGGCCAAAATTAAGTATGTCTTTCAAATGATAGTCCATGTTTCGAAAAAATAAAAAAATAATAATATTTGTAAAGAATTTTGTAACAAAAAAATATCAAATAAATATTTACACATCTGTAAACATTTGTAAGATATAATTTAAAACTTCAAAAAAATGATGAATAAAAGTTGAAGTGTTACAAAATATTTTTTAAATATTTACAGGTGTGTAATATTTTGTGTAACACTTTTCTGTTATATAATTCGTAACATGAGTATTTTTTTATTTTTTAAAACATTGACTATTATTTAAAGACGTAAAAAAAATTTGACTATTTACTGTAATTTTCCAATTATAAACTCAATGAATTTAGTAAATATTCCAGTTATCATACATTCATACCACTAGATTGAAGTAAATATTCTATACATTATATCAGTTCCACTATTTTGGTTGTTCAAAACACGAACGAAATTATTAGTCGATATTCCAAAATAACAACCTAATATATATATATATATATATATATATATATATTTTTGTTTCCAATATAACTTCTACGTGTTATACAATTTTTACCATAAATTTTGAAAATTTGGAGAAATATTGGCAAAATTTATGAAAATATAGATGTTGGTTTCCATGTAGTGTAATTTTTAAATATATCAAAAAAGTTTGTAAGTATCGAAATTTTTATAATTATTTATTAAACAAAATTTTTTAGCTATTATTCTTATGTACTGCCAATGGTGTGCCGAGGGAGTTTTGAAAAGCTCAAGCTCGACTCGTCAAAAATTTTTTAGCACGACCACAATAAGAACCGAGGGAAATAAAGCTTTGGAAAGTTCAAGTTCAGCTTACAAGAAAATGTTTTAGCTGAGCTCGAATTCGGTAAGAATTGATTTTTTGCAATAAAAGTTTGCTTTAACAGCATCCAAATGAACATGTAATCAACATAGCAACAATACAACAACACAGAATACATGAAAATTAAATCAAATATGAAATAAAAGTAACGTGAAACTCCAAAAGTTTTAAATTTTAAAATTACATTTATAACATGATAAATTTAAAATTACTTAATAATAGGATAATTTAACTTTACAAAATTATAAAGTATAGAAACAAACTCCTAAACGAGTACCTATGAGCTCATGTTTGGCACGTTTATAAAATAAGCACTAAAGCAGAGCTCAAACTCGACGTGTTTACATAATAAGTCGAACACAAACGAACTTTTATCGAGCTGAGCTCTAAGTAGTTCATGATTGGCTTCGTTTGCAGCCCTATGCACTACCGATAACTATAATTATTTATGTGCATGTGTGGTATAATTAACAATAAAAATAATACATTAAAAAATTAAGAGATTTTTAAAGATTTAACCAAACTATTGGCTAATTTTTTAGGAATTAGCCATAGTTTCATGAAATTAAGGATTTATCCATAACTTACGTGTAACACAATGTTATACGTGTAACACATTGTGTTACACGTATGTTATGGCTAAATCCTTAATTTTGATATCCTATGGCTAAATCCTTTAAACTTTACCTTTAAAATGACTAATTTCTTAACTAGTCCAAAAAATTAATACACTCTTTTAATGAAATTGGATCATGTAACTTTGCATGTTATAATTTTTTATATTATAAAAATAGTTTATATGAGTTTGAAACTTCCTAAGAGAGTACATGTGAGCTCAAAATTAACTTACAATTTTTAATTTTTAATTCGTTAAAATTTCATAGGAAATACAATTAGAATAAAATGAAAAAGTAAGACGAGATACTATTTTAATGTTAAATTAAAACAATTTATAGCACTTAGTTACTGTATCTTGTTGTTTTAGTTCATTTTATATATTTATGTTCAATTAATTAATTTTGAGTAGTTTGTTACCATCCATAAGCATGATTAAATTTTTTATTTAAAAAAAAACTATAACCGATCAAACATCTACTGGCAATGGTTTGACCGTTATTGGAATAAACGGTAATAATTAACCGTTACCGTTTTATTCCGGTAACGGTTTGATGGAACCGTTAATCAATAACAATCAATAACGATTCCGTTAAAAGTTTCAGTAACCGGAATACCGGGTCTAGTAAGAGCATAGTAAAATGTATGGGGATTTTAAGAAATGTCCCATTCTTGACACGTTGATAATCTATGCCCCATGTGTGTTGCACTTTTAATTTATACTCAAAAATTTACACTACAAACATATAGTGAAAACAAATGAAGCACACCACTTGGGATATAGATTATTGAGTGGTATCAAGAAGGGCTTTATTCTGAAATTCTCCCTAAAATGTATTTAACTAAATACCTTTTCTTTTTGGGTTATCTACATAAACACCCCACAATGTTGTGCTATTGTTGCAGTTTGCACCCTAATGTTTAAAAACTATCATTCTTGCCCCCTAAAGTATTAAAAACTTATAGATATGCCCCCTCTGTTACAATTTGTAAAAAAAATAGATTAAATTAATGGCATAATATTATTCTGTTGGCACCTGTACAATTTTTAAAGATCAACTACTTTCAAATTAAGAAAATTATAGTAATTAATTCTATATTTATTTTCACAAACACCCCCTTATGTCGTCTTTTCTTCTCAAAATGCACCTCGATCTTTTAAAATTTTGTATTCATACCCTTAAAAAATTGTACAGGCACCAACAGATTAATATTACGTAATTAATTTAACCCATTTTTGTTACAGATTATGACAGAGGGGGCAAATCTATAAGTTTTTAATACTTTAGGGGGCAAAAATGACAGTTTTTAAACATTAGGGTGCAAACTGTAACAATAGCACAACATTAGGGGGCATTTGTATAGATAATCCTTTCTTTTTATTAAGTAGATGGGCCTAGTTTTCAAGGCCTTCAATTGTAACGCAGTCCCATCCCATGCTCTTACATTTGCTCATTGGAACTTCTAGCTTGGATTGGAAAGTCCGATTGTTATTAACTTGCCAAAAAGTTTTAGCTATGGCTGTTAATTCACTTGGCATGAATACTTGATTTGACAAATTAATGGATAAAGGAAAGTTTTCAAGAATTTACTCGAGGAAGTTGTTGCAAAAATCTCTATTATTAGGAAAAGTTAAAAATAAACACCACTCAGATCAGACACTCATGTGTATGCCCAATATGCAAATGCTATTACAAGACATAGGCAAGCTTCAAAGTAATTGTGTACAAATCTTTTTTTGCCAAAAGTTTCCAAATCCCCAAACCTAAAATGAAATGATATAACTACAAGAAATCAATGACACAATAGCTACATGAACTGACTGCAGATACAGAATTACTTAAAAGGCTGAAGCACTCGCCACAATTAAAAGGAAAAAACACTAGAGATATAAATCTTGAAGTAGAGAAACCAAAACTTGAAGTGAAAAACACAACAAATATAAACAAAGCTTTGTTTTCCTAGTCTTTGACAATGGAGTTGATCAAAATAGAGGCCTCATCAGTTGTGGGAACAGCATCATCTGATCACAACAATATTAAAAAGAAATTGTCAAGTTTACATCCAAAAGGCACATCACATTATGTAACAAACTAAAACACAAAGTGACACTCAAGAATATTGTATCAATCCTAAAACTAAATGTTAGTTTCAATCTCAAACAATTAACCCATGGCTAAAAGCACAATATCAATTTAACCCACATTTTAAGTTTCAACTCTTTTATGATAATTTCAAAAACATTATTATTAATCAATAAAAGCTCCAAAAATGACAAAAAAAAAAAAAAAAGGGGCTAGAAAGATTGACCTGGAATAGAGGTTGGAAAGTGAGAAACAATATTGTCAATAATACCCCCTTTACCACTCTCCTTTTCTTTCTTCTTCTTCTTCTCTAAACTCTCTTCCTCAGTTTGTCTCCCATGATCTTCACTAGAATGAAACAAGTTAGTGATGAGATTGTTCACAACCCCACCACCACCACTTCTTCCCAAATCTCCATCACAACAGTCCTCACCATTCTGTGAGGCAAAAACCCCTGATTTGGGGCTCCTAGGAGAGACCAAGTTTGATATGAAGTGGGTTATCACTCCACCTATTTTCTCTTCACCTTTATCATTAAGAACATCACTCTCTCTCTTTCCCTTTTCTATCTTTTTTTCTTCTTCTACTTGTGTCTCAGGCATGATATCTTCCATATTTCAGTTGCTCACTTCACTTTTGAATTGGGGTTGAGGCACTTATTTTAAGGAAGTAACAGATTTAGGAGAGAGAATTATTTAAAGAAAAAAAAAAAACAGAGACAAAAGAGATAATAATAGAGCTCTACAAGCCAAGACCTTTTGTGCAATATTTAATGGCAAGCAACGTTTGGTTACACGTATTTCGTGACTATTGTCCTCATCCAGTCTACAGAGAACACGTTTCACTGCAAGAGTGTAACTACTTTATCACTTTTATTGTTTTTTTATATATATATATTTTTTTATTTTTAGATAATTGATATTATTTTTTGTTTATCTTGATTTTTTTTTTTTTTTTGCAAAGATTTTGTTTATCTTGATTGCCAATGAACAAAGTCGGTTGAAGAGCCAGGACGATTGACCGACTTCTACCGACTTGTTCAGAATTCTGAGATGAACTTTCTGTCCCATTCAGAGAACACGTTTCACTAAGCCTGAGGAAGTCATGTTACGTGCGTGTATGAAATATGAAAATAATTAATTTTTAATATAATATATGTATATCAAATATAAAAATGATTTAATTTTATAAAATTAAGAATAATTTTTAAAAATTAATTAAATTTTTTAAAAATAAATTTCTAAGAAATATTAATTTAAATTTCTTATTTTTCACAATACTTTTAAAATACCTATAAATTAGATGATATAATTTTGTTTAATATTCATTGACTAAAAGGTAAATTATATTAAGAAAATGACAATATTTTATAATATAAAATTACCTATCTTTACGACGTGCACACTAATAGATTACGTAATTGCTTGGATTGGACCGTTCATGTTAATCGATATTTATACCATGTGAGTGTGTTTGGAGGAAGGAGTTAAGAGATGATTAGATAGATTAGATTAAATTTAGCTTAATTTTATGTTTGTTATAGTGTTTTTTTTTTTAGGATTACTCGGGCTCACATTTTATCTCATGCTCATGGGATAAATAATCTCATAGAGAATGGTCTGATAACTTATCTCATAAAATAATATGGTAGGACCCACATTAAAAAATGATTTTTTTATATTTATTTTAAAATTAAATCCAATACTTTATCAAACACATCATAACATTAAATATAATACAATTCAATCTAATCTCACAGAGTAAGCCTTATTCAATGCAATCTTATTTAGTGCACCAAATGTACCCTCTTTCTTTTATCATTGTCATTACCCATGTATTCGTAGTAAAGTGGTAATTATCAATATCAAAATTTGGTATTTTGATAAATAAATAATAATAAAAAAATGCTCTTTAATGCAATATTATATTAGGTGTTAAATTTGGCATCAAATACAACACCTCTATTGTAATATTTTTGGAGTATCAATGCCAAAATTTAGTATATTTTGTGCAAAATGTATTCTTCAATACAATGTTACGTTTGATGTACTAAATTTGGCACCATGTGTAATATATGCTTAAAATTTGACATTTGAACTTTATCATTAATTGTTTATTTTTTATAATATTTAATAAAAAATTTCGATGATTGTAATTTTACCAAAATAATCATTGTTACTTGTAGTCTTATCATCTATTGGTTATAATTTAAAATTTTAATAAAATAACATAATGATATTTAGAACAACATAAATGTATTAGAGCATTCAATGTCAAATATAATTTTTTTTTTATTTTTTCAAATTTGACATTGCATTAGAGATTGTCTAACATACTGATATAATACGAAAAATTTGACATTTGAAACTCATCATTGATTGATTGTATTGCAACATTTAATGAAAAGTGATAGTATTTAACATAACATATATATATTGAAATATCAAATGTCAAAAAGATATTATTTCTATTTTTTTGAGCGTCAAATTTAATATGAACATATGATCTTAGTACATTTCATAAAAACTCAATTGCATTCAAAGTCTTCAAAATAACCAAACGTTTATGTACCGTATGCAAATCGTGATCAAAACCATATAGCTATTCAAATGAAATCCGATGCTATTGCTTCATTCCTATGCGATCAATAGCACACCTTCAAAAGAAGCCTAGAAATTTCCTGCAGTTTGGGTGTTGGGGGGTGTGGGATGTTATTATAATATGAACTTCAATACCTTCATCGAACGAAATATCATGCCAAATAGCAAAAAATAAAAATAAAAAGGGAAAATACCCTAAATGACCCCTGGGTTTTGGGGTAATACCACAACCCCTCCTCCAGTTTACTATAATACCATAAACCACCCTTGAGTTTATGCGAAATTCCATTAACGTTCTTTTTCGTTGACTAAGCGTTAAAAAATAATGTAAAATGTCAATAATGCCCAAATACAGAACTACATCGTTTTATCTTATCACCAATAATTCATTAAGATGTCCTTTTATTCTTGCATCCAAACACCACCAATGCACCCATACAATTTAAAACAAAAACAAAAAAACAAAACCAACATTGCTTTCTTCATTCTTCATTGACAGGACATGAACCAACCGCCGCCTACCCCGCCGGCCGCCGCAACGATCTGGTGACACCGCCATGAACCCCATCGCAGCAAACCCACCACCACGGCGACCCCTCCCCGAACCCCCAAGCCTCGAACTCCCCGAACCCCGCCACCCCCACCGCGCCCAAACCCCGCCTCCCGCCTCCCCCTCCCCTTCCGCCCCCGAACCTCGAAACTCGCCTCCCGCCTCCGCCCCATGAACCCATGCCCCCAATTTCCCGCCTCTCCCGCCCCCAATTTCCTACCTCTCCTGCCCCCGATCTCACAAACCCCAACCCCTGCCTCCGCCCCCGATCTCCCGCCTCCCCCGCCCCTGATCTCACGAACCCCACCTCCCACCTCCGCCTCCAACCCCGAACCCCGCCTCCGCCTCCGACCCCATCTCCCACCTCCGCCTCCGCCTCCGCCTCCAACCCCGAACCCAGCCTCCGCCTCCCGCTCCGAACCCCGCCTCCACCACCCCTTCTGCCCCCGAACCCTGCCTCCGTCTCCACCTCCAACTCCAACCCCCGAACCCCGACCCCCTCGACCTCCGAACCCCGACCCCCTCGACCTCCGAACCCCAAATCCACTTCGAGATCCCCACCCTAAAAACCCCAATCTCCGACGAAACCCCCACATCGCCGGCCCTTGACCTCCAAAGCCGCCAACCCACGACCTCCAAACCGCCATAGAGCAATTTTTTTTTTTTTCATTTTGGGTTTTTTTTTTTACTTGAGAATCTCTGAGATTAGAGTTGTCGTTCTCATTTTTTTTTTTTTTTTTTGCTTTGGTCTTAGTTTAGGGATTATGATGTTCTTAAACCGGAATAACTTACTTGGCAATTCCAATCACTGATAACTGACGTGGCAACAAGGGTGTTTATGGAATTTTAGAAAAAGTTCATTGATTTTTCAACACTCAGTCAACGGAAGGGTTGAAATTGAACCGAACTTAAAAACTTAAGGATGACTTTGGAATTATAGTAAACTGAAGGAGGGGTCGTGGCATTACCCCAAAACTCAGGGGTCATTTAGGGTATTTTCTCAAATAAAAATCAGTCAAGAATTTCCAAATTCCCACCATAATCTCAAAAATACATTGATATCTTGTAGTGCAATGTCAGTGAAGTTAGTGAACAAGAAGACAGGCTTTCAACTGCAAATATTCGTTTGCTTTCATGTTGTCTCTTCAATACCGTTTGGCAACAACAGCCTCTTCATCTCCAAAGTCCCAACACACACAATTTTTTGTTTTTTTTTGTTTTGGTTCATCCATGGTTAATATTCATTGTTATTTTGGATATTTCTCACAAATTAATTGAAGAGTTTTCTAATCAGACATATTTATGATCCATTTTAATAATATGAGGGGTTTTCAGGTATTATGAAAAACAAAGGGTTTAAATTAGTATGCTTTAAAAACAAAAATTTCGAAGTTTTTTCTCAAGGAATCAATTAGGCTATGAAAACTTTATTATGGGAGAAAAATTCAAATTGAAGATATTAATTCGGGAAAATAAAATAACTTTTTAGACTTAATCTTTGAATCTCAATTTGTCGTGTACAACCAAGCTGTGCCCACCTGGGCAGCCTGTTTTAATTAACCTGACATCGTATAGTAGAAGTTATTTTGTAAATGAATAATATTAGACATATCACATTTCGTTATCAGTTTAACTAAATTAGGATTTCAATTTCAGCACCTGATTTTAGGGTTGAAGTTTGATAATAACTTGTATACATAATGCTGTCTCAAGACATTATAAAAATAAAATAAAAAAATAAAAAATAAAAATAAAAATAAAAAAAGTCCAATAAAACTTGATACAAAATCATCCCTGATTTTCCTATAAACTCACAAACAAGTTTGCCATTTCCCGCCTTCTCGAAAATCTATTTCGTTCTCGGGGACAATATTATTCATTGCCAACAACTTTCTCGTACAACTCTTTCTCAACCTCGGCTTTCTTCTTTGCCGTCCTCTGCTCTTTACGTCTTTCGTTCCTGGAAGCAGCTTCATCATGGACTTTCTCCATTACCTTGTCGAAACCAGGAATTGTCCGGAGAAGCTTCTGGGCAGCTTTGTCATTGAGCTTCATGTAAGTCCTCAATAGTGACTGCAATAACACAGTCACAGGAAAACTTGTTTAGATGCGAGAGAGAACCAAAACCACAAAATAATCTGAATGAGCACATAATAATTGTATAGAAATTTCACATAATCATTGGAAGAGTGTCCAGTAAATTTTTAGGACTAGTACAAAAATATTATTTCAGATTTTGATATCTGCAAGGGAATGAAGCTCAACCAGAAGATTAACTCTTGTATTGAAATTCAAGTCAGGAAGAAGTCTATACCATAACATCCTTATTCCAATTCCGAATGTATGGAGGGCCCCTTGTGTATGTACCGAGAGGCTCGCGATACCATTCCCCATCATATGTTATCTGATCCATTGCTTGTTCTACGCTAAGAACCTCCCACGGCCTTAGACCTGGGAGAATTTCAGCCAGCTGATATCTACCACAAATAACCAAACAGCGCCTTAGATTTTGAATAAAAGAATTGAATCCAAACAAGTGGGATAGCATGTCATATATATTTGGCCTCAGGAAAGGAAGCTCAAACAAAAATAAATAAATAAATATACAAATAAATAGGAACTTTGATGCCTCTTTTACCTTTGAAAAGATACAAAAAGTTATCTGGAAATAAAAAATAAAAAAACCAGTTCATGAGGTTCGGTTTCATTGCTAGGTCCTCTCAAATAGTTCTCTGGTATGAAACTATTTCAAACCCTTCAGTTAAACCCTGACTTGAGTACATATTCCAGAAGCTCTTCTCTTCGTCAATGTAATATAACTTTTAAAACTTCAACTCCAATGAAACAAAAATGCAGTTCGAGTTTTACTTTGAGAACGAGTCAGATTTGAATGACAACAAATGCCACTTACCTGAGATCTTTTGGAATGTATTTGTTTGGCATATGATCCTCTTCAAGCATTGATGTCAGTTCAGAGCCACTAGCCCACAGAAATAGAGCATGGCTCGGAGTTCTAACACCAGGCCATACGCCATCATTGGCTTCAAGTACCGCCATATCGCGCCTCTTGCTCTCGTAAGCTTCCTTTTGGGCCTGCTGATATGTCTTTTCCTCATGTCCCTTTAGAGGAACCCAAGGAGAAATGCCATTTTGTAGCTTGTGAAGAAAAGCAGTTGCAGCAGCTCCAAGTCTAACTATAAGCCAAGAATCAGTACGCTTCCGTCCGCATAAAACATAATGAATGAGCAAGAGAATGTATGCACCATGAACATCAATAACGATGCGGGTGAAGAAATAAATTTAAACACGTGATTTTTCAAGTCAAAAAGAAATGTGAATTTCACGAAATTTTGATGCACGGTCCTTTATAAGAAAACCTTAACATGGAAATCATGAATCAATAGCTAAAGTAAGAATCAAGGGAAACTATCAGACCTTCCCATGTGGCAATCGCACGTTCCATGCCATAAATCATGCCAATAGGGGTCCATTCGTCCAAGTCTTCACCCCAAATGAAAGTGTGTTTATCAATAATGCCACCACCCCATGCAGTTTTGAGTTGTATTAACTCACATGGTCCCCGAGTACGGCCCAAGCGATCCTTGTAGTAAAATCCACCACTCCTCATGATAACTGCCACCATCAAATAACAGTAGAAACATTAACATATGGAACAAATTGTGATGAATTTCTGTGTCTTCCATCTAGGGGCCGCAATTTCCACGGTCCCACTAGTAGACCATTTCATAAATAAAAATAAAAGAAGAACCACATGATGGAGAAGAGTAAATAAATTTTTGTTCAAAACATCAGCAGGGAAACCAAAGTGCACTCTGAAGTTTTATTACACAAGTGCGCATTAACTATTTTAAGAAATAAATATACAAAGTGCAATTACATATATATATATATTTTACTATCAAAATTGGAGGCATAAACATTCTGATCCAAATGTAAGAAGAAGAGCCAGTTTGTTAAATTAGACGGGAATCATTATGGTGCTGTTAGCGACACTGACTAGTAGAAAGAAGCCTATTACGTCACAGCAATTAATTTGCTTTTCTTCTTCTTTGATAACGTTTCAGAACTAACAACACGCAGTGGGTTCTTAACAAAAGTTGAGATAATGTAGCAAAACTTGTAATGTTAACAATAAATCTAGAAAATGAAAATAAAGCCTCAAACACATACAATAAATAGTGTATTTTCTTTCTTTCCTATTATTTTTGCATTATGATCTTGCACTGAGAGTCTTTAGTTTAGTAGTTGAGCCTGAACGCCCATTACGATTAGGCCAAGCAGTGTCAAAAACCGATGCTCTTTTGAACAAAATTCGAGAATTTTTTAGCCATCTCGTTCCTTCTTACTATACTTTTTCTTTCAATTATTAACTTCATCCTATTACGAATTATTTTTTATACGTATAATCAAATATTTCTAATGTCAACACCAACAATATCAAAACCACATTGCACAACCAAGCAATTAAAGAATTACCAAGCCTTTCTCTCTTATCCACTTCTTCATAGTTTACTTAGAAGCTAATTAAACATTTCCAATATCAATGTCCACTATCCTGAAACAACATTTCACAACAATCAATAAACTCAACAATTATCAAACCCCCAACACTTGATAAAACTAACTGCTTTCTTCCTACTTTGCTCTCTCTATATCAAACATTTCCAACATTAGTGCCAACAATCCCGAAACCACATTGCACAAGCATATCCCTAACAACCACAGTACTATCTCAACTTCAAAACATCATTACACAAAAATCAATCAATTCAACAATTCTCAAACTACTAAAGCATAGTAAAACCGATTGCTCTTCCTCTAACTTCTGTTTCTCTCTCTCATCTTCAATATTTTCTATTCAAACGTTTTAGCATCAATTCCGAAATCCCAATACCGCAGCATTGTACAACGACCAATCAAATCCACCGATTTCAAACCGCCAAAGACTAATAGCAAGCAACCACTCACAAATCACAGGACCAACTCAATTCCTAATCCACATTACACAAAAGACTAACTAATTCCACAATTGAGAAAAACAACTGAAAAAGCCACTCACAGTCATAGTACCGCCTCTCGAGCTGCTTGTAGCCGATGGCCTGCGCGACGTCAATGGGGCGCTCGGGTGGGTAAGGGCGCTGGCGAAAGCCCCAGAGACCGAAGAAGAACTGCCTGGCGAAGTCCCAGAACTTGTCATCGCTCTCCTTCTTGCTCCGGATGGCCTTGCGGGGCATCGGCCTCCCGTCTGGGCCGATGACGTGCGGCACGGAGCGCCACAGCTCGCGGTCCTCCTTGCGGTAGGGGTGCTTGTTCTCCTCCAGCTCCAGCTCGTTGACCATGTCGGCAATCTCCTCCGCCCTCAGCATGAACTTGATGATGGGGCTGTCCCTCAGCTCCTTCATGAACCTCTCGTTCTCTCTGATCTCCTCCTCCGTCGCATTCTCTCTTTTTTCGAATATGGGGTCTTCGTTGAGGATCCTCTCCACCTCTGGGGTGTGGCGGTGGTCCGGCAGGTTCTCGCACTCCCAGAAGAACTGCTCCAGCATCTGCGTGTACGGCCCTCTGGGCTCCTTCTCGTACTCGGCCTTGTTGTCGCCCAGGGCTTCGTCCAGGAGGGCCGACGGGAACTCCGGCGGGTACGACGGCGGGTTTGGCGGCGGAGAGGAGGAGGAGGAGGAGGTGGAGGAGGTGGAGAGAGAGGCGAAGGGGGTGGTGGGGTGGAAGGAGAGGGAGGGGTTGGGGAGAGAGAGGAGGAGGAGGTTGAGGGGAGGGAGGGGTTTGGGGGGTTTGGAGAACCAGTTCTCGAAGGGGTTGAAGTTGAGTGGCCACGCCATTTGGGAGAGGGAGACCAAATGGAAGAGAGGGGGGTGGTTCAGAGTGTGTGGGGGTACTTGGAGTTGAAGAGAGCAGAGGGGGCTTCAAAGTTTAACCAGGAAGGAGAGAGAGAGACATGGAGGGAGAGAGAGGGTGTGAATTGGATAGAGTGACCGAGAGTTTGTGTGCCTGTCTAGTGTACTGTCTCCTCTCTACCGAGGAGAGTATTGGGCTTCTTGTAACTTGGGCCTATTCAGATCAGCGTCATTTTGAACTAAGAAATTTTGTTTAGTAAAACAAGGGCACTTTTTACAGATATATTCAAGATTTGACAAAATATTACATAATAGTTCAAGATTTACAAGATATATTAAATCTGTTCAAATAGTATATTTAATGCTATATTATAGTACCATAATACCATTGGGTCACAAAACCCAATTATAATCGGGTATAACATTTTCAAAAATAAATATAGATAAAAAAAAAACTAACCAACCTATTAATTATGAAATTGATTTCGAAATCAAAATTTAAAACACAATCAAAATCCCGCAATTCTCTATTCCCCCAAAAATCTCAAAATTGCTCCATACAATGAAAGTGATACATGGTATCAATATAGATCAAATGACAAAAACATATTAAATTTTTATACCATATTCAAATTTGAATATTGAATTAGAAAATAAAATTGTACCAGAAAAATATGTAAAAATCTAGGTCATATGGTGTTTTGTTTTATGCCAACAAATGCTCCCTACAATGTCCAAAGAAACAAAAAAGACCTTAAAAGTGACACAGGATATAAATATAAAACAAATTCAAAAATCATGTTAATATTTTATACAATATTCAAATTTGAATATGAAATTAGAAAATAAAATTGTATCATAAACTTTTTGTACCATATTCAAATTTGAATATCAAATCAGAAATGAAAATTATACCAAAAAAGAACATATAAAGAACTAGGTCATATGGCGTTTTGTCTTATGCCGACAAATGTTCCCTGCAATGTCCAAAGAAATAAAAAACAACTTAAAAGTGACATAGGGTATTAATATAGAATAAATGTAAAAAACATATTAAAAATTTATACCATATTCAAAATTGAATATTAAATCAGAAAATAAAATTGTAGCATAAGAACATATAAACACTTTATATTATGTAAATCATACAATGAGGTCGTGCAATTCCTCACTTATCTCCGGACAATTCGCTTCGACTTCCGCTGCTTCGGGTCCTTCCACGTCGCCGATATCACCATCGATGACAACGACGATGATGGTGACGATGAGTTTTCAGTGTCGGTCCGCTCCAACGAAGATGATGACGATGAGTTTGAAGACGATGAGGATCAGTTCGAGATTGGTTTTGAATATTGATGTCGTCCGCTCCGACGAAGAGTTGGCTACAGGAGAGATAAGAAGAGGAAGAAGAAGATGAGAGAGAAGATGAAGACGAAGGGCATGAGAGGAGAATTAACAGAAGCTTGAGATTCCTGATGGTTGAGGACGAGAAGAGAAAGATGAAAGAGAGACTTTTGTTTGAAGCTGGCCTTTGATTTGTTCACCCCTACAATTAAAGGGGTTGAATACGTATACAAGAATGAGTTAGAAATTTAAGATCCATTCCTATAATTAAGGCATTAGTTACCATATTCTTAACATTAAATATGAAAAAATAATAATTAAAATGAATTATCATATGGGAGACTCGAATTGGTAACTAAAGGGTATAAACGTCAACTAAAATTTGCCACATAAGCTCGGTGAACTAACGTGAGAATACTTATAATTTTTGAATTAATATGTAATATGTTATTATAAGGTGAATTATTGTGTAATTTCTTCAACCAAAGGGAAAATTGCAAAAAAAAAAAGCCATTTTAGATGACACTTAATAATTTATACTAAAAAATAATATGTCTCTTTGTTATTCTGTGAACTGACGAAACTATCCCCCTTTTTAAACATTTTCAGAAACCTTAGTTATTTTTTTCCTCTCTCTCTATGGCGTGCTCTCTCTCTCTCTCTGTAGCTTTCCTCTGTCGTGCGTCTTCTTCCTCCACCTTGCCATTGCCATCGTTCACCGCCGCAGAGCTCGCTGACGGAACTTTCTGCGCAATCGCATAGCTTGGAGTCGAGAGTGAAACAAAGAAGCTAGGAGCGGTAAGTGAGGATATAGAGTCGTACGTATTTCTTTTACGTGATTTGCCCAACATATATGTTCTACTGATTTTCATTTTTTTAGATCCAAATTGATGGGATTTTATGAGATTTAAAACCAAGATTAAACTGTCTTTCTAAAAATATGCGTTCGTATGTGTTATTTACTGTTCTTGATTGAAATTTATGGATTAGCTTTCACCTTACTTTTGTCTGTTTTGAAGCCTTTTATTTGTATCCTTATATCTCCAGGCTAGACAGAAATCCGTGTTCCTAGTAGTGGGAAGAGTTGTGTAGTTATAAGATTATCAAAGAAACAAAGATGATAGTGATTCAGTAAAAAATACTAAAGCACAAAATTGTCATATGTCAACGAGCCCTTTTTCTCTTTCATGCATATTCTGTTTAGATCCTATTCTTAGCTATATTACATTTGTGCGTCTACCAGGTGAAGTTGCAAAAAAGCAAATACTGAAGCACTTGGATTCAAGTACTATGCACTAACTGCTAGGATTCTAAGGATTGAATTGTATGGTTCTCAACTTTCTTTAGCTATGAATTTTTATATGTTCGTTTCATCATAGATTAAGCAACAATGTTATTAATATGTTACAATTCTATATTGAAGTTGGTGAATATATACACATGTAATTTTGCTGAGAAATATAGATAACAAGAACTACAAAGCAAAAAAAAAAGCTGAAGCTAACATCTATCATGATTCTTTTTTATTTCATTTAAATGGAGCGGTCCATTGCCGTTTTGAAGGACCAAAGCTTTTGATTTAGTTTAACTGGCATCTAACCTTACTCAAAGGTACTATTGTTATCTTGTTTACTTTCTTCAGTCAATAATTATTTCTTGTTATGTTTCTAATAACTTAAAAATAATAGGATTTTGGTGAGTTACTAATTGATGGTTCCACCGGTGTTTTTAGTACCAATTTATTCCGATAATCCACGGAGTTACTATTATCTTAACCAGTGTTTTTAGTAACAATTTATTTTGGTAACCCAGTGAGTTACTATTTGATAACCCACTGGAGTTACTGTTATCTTATTTAGTTTTTTGGGTCAATAATTATTTCTTGTTATATTTCTAAGAACTTATAAATAATAGGATTTTGGTGAGTTACTAGTTGGTGGTACCACTAGTGTTTTTAGTAATAATTTATTATGGTAATCCAGTGGGTTACTGCCCACTGAGTTACTGATAAAGTTTTTTGGGTCAATAAGTACTCCTTGTTATATTTCTAATAACGTAAAAATAATAGGATTTTGGTGAGTTACTAGTTGATGACCACTAGTGTTTTTATTAACAATTTATTTTGGTAACCCAGTGAGTTACTGTCCGGTAACCCACTAAGTTACGGTTATCTTATATAGTATTTCTAGTTATGTTTCTAATAACTTAAAAATAAGGGTTATTTGCACTGGTGGCCCCTCTCTTTATAGCGCGGTGACAATGTGGTCCTTAATATTTTTTTTTGGCAATTGGGTCCCTGTCCTCATAAAACCGTTGCAATTGAGTCCTTCCGTTAAATATTCCATCTAAATTGGACGGAAATGCCCACATGATTTGCACGTGGCCCTTAATACATGGGTATTTTGGTCACTTCACATAGAAAATTATTAACTAAGCAAAATTTAGATTTTAACTTTTTAATTTTTGCTGAATTTTTGGATTTTTACTTGAAACAAAAATAAGAAAACTATAATTTCTATCATCTTCTTCTCTCTGGAATTCTCACTCCCTCTCCGTCTCATCTCTCAAACTCTTCCTCTCTCTCTCAAATCTGCTCTAATCACTATGGCGGGGTTCGACTTTGGAGTTTGAATATTGGTTGTTATTGTTATTATGCTTGATGTTGGTTGTTCTCTCGTTAAAGCTCAAAACTGATATACATTTTTCTTTTAATGGTATTTGATAGAATTAAAAATAAAAAATAAAAAACTCCATCTGAACTCAAATCAAATTCAGATACATAACTAAATTCAGAAGAAATATCAACATATCAAAATTGCATCCAAAAGTAATAGATCAAAACTAAACAGTAGACACATAACCAAATGCAATACAAAATCTGAAATCAAATGAGAAAATCAAATCCCAAAACTCAGGTAAAGGTGAAGAGGCCGGTGATGGGATCACGCTGGTGGAGTTCGACGAGGAGCAACCGATCTCGCGCTTGATCTCACTCGATCCCCGTCACTTCGAGATTGATCTCGCGCTCGCCATCGAAGAACGTCGGCAAGAAATCCCGACCCCGCGCGACGAACCCAAACATCAAACCCTCGTGCGAGGAATCCCCAACCCACGGCGACCCAAACCCAAAAGAACCCCTCCGCCCTCTGAGCTTAACCATGCCGCCGCCCTCAAACCGTCGCCTTCTCCGTCCTCTGAGCTCAACCGCGCCGTCGACCTCGACCTTAGAGCTCAAACCCCAAACACCATCATGCTCAAACCCAGATCTTCGAGCTCAACAGCCCGCGCTCTTGGCCTTCGATCTCGCCCATTGACCTTACCCCCAACCCTCGCCCCGCTGCCCTACGCCCAACCCAGATCTCGCCCTTGAACTGCCTTCCTTGCGCTCGCCGCCTCCACCTCTGCCTCCGCCCTACGCTCGTCGCCCCCGCTCTGCGCTGGCCGGCTCCCTTCCCTCCACCCCGCGTTGGCCGTCGCCTCTCTCGCCTCAGCTCCGCGGTAACTGCCTCCATCCCCTCCGCCCCACGCTCGCCGCCTCCCTCACCTCAGCTCCCCGGTCGCCGCTCGCCTCTCCAAAGTGGGGTGAAAAAAATTTCAGAGAAAAAGAGAGAGAGAGAGAGAGAAATGGAGAGTAAACCCTAAAATTTATTTTTTTTAATTATTATTATTTGTTTAATTTTTTAAACTTATATTGTCAAAATGACCAAAATATCCTCTAAAAAGGTCTCACGTGCAAGTCACATGGGCATTTCCGTCCAATTTAGATGGAATATTTGACGGAAGGACCCAATTGCAACGGTTTTTTGAGGATGGGGACCCGATTGTAAAAAAAAAAGGTTAAGGGCCACATTGTAACCGAGCTATAAGGTGAGGGGCCACCAGTGCAAATAACCCTAAAAATAATAAGATTTTAGTGAGTTACTAGTTGGTGACCACCTGTATTTTTAATAATAATTTATTTTGGTAACCCATCAAGTTACTATTTAGTAACCCGCCGAGTTATTGTTTGGTAATCCACTGAGTTACTTGATGGTAACTATGACTTGTCGATAGTAACCCACTAAGGTTACATTATAAGTTACTATGGTATATATGTTTAATTATGTTTATGATTTTTCTTTTTTGTTTTCTTTTTGCAGGTGTAGAGAGTAGGAATCGATATGAAGAATCGCTTTAGAGCAAATTGCAAATTCTTGTTTAGTTTAAAGTGATAGAAGAGATGAACAAGAAGTTGAATTGGCCCTATAAACAAGTGTTTAGAAATACATATTTTTTGGGCATTTTGTGATTAACATAAATTTTATAGTTATTGAATTTGTTTATTGTTAATGAAATAAATGTAAATAAAGTAATTAAGTAACTCTCTGAGTTGCTATTAACTATGGTGGTAAAACACTAGGCTACTGAATGGTAACCAATTGAGTTACCATTAAGTAGCCAACTGAGTTACTATTAAATTTAGTGGTAATCTACTAGGTTGGTAACCCTATAGGTTACTATTAAGTAACCTGCTAAGTTATCATTAAGCAATCTATTGAGTTATTGAATGGTGGTAATCCTCTATATTATTACATAGTAACCTACTGAGTTACTATTTAGTTAGCCATTTGATGCTTGTTTTTATCTTAATGTAGATTATTTCTAATTAGTGAGTTAATTAATAGAACTAACAAAGTTATTAGATGTTAACACGCTGAGTTACCATTTAATAATCCACTAGGTGATTTTGTAATCTATTGAGTTACAATTTGAATATTTGATAATCAACTTAGTAATTTAGTAACTTACTGAGTTAGTATTTAGTGACTTAATGAGTTATCATTTGATAATCCACTAAGTTATTTGTTTTGTATGACTTGTTGCATATTATTTCTAAGTACATATTGTAGTGAATATAGCTAATTTTTTATGCTTATATGATTTTATTAAAAATATGATTTGGTAACCTACTGGGTTACCATTTGGTAATCTACTGAGTTACTATTTGATAATATATTTTTTTTTTCTTTTTTGCTATGATTTGCTTATCTACTTGGTCATTTGATAATTTATAGAGAAACCATTTAATAACTCATTGAATTATCATTTACCGTTTGACATCTTTTTATGGCATTTGAAAGATCGTTCACGTTAAACATCTCTCATAAATATTAAATTAAGCTAAAAACACTATATGTATTATTGTATTGGATGAAAACATAATCAAATCATCTACTTGGAAGATAATTTACCCTTGCAAACTACCAAAGAGCATTAGGACAAAACTACAACAGTATAGAGTATCTAATATGCTTTTATATACCTAATGTAATTGTATTCTAAGATACCAAATCCTGCTATGCATTTCATCAAACAGTTGAATTGCGTTCTCTATTTTCCCAAAAAGCAATATATAATGTTTTAAGAACCAAGCCATGTTCTAGAGCAGATTCATGTAGCTGCTTCGCCAATTCTTTGATCCCATTTGCCAAGAAACTTTAAACACAGCTACTATTAGAATTAAATTATGAATTCAAAATATAAAATCAAGTTTTAAATTATCATAGTCACAAGAAATTGACTAAAACACAAAATTTCAAACGTTGAAGGAAAAATCGAAGTAGTCTAGGAGGTGAAGAGGAAAAGCAAACTCATAGCAACAAAAAATTCTTCTTTGAGCTCAAATCACCATTGTCGCTTCGATCGGTCGTTTGAGAGAAATAAAAATAAAAACTAAATAGAAAGATAGATTTCTAGGGCTAGTTACGTGTTTGAATTCTTCTGAGTACGACGACCACGAAATTGGACGCACTACACCGTTAAATCTCCATTGTTGCTCAAGGTTGAGCTAACGTATATACTCTGCAAATTTCATGAAGAAGAAGAAAGAGTTAAGGGTAGTTTTATCATTAAATTTTATTATTTAAAAAAAATGGGGTATAAATTAAAAGTGCCACTTGGAAGGGAAGGGGTAAAAATTATTAAGTGGTCCAAAACGGGGTATTCCTCAAGTAACCCCTAAAACAAACCTTTTGCGCCTATATTTGTGTTATATTTCTTGAATGTATAATAATTTTTTAATTTTGTCTTATTTACACTTTAAATTATTTAACTTAGTTCATTTTACATTTTTCGGACACTGCTATTTATTTCTTCATCTGAAATATTGATATGGCCTGGAGAGAGGTACTTTTCAGATTTTTTCTATTGCATAAAATGCTCTTTTATGGTTGTAACGATATTTGGCGCTAGTATCTTTTCTTTTCCCTCAATTTCTCAACCAAGCTTTTATTTATTAAGGGTATAGGGTATTTTTTGCGCTGATTTTTAATGGTTGTAATATCAAGCTCTTACAAGGGTAGAAATTTTGGACAGCAAAGTTGTTGTAGCTTTGAAAATTTGTGTGAATGTGGTAGTGAGAAAGTGCTTCGAACCGCCACAACTTCGAAAATTAAGGGTAGACGTTTCTATGGTTGTTCTAAATGGAAAGTGAGTGATTTATATTGTGTAATTTAAACCTGTTTAAATTCGTAATTTTGGCTAAAATTTGTCCTTTTTTATTTTTAGAAAGATGTTAGTAAATGATGTAATTTGTTAGAGTTGGTTGATCCTGAGATGCAAATCCATTCAATTACTCATGATCTTGGTCTGTTAAGGAGGATTCTAATAATGGAGGGACTAATTTACAAAATGAATGAAAAGTTAGTGGTGAAGGATTAGAAATTACATATATTGTCTGAGTGAATTTACTCCAAAGATACGGAAATTGTGAAGCTAAATGGAGTATTGAAGAGCTTGAAGATCATAATTGCTTTATGTATTGTTCTTATTATCTGCTTGTGGATGCTGTAATACTATGTTGTTTTTATTTTAGTTATTAAAAATATAGCAGTTTGGTTCTTTTGATGCTTTTAAACTGTAATGCTTTTGTTGGTACTGTAATGTTTATTCTCATTTGTAATGCTATGTTGTATTGTCATTTGCAATAATACTAGTATCATTTGTAACAAGTTCTAGCACAAAAGAGTTTCCAACCATTGTACTAGTACAAGTTCCACTAATTTAATTAGTATAAGTTCCAACAAAAAAATTAAACTTTGTGGACAAAAACAACTTCCACAAAAGATTTTCCAAAACTATAGATCTCATAATGAATTGTTTTCAATATTCTTGAACTTGGTTATCAAAGGCGATGGTTCACTGTAGCGTTCCTCATTGTACATTCTCATTAGGGTGACACTCTTCCTTACTTGAACTTTAAATTTTTTCATTCTCTACAGCATTGACAATAGAAGAAATCAATAAATAATAAAATCAGTAAACAATCAGTAAACAACTTTCATAGTACTTACGAGGATGGTAGGTGGTTAGTTAGTTGCGGCCGATTGTGTAGGATCCATGGTAGCCGCTAGTTGAGGGTCGGAACAAGCGGCGGGTTGCTGTTTTTAGTGGTTGGTAGGGACTGCGGGTTGTTGTTTCCAATGGCTGGCAGGGGGCTGCGGCTTGTTGGTTCCAGTGGGCAGCGCAGACCGCCTGGACCTTGTGTTTGGTATAACGGGTTGCTTTTTTGGTCGATCAACGTAATGTAAACATGACATAAGCCAACCAAAATATATTAGATTACAATGTTGAAACTCAAACTACCATATTAACTTGTTTATTGCCTCATATTCCACGTGTCACAAGTTCTAATATTGTGTCCTGTTGCTCCAAATTTTGAACAAAGTAAGGTGTTATACTTTCTGCTCAGTTTAGTTCCATTGTGAGTTACCACATCATGAGGTTCCAACATTCGCAACCTTTTAGGTATTCCAGGCATAGCTCTGTCATATGTAGGTTTACCCAAAGGAGGCTTCCCACTTGAAGCCAATGTTCTTTGTCTAGAATTGAGTAGATGAGGTTGTTGTACGTATGCAAGTAAACTTCCTTTGAATACCATTTACTGACATAAGATTCTGGTTGTTCTCATTTGAGCCATATACATGAAATTTCATGAGCACTTGGAATGCCTGTGGGAGTCTACTTACTACATGAGCATGTTTTCCGACCTAAACCAATAAAAAAAATGAAACCGTGAGCATTATGAACTTGGTAATTTGCCAATCCACACCAAGTACTCAAAAAAATCCAGCACGTTTTACCTTGTTCTTCTCTAATATCTTCGCTACCCTTTGTCTCGAATTCCCATGCAATTTGGCCACTGCAAGCCTTTGTTTTGAAAACCTCCTTATGATATACATTCTTACTTGCTCTAGTAATGAAAGGATCGGACGCTCTCTAGTTGTAAGTATTGATGCAGTCCCATTAAAGCTCTCATATAGTATGTCACACTAAGGATTTGTTCGAAAATGTGATCTACTCCAATGAACAGGCCTTTTGCCTTCAACCAATCTACACTTTATTCACATTCTCAACATTGTAAGAATTGCCCATTGAAGCTGTCCCTGCTTCTTTGCCAATTGCCTACTTGCTTACTTCTTACTTACATCGTTAAATAGTGTCTCCACCTCATCCAAAACTTCAATATCATTATTTGATTGCGCATAGTCACTATCTCTAGTCTCCGGTAAATGCTTATCATACCCCAAATCTTCATCTTCGCTATCTTCAAAGAAGTTCACTTCACTCTCAGAAGATGATATGCATCGAGTTCATCATCGGGAGTAACAACACATGATAATAGTCTGTCGTTTATAGATTCATTGTCATCAACTCATTAAGAAGAAGACATGACTGAGGTAACAATCATTTTGAACTATTTATGCATTGTTTGCATCCATCATGCAAAACATTCCATTCTATTTTTGTTTAACTTTTCTAATCTGAATGCAATATCCTTAAATCATAAACATTTATACTTTATCGAAATTTACAAAGTCAAAACCATTCCAAATAGAATAGTTTGCATGCATACCTTAAACAACACATTGGTTTCTTATAGGGCACTATAAGAAAACGAGTTATCTATATGGTCGCTGAAAGTCCTTCGCTGATAGTTATCAACGACCACTTCTTTTCTAGTCGTTGATAGTAGTTACAATAACAGTGGCGCTAATACCTTGTTTGTGGTCGTCGATATTTTCCTCTGTGCCGACCAAATTTTTAATATCAACGACCATTGAATTTTAAAAAATGGTTGTTGATATTGTATTTTTAATACTATTTATTTTTTTAAAATTTTAGGTAATATTTATAGATAAAGTGAATCATATCATTTATTAAATATGTATGCGTTTTAATTTAAAAATTAATAGCAATAGAAATCAAATTAATGAAATAATGATTTATGAATCATATATTTAAACATCATACTCACATAATAGCAAAAAGTTATGAGAATAGTAAATATGTCTATCGATCTATAAAATAGTCCAACATAGTAACCAAACTATATAACATATCCGTATATCTGCATGTCAAGTCGATAAAATATATAAAATATATAATAGATAATATCAAGTAGGTCGCCAACTACCAATATTCGCATGTCATCGTCATCATCTGGTCCGGTGTGATCGTTATGCGGCGGTGGTGGCGATACTGGAGATGCACCAGGTGCAATGAATTGTAGGTGTGCAGTTGTATCAGGTGCAATGGCCCGAACCACTGCGAATAGCTGAGCGTACTGTGCGTCGACCCCCGTGCTATATGTTGAGCCACTTCTGGTGGCATCAATGACGGTATCATAGCTTGGGACGTCAAAGTTTGAGAAGATAAGCCAACATGATCCTCGATGTGGACGCTCTGCTTTATCTCAGGGCCGATCCCGATCAAACATTCATAACCTTGCCCGAGTACGTCGGTAAAATTCTCCTTGTCTGTCTTGCGCTGAGATGGATCTTGAGTCTGCTGCGTCTGCTGAAGCTGAGTAATCTTCTCCTTGGAATAATAACAAAATGATTAAGTTTATTATAGTTAACAATTAAAGTCTAATAAGATTAAAACATTATAATCTTACTAGCTATGTGAACTTACATGGCGAATCCGAGCTTCCTCTTGCACCCATTTTTTTTTTTTTTTGTAATGATCTACTTCGTAATAGTCAATCGAACTCTGAAGTTGTCATTGTGCATTATTCTGCTGCTTATAAGTAAATAATTAAAGATGTTAAACAGTTATTGACTTCATAGGAAAAAAATGAATTTACTTTAGAGTTGATCTTCCCTTTAGCTTTATTGGACATCATGGTGCACTTAATAATGTATTTGCTCGATGAGGCCATACAGGGGGGTCCAGTGCACAATCATTGGATGGATCCAATTGAACGATACATTGGTACTCTTAAACAGTATGTTAGGAATCGAGCGCGACCTAAAGGTTCAATAGCCTAGGGTTATGTCGTGACCGAAGCTCTCACATTCGTTTTAATGTGCTTTTGTTGAGTTGAGACACAATTCAATAGGCCTGAACGACATGCAGGCGATCGGGAAGTTGACGAGCCAAAGACATTATCAGTATTTGAGCACGCAACATAGCTCATTCGGAAAGTTATTCCTATTCTCTTAGAAGATGATTCGGTTAATAAGGAGGACGACACAGAAGATGACGATTCATAAAAATAGCAATACTATATAGATATTTAAACATAGTACTTTGTCAATAATTTCTCATACTTTAACACTGATTATCTCTTATTCTTGCAGGTTTTACACCTACGCAGTGCTATATCATCTTTGTCTCCTACTTTTGATGGCCACCATCGGCCCACTCGCCCATAGCCACAGTGGCGTTGATGGTGATGAGGATCCTAGACGTCCGCGCTCGCTACCTACGCTGTGTTATGATAACTTTTTTTTTTCCTTAAATTTTGTTAACTCTTTTTTTTTAGTTGTCAATATTAATGAGTTTTGCGATCATTTTTGTTTTAAAGGAGAAGGATCATTATCAACGAAGCGAAAAGGGAGAAATGGCAACCGCCTAACAGAATTCTATGACAAAATTCGATACCAGGCGGACGGGCGGAGTTTATTTTCGACACAATCGACGACACTTACAAGGCTGTTGGTACTAAGGTTGCACATTATAATAATACGATAGGGATAGCCACTAGAGATTCTCTGCGACCTTATTTCTTCAGATGGACAGATCAACCACTAGCGCAGCGCAATCTTATCTGGGAGAATCGTGGGTCCATCTTCCGACATTGTGCAAGTACCTAGCAGACTGGAAGCACGATTTGCATAGGTTTTAGGACCAGGTGTCTTTCGAGTTTGGAGTTGAGACGACACGGAAGACGAAGCCGGACAGCTTACGAATCGTCCAAGATTGACATCATTACATCTCGCACATCAGCTCCGACAATTTTAAGATATTATTATGTTTTTAACTTTTACTTAATAATTTACTTATTACTAATGATTTAATATATTTTGTTTCTAACTTAAGCAGAAAATTTCAGAGAAGTACAAGGCGAATTACGTAAAGAGGAAAGCCAAGAGCACACGGGGGTCCAGGTTATTCGCTGCTCATAGACTTGTTAAGGTGATCACATGCGTGCATTATTAAAATGACTTTTTTCTGTGCGGTCTTCAAGTCGTCAACCTTTAAAGTACGAGAACATATTAACTGAAAGAAATTGCACAACTCGCCGATCGTCTCACTCACTTCTCTCTGCAAATATTTTCGAACTCCATGAGCAAACAATCGTTTTATTATTATATGACAATCATGAGATTTTAATCCAGTGATTTTACCATCCTGATCGTTCACGTTTGTTTAGAGGTTGGATGTGAAGCCATCTAGAAATCTTACGGATATCGAGTACAAAGCGAATTCTCCTTGTTCTTCTGCCGTAAGCATTATAGAAATATGCATTTACTTTGTCATTTATTAGGAGAATGTTTATTTTATTCCTTTATTTTGTTTCCTAATAAAGAGGATCAACAATTGACTCAGCAATTGACTTTCCCTCTTTCCAAAACTGTTTTGCTTGTTTAGTGGGATTATATCCCTATCTTAATGGACGTATCCATGGCCTATACATATTCTCTTTTTGTATTTCATTCAGAAAAATAATGAGAATGTTTAGAATTAACATTCCCAAATTCCACATGGTATCAGAGCATTCTCTGAACCAAACTTATCATCTTTTCTGATCTATTTTCTCTGATGACCAAATACGGTATGGCCACAGAAACAAGTTTCTCCTCACCTGAAGTCACTTCAGGTTCTGACTTTCCTATTTCCAGCAGTCCCAGCATAGCCGAATCTGCCCCTCTTCTCATTACAGGACACAAACTGAATGGGAATAACTATCTCCAATGGTCGCAGTCAGTTATGATGTACATCAGCGGAAAAAGGAAGGACGAGTATCTCACAGGTGAAGTCGTTCCTCCAAAGGTTGGAGATCCTAAATTTCGCCTTTGGAAAATAGAGAACAACATGGTTATGTCGTGGCTGGTCAATTCTATGACAACCGAAATAGGGGAAAATTTCTTGCTCTATAGCACGGCTCATGAGATATGGGAAGCTGCAAAAGAATTCTATTCAAGCAAGGAAAACACCTCTGCAATTTTCGAGATAGAAACCACTATTCATGATCTCCGACAAGGAGAACTCTCTGTCACCCAATTTTATAATACTCTCGCTCGTTATTGGCAGCAACTCGACATCTTTGAAGACCACAAATGGAAATGTCCTGAAGATTCCAAAATGTTTAGAGAGATCGTGGAAAAGAAGAGAATTTTTAAGTTCTTGATGGGTCTTAACAAAAACTTGGATGAGGTACGAGGACGAATACTGGGAATGAAGCCTTTACCAAGCATTCGAGAAGTTTTTCCAGAGGTACGCAGAGAAGAGAGCAGGAAAAAGGTGATGATGGGAGCCCCACAACCTACTACTATCATAGATAATTCATCTGCCCTAGCTGCTCGAGGGACTCAAGGTAACAACCATGACAACTGACCAAAGAAAGGAAGACCATGGTGCGATCATTGTAAGAAACCAGGCCACCTACGTGAGACTTGCTGGAAATTACACGGAAAGCCTGCCGATTGGAAGCGTGAATTTTGTAGTTCTGGAGTCGGATTGGACTCATGACTGTGCTCGGTCGGCTGAATCGTTTTCTCCTCCCGAGTCTTGTTCCTTCTAGTATAGACACGTAACTCACGAGAGTTCACAGGTTGTGTGTGACTGATTTGGTGTTCTATTTGAGAGGGTTGAGATGACTCTAAAGGTGGTAGTTCGGTCGGGAAGGACTCGGTAAGAGGTGCCACGGTTTGTGATGATTCCGTTGGAATGGGTGATGGTGAATGATGACTATTTGATGACTCTAGAGTGTCAATGTCCCAAAGTTGGTATTGAATAATGCTTTCCCCTTGAATATTGGTTTTGCAATAATAAGGTTGATGCTCGAAAAATGTAATGTCCATGGAATTGTAAAATCTCCGAGTGACTGGAGAATAGCATTTATACCCTTCCTGATTTGAGGAATACCCAACAAATATGCACTTAAGAGCCTTAGGATCAAGTTTGCTGCGATGTTGAGCATGAATATGAACGAACGCTGAACAACCAAAGACTTTAAAGGGAAGAGTTATTAAGACACGGGTAATTGGGAAATTATGAAGAAAAGTGTCGTAAGGTGACTTGAAATGTAGGACTCGAGAGGGCATTCGATTTATCAAGTAACAAGCTGTGAGCACTGCCTCACCCCAGAAATATTTTGGGACATGCATGGTAAACATGAGGGAACGAGCAACTTCAAGGATATGTCTATTCTTCCTCTCAGCTATCCCATTTTGTTGTGGTGTATCGTTACATGAACTTTGGTGAATAATGCCTAGGTTCCTAAGATAATCCCCCAAAAAAGTCTCAAAGTATTCTCCCGCATTATCAGTTTTCAACACTTGAATTTTTGTTTGGAATTGAGTTTGAATCATGGTGTAGAAATTCTTAAAGATTGGACCTACTTCAGACTTTTCTTTCATTAAAAATAACCAGGTGGTTCTAGTATGATCATCAACAAAAGATACAAACCATCTAGTACCAGAAACATTCTTGATCCTAGAAGGTCCCCACACATCACTATGAATCATGGCAAATGGAGTTGATGCTTTGTAAGGTAAAGCACGATATGAACTACGAGTATGCTTTGAAATTTGACACACCTCACATTGAAAATGTCTTGGGTTTTTATTAATAAAAAGAGATGGAAACAATTTTTGCAGGTACAAGAAATTAGGATGACCTAGACGAAAGTGCCACAACATGACTGCACTCTCTTTATTTAAATGATCAGCATGGACTATGTTTTTATCAGATTGACTCTTGGACTCGACACATGCTGCATTATGAGTTTGTCTTCCAGAAGGACTATTGACAAGATAGAGACCTGAGCGCATCCTAGCACTTCCAATCGTCTTCCCCGAGTTCAAAACCTGAAATTCACACAAGTTCGAGAAGAATTTAGCAACACAATTTAGGTCCTGAGAGAGTTTACTGACGGATAGTAAGTTACAGTCCAAATTTGGGACATGAAGCACTGCGTTCATCAGAATGGAAGGATGCTGTTTGGAACAAAATTTGTGCGCTAGAGAAGAATGGGACTTGGGAGATAACTGAGTTGCCATCCGGAAAACAACCAGTGGGATGCAAATGGATCTTCACGATCAAACACAATCCTGATGGGAGTATAAATAGGTACAAAGCTCGCCTAGTAGCTAAAGGCTTTACTCAATCCTATAGGATAGACTACCAAGAGACTTTTGCACCGGTAGCCAAGCATAATACCATTCGGGTTCTACTCTCTCTCGCCGCCAACCTTGATTGGCCTCTCTTCCAACTTGATGTAAAAATTGCCTTCCTTAACGGTGATCTTGAAGAAGAAGTATACATGGAGATCCCTCCAGGATTTGAAACTTCCACCAACTCCAACAAAGTTTGTAAACTCAAGAAGTCCTTGTATGGACTTAAACAATCACCGAGGGCATGGTTTGATAGATTTACCAAAGCGATGAAAAGAGTTGGATATGATCAATGTCAAACAGATCACACCATGTTTGTCAAACACTCTTCTTTTGGAAAGAAAGCTATCCTCATTGTGTATGTTGATGACATCATCCTCACAGGAGATTACAGTGAGGAAATTCAGAAAATCAAAAGTTTCCTAGCCAAGGAGTTTGAGATCAAAGATCTAGGCAACCTCAAATATTTTCTCGGCATAGAAGTAGCACGGTCCAAGAAAGGAATTTCTGTCTCTCAACGGAAGTATGTTCTAGATTTATTGAAGGAGACGGGGATGCTTGGGTGCAAACCAGCAGACACAGCAATGGACTCATCTACGAAGATTGGCAGCAAGGACAATGATAATCCAATTGACAAAGTAAGATATCAGAGATTAGTTGGTAAACTAATTTATTTAGCTCACACAAGACCGGATATCAGTTTTGCTATTAGCACAGTAAGTTAGTTCATGAACAGCCCAACTGAAGAGCACATGGAGGCCGTGTATAGGATCTTGAGGTACTTGAAGAAGACTCCTGTTCAGGGTTTGTTTTTCGAGAAATCAGCAAGTAGAGAAGTCAGAATATTCACTGATGCAGACTGGGCAGGTTCTATAACAAATAGGAGGTCTACCTCAGGTTATTGCACATTTGTCTGGGGTAATTTAGTCACTTGGCGAAGCAAGAAACAGTCCGTTGTATCGCGGAGTAGTGCAGAAGCTGAATTTAGAGTTCTTGCACACGGTATTTGTGAGGGTATACGGTTGAAGAGGGTACTTCAGGAACTTAAAGTTCCGATATCAGGGCCTATGAAAGTGTTATGTGACAACCAGTCCGCGATCAGCATAGCCAAGAATCCAGTGCACCATGATCGAACCAAACATGTAGAGATTGATCGACACTTTGTCAAGGAAAAGATAGATAACAACACCATCACACTACTGCATCTTCCAACCAATCAGCAGATAGCGATATCCTTACTAAAGCCTTGCCAAGGAAGATCTTCGAAGACCTTGTTTCCAAGCTAGGCTTAATCAACATATACAGCCTAGCTTGAGGGGGAGTGTAGAAATATGCATTTACTTTGTCATTTATTTGGAGAATGTTTATTTTATTCCTTTATTTTGTTTCCTAATAAAGAGGATCAGCAATTGACTCAACAATTGACTTTCCCTCTTTCCGAAATTATTTTGCTTGTTTAGTGGGATTATATCCCTATCTTAATGGACGTGTCCATGGCCTATGCATATTCTCTTTTTGTATTTCATTCAGAAAAATAATGAGAATGTTTAGAATTAACATTCCCAAATTCCACAAGCGTATATTGTGCATGTGACTTCATCCAACGTTCACCTTGTTTATATAGGTGAAGTTCCTCCCGCACTTCCAAGTCCATCAAATCTAATCTCTTTTTGTCTGTATTTTTTGACTTTCCATCAATGCCTAACACCGTACTAAGCAAGGCATTGTATACATTTTTCTCAATATGCTTAACGTCTAAGTTGCGCTTTAACCGGTTGATCGGGATAGTAAGTCGATCGGATTCTACTTACACTTCTTCCCTCTAAATTATTCATGCTTTCTCGGAATTTTGCAGAAACTCGTTGCAACTGGACTTCTATATCTGTCGTTGAAAATTCACGCGGTGTATTTCGTTTTTTAACTTGGCCATTAAACTTCAAGTTCCTCCGCTAATAAATGTCATTGGCAACCATCGTATATGTCCGACGTATTGAGTTTTACTCAGTCCTCTAACGCTTAGAGTTTCTTCATTACATGTTGGGCACGCCTTATACCCCTGTCTAGACCATCCTGCTAAACTAGTATGAGCTGGAAAGTCGTTGATTGTCCACAATAATGATGCTCGCAACTTGAAATTACGCTGTGAAATGGCATCGTTCACTATGACTCCATCATCCGACAATTCCTTCAACTTATCCATAAAAGCTCAGAGAAAAACATCCACGTCTTTGCTGAGAGCAGAAGGCCTTGGAATTAATAAGGTCAACATAAGATAAGGCGTCTTCATACCTAACCAAGGAGGCAAGTTATACGTTGTTAGAACCACTGGTCACATGCTGTAAGGAATAGTCATATTACCAAAAGGATTAAACCCGTTAGTAGCCAAACCAAGCTTCACATTTCTTGGCTTAGCCGCAAAGCTTGGGTATCGTCGGTCAAACTCATGCCGCATCATACCATATTCTTCAGACTTCCCAATCACGTGTCATCGCATATGTTGCACTGTATGCCTTGAACTAAACAAACGCCGCAAACGTCCTTTCAAAGAAAAGCAGCACAAGACCTTATGAGGAATTTTATTCTCATTTTCTGTACTTTGAATACACTTGCTATGCTTGCACGCTGGGCAAACTTGTCTATCTGAATGCTCTTTCTAAAACAATGAATACTCGAACTTGCACACATGGATTGACTCATAGCCAAGACCGAGTCCACGCAATTTCTTCTTCGTATCGTGGTACGAAGTTGGGACCTTGTTGCCTTCTGGATGTGATAACTTAAGTAGTTCACAAAGCATGTCAAATGATTCATTCGTCCATTTGTTTATTACCTTCAAATGCATCAATTTAACTTAGAAGGTAAATGTTGATATTTCCTTGCACAATAGCCATAGTTTAGACTCCAAGTATTCAAATAACTCCTCAAACGTTGTAGCCTCGTCATCGACAGGTTCGACATTATCATCATTATCATCCTCAACACCCAAATTCACATCGTTTGTTAAATCACGGAGTGCTTCAGTCATCTTGTTTGAGTGATGCTCCTCGAAACTTTGTCTACGGCCAACATTAACAGAAGAGCTATGTATACCTCGTCTTCACCATGATAGATCTAGACGGTGTAATTTGGGTTGAAGCCGTAGTCAATAATATGCGCACCGACCACATTCAGATTATGCCATAATCTATTCTAACACCTCTTACACGGACATTGCACTAAACCGTCTTCATTTACATGCGCACCGACCACATTCAGATTATGCCAAAAAAGCATCGGCACCACGCTAATACTTGTCCAACAATCGATTAGTCAAATGGATATTCAAACTTTTATACACTGACATCGTACTGGAATAAGATAAAAAACTAATACATAACTTGAATTTTATTGTATTGTTGTCATTTAACCCATTATTAATTTTATTACAATTTATTTATTTGATTTTAAATTTACACCTATTAATTTATTATGATAATTAATTTAATTAATTAATAAAAAAAAGTATTCATAATTATTACTTTGTTATTCATTCTATTGTAATGGAATAGAGATTTCAAGTTTATTGTTAGGAAAATTTTATACGTTCTCTTTATTATTATTATTGTTATTATTATTTTCACTTCTCAAATTGGTTTGAGATTAAGAACATATGTACATCGTTGTTAATCATAATTCTTAATTGATTTCTAACTTATAAAAAAATTTACTCTCATTAGAACATATGTATGTTGTTGTTAATAATGACCAAACATTGTCTTTGAACTCTACAATATTGTTATTTAACCTAAAAATATAGTCGTTCAACCAAACATATATTGGCGTTTAAGATTTAATTTTATCATCCCACAATCTTTTGTGCCAATCTTACATTAACCAAATCATTCAACACAAATAGTAAATTTTGTCATTTAACATATATTGTCTATTTTAACAACTACATGAATCACTTAACAAAAAAATACATAAACTAAAGCATATTGTTCATTAAAATGCAACAAAACAATTACATCATTTATCCAACTAAATAAAAACATAACAATTCTATATATAATTCTTTCTAACTAAATCAAAATAGAACAATTCTATAATTTATCTGACTAAATTAAAACATATAATTTATCCAACTTAACAACTAACTAAATCAAAACATATAATTTATCCAACAACGACAACCAACTAAATCAAAATATGTAATTTATCAAACAATAACTCAGCGAGGGTTAATTTTTAACCCTCCACAATAAAAAATTACAACCAACAAACATAAATTTATCCAATGAAAATTATATTAATGGATGCTAAACTTTGAATAATTTTAGAACTAATTCAAGTACTAGATTGCCAAGGAGTAATTTTTGAAGAATTAATAGTCAAAACTTACGACAGCGGGTTGCAGATAGCGGACGACGGCGTTTGGTGCTCGACGTATAGCGGAGGACTCGAATGGCGGAGCGGAAAGGCGTCTGGTGCTTGGCGGAGTTGAATGGTGAGAGAGGTTTGGTGAGGTTTGGCGGGTAGAGGAGACACCTAGAGACAAGAACGAGAGGTACTGTTGGTCGGACAGGAGAGGTGGTGCAGGAGAGAGAGGTGGGGCAGGAGAGAGGGGCGACGTTTTTGGGTTTCAACATTTTTGGGTTTTGGGTCTTTGGACGTAGTAGAGGTTTGGGCGCGGAAGGACCGACGAGGAGAGGGTTTGGGCAGAAGAGCGCCGATGTGGCCTGGGTTTGGGCGAAGAAGGCTGGCGTGGAAGGGGTTTGGGTAGAGGGGGGCCAGGGTGTTCGGGGTTGAGTGGAAAGGGCCGGCTTGGCCTGGGTTTGGGCAGAGAGGGCCAGCGTTGCTTGGGTTTAGGCGGAGAGGGCCGGTGTGACCGGGATTCAGGCGAAGAGGGCCGGTGTGGCCGGGATTTTGGCAGTGAGCAGGTGGGTTTCAAAGAGAGAGAGAGAGAGCTAGAGAAGAGAAATAGAAAAGAGAGAGAAGAGAAAACAACGGGGTAAAGAAACCTAATGCAGTGACCATTAATGGTCACTGAAACTTTTGCGAGACCACCTCCCCACTAGAATAAAATTTTGGCCCAAAATTCTTGCGTGCCTTTTATTATTAACGACCATTAATAAATTTTTTCATGGGAAACTATTGTGCTGAAATTGTGGTCGCCAATTAGTTTCTGCGACGACGAATGGTCGTTTATTACTAAGTATCATCAACCATGTATAGTCACTAGTAATTTTCCAACGACAAATAAAAAAAACAAAACAAATTTGTTCGGCTTTTATTTTTAGCAACCATTAGTGGTCACACATACTTAGTAATCAGCGACCAGTGGAAATAGTCGCTGAAAAAGTGATCGCTGATATATATATTTTTTGTAGTGGGAATATTTAAAATAAAATTGAAAATCTTATATTTTAAATATAAAAATATAATAACTACTCATAATATTTTTTCAAAATTTTTTTTATAAAAACACTCAAATAATTATGAGAATAATAGAGTCATATTAATTAATGAAAAACCCATGAAATGATGGATAAGATTTGTTCAATTAATTCCATCAAAATAGGAAACAACTGACATCACGTTTTTTTGTCTAATTGCTAACAAAATATGTATATCAACTAATTGTAAAACAAATACAAAATAATTAAAAATATATAACAGTATAGAAAATTAAAAGCGTATAATTATCCATAAATAACGACACGTGTACATAATTAGGTTGAATGTAATTATTTTAATTTTTATTCATCAGATGTAATATTCTCTCCAAACGTGTGCATATATATAATTTTTTCTAAGAAAGTCAGGACATTAAGGTACCACTTAATAATTTATGCCTAAAGTAGTGTATTCATTTTATTATTTACTCTATATTTGTAGTGTAAAATTATGGGCATAAATTAAAAGTGCAATACAAAAAGATATAGATTTATAATGTACCAAAAGATGGACATTCTTCAAAATTCCCCTTAAAAAATATGTCTATTAATACTAACAAAGTACTTCAAGATTTTTTATTATTTTGATTGAGTTTTTGCTCACAATATAATGTCATTCAATCAATATATGATGCATGAATACGTAATTTTAACTAAAAGTATATAATAGACTTTCTTTTACATATATATAACATATTGGCTTTCAATAAATTATATCTTCAAGTTGAGATAGCTTTCTATGAGATCTTCAGTTAATCTTTTTTTAAGCTATTTTCAAGTAACAACTTGATTTTTCGAAATCGTTCCTTGCTACATTCTCTAATAATTTTCTGAAATTTCTCGTAATTTTTTTTAAAACTACTTTTAAAATTTACTTATAACTATTATCAACCATATTTACAATAAAATAATAGAAGAGCCTCGAGTCACCTATAAAAATAGAAAATGCGCTACCTTTGAGTTTTTTCTCATAAACCAAAAATAATATAATAGCAAATTCAAACATCATAAAACATAAATATTAAGTCAACTTAAAATCTCTTTAGGATAACTTGGCCCACTACATATGTCCATCCAAATAAAATGATAATAATAATAATAAATTTCATTGACAATCTTAAATTGACGATATATCAAAATTGACAACAACACAGTAGAAGATTAATCAAACAAATAAATATTCAACCGCCTATTCTATAAGCAAGTACTAAATCGACAATATATTAATTTGACAATATTGCAGTAAAAAAAAAAAACTCACAGAATAAGCAAATTAATGAAATTAATATTCTTTAAAAATCACATAAATTAAGCAAGACTAATTTCATACGAAACTAAAAAGAACATAATTTCTATAAAATAAATAAGAACTTAATTGATAATAAAATCTAACCTTAAAGCACATAATTTGGAATCAAAATTGGGACATAGAAATTACATAATTGAGTTCATCCCTTGCAAGGGATTTTATAGAGAATAAATTGTCTTTTATATTGGTAAAGGTGAAAACTCTATAGCCAAAAGCTTTATTTATTGTGTTTAGGAGTGGCAAGAAAAAAGAGAACTAATAGAAAAAGGATAATTTTAAGAAAATATTGCTATTTTTTAAAGAGAAATTATAGCGAATACCCAGTTTTTAAAACTTAATGTAAGTTATTACCCAATCTTTTGAAAAATATAACCAACTACCCAAATGATTCAATTACTTACACAGTGGTAAGTGGTGGTAATTCACTAGTTATCAAAAGCATGTGCAAGTAATTCACAAATTGACTAGAAACTCAATTACTTTCAAAGTTTGGGTATTTATTTTTATTGTTATATAAATTCTGGGTATTTGCCTACTTCACCCTTTTTTAAAAATATACAGTCCAAAATGACTATTTACCAAACTGACCCTAAAAAAAGAGGAAAAAAAAAGGTACTTTCTAACTAATTTTTTAGGAGATATTTTTCCATTTGATTTGGAAAATTCGGAGCTTGGTTGAATTTCCACGCTGAGAGTATGCTACAAGGTTGCCACGTGTCATGCAATGATTGGTGACTTTGGAATGTCTCGTACACATGGCGTGAATTGATTGGACGAGAAACTGCTGGCGTTGACAAAATTGTGGACAACCAGCCACGTGTCACACGATGAAAGGCCAAAGGAGCTACGTGCGGGCCCACCGTCGCTGGAGGAGCTGGAGTTGCGCATGGGGCCTATTTGTACCGGTGTTTAGAGATCATTAGGCCGAAGGCTGGCAAAATTGATGCCCGAAGATAACTGGCGTAGTTAAATGCGCCTTGGTTGGTTGGACGCTCGGCGCGGGGCCTACCTAACGGCTGCTGCAAGCTGAAGGAGCGTGCTTCATGCGCTTAAGAAGGAGGCAGGGTCGGCAAGGTCCGTGTGGCTCTGACTAGGCGCACGGGAATTGGGCCACCTAGCCATGTGGGTCCGGTTCAAGCTAAAATTCATTTTTGGGCTGATTCTTTTGGGCTTTTTGAGTTATTTTTGATACTTTTGACCAAATTTCTTCTATTTTCTTCCATGCAAATAAAATGAAACCAAAATTAAATATTTATAAAATTAAAATGCACTAAAATAAATACTTTTTAACAAGAATAATAATCACTAAAAATTATAGAAATATTCATTCATATTTTATATAATTCTAATAAATATGTACAAAGCACATTAAAAGTATAGTTCTGTGCACTTATGACTTGTCTTAATTTGAATTTCTACTACAATTGAGAGAATTGGTAGAAATTCTAAGTTAGAAAGGATTAAGCTCGAGTAAAAAAATCTAATTAAACTAAGAGTGCAAGAAATATAATTTAAGAACCATAAGGACTGAGAGATGATCGAAAATCCTAAATAGCCAAGTTTAGACAGTAATTGCCCGGAAGTGATCTGGAGGAATGTCATATTAACAAAAACCACAACATAGACACATTAAAGCTCACTATTTGTTCAATTCCAAATTAATTTCCATTGGATTAACAATTGAAAAACCCTCGAAATAACCTCCGAAATAAGGAGAAGAGAGAGAGGCCGGAGGAGAAGAATGTTGAGGAGGTGACGGGAAAAGGTGGTCTTCCTGGAGTTTTTAGCCCCGCAGTTGAAGGCATAGTCGACCCACCTCTAAGCAGTGGACGCCATGGAATCAGATCAAGATAAAACTCCAAGAAGCCGCTAAGATCCAGTGGCTCTCTTACTCCTTTGTAGATGCGTGAAATTCAGATTTTTTTTCTTCAAGCTAATATGTATGTTGGGTTCCTCACTTTGGTTTCTAAGAATTTTTTAATCTCTTTGTTTATATTTTAGTTTCTGCTCCGCTGGATTTCCTAGTGGGCTAAAATAACAAATAGTTTTTTTTTTTTTTTTTTTGGTCTTGGAGATTATCACAAATGTCTTTTTTTTACACATTGCTAATTTATGCTCTTTTTATATTACACTTGTAATTTCTATCTTTATTTTCACATTATAAAGATAGAGTAAAAATCAAGGACACTACTTTGAGCATAAAAAATTAAGTGACACTTGCAGTTCTTTTTTTTTTTTTTCTTGGCTATTGAGAAATTGAGATAGTATGGTTATGGGATTTTTTTTTTTTTTGTAGAGATTACTGAAATAATTGGAAGAATTTGATTTGGTTATTCTTGTGTTTTGTTTTTGGAATTGAAATTGAGTTTTTTTTTATTAGATGAATTGAAATATGAATTTGTTTTTTTTATTGTTTTTTTTTTCGTTTTATATAAGTTTGTTTAAATATTGGATTTTTTCCTTATTATACGGCAAATCAATTAGGAGGAGCATTATAAAACTGTTGCGTGATAGTATTACGAGCTTATAAAGATTTCGCTTATCTGGTAAAAAACGTGCTTAGATTGAAAACTATGGGAAATAGAAGTGCCCAAAATACTGATTTGCACAAACGAACACTACTAGTTTTGCGTCACTAATCAAATTAATTAATGCTAAAAAGATGCGCTTGGTCATGGAACAATCAGATGCATATATTCTTTCTTCTAGGTTACTAATTTCCCAAGAAAAGGTAGTAAGACGGAAACTGAAAAAAGAGGCAAAGTGGAAAAAAATCTAATAAGAAAAGACATGGAAAAAAAATTTAAAAAGAAAAACAAAAAGAATATGGGACCCTATAAATTCAAATACACCATGAAAAATTAACAATCACGCAATTTCCAAACAAAACTTTTTAAGTCTAAGATTACCATATTGCCACTAAGTGAGCTAATTACAAATTATATCCTTTTTCTTATTAGTAAATTAATATTTTTGAAAGAACCGTTTTGTTAGTAGGTGTTCCTTATTGGTGACAGAACACTTCTAAGAAACACAGGCAATAACTAAAACCGAGATGGTAAAATAAACGACGTGAACAGTAACCAAAAAGTGCAGCAAATAATAAAATACGACACAAGGAAATTGGTTACGCAGTTCGGCTTTCGCCTACGTCTGCGGGGCCTTGCCCAGATGAAATGATCCACTAGAAATCTCAAGACGAGAATGCTCGGACTTATACAAGACTTCGACTCCCTCTCAATCTTCGTCGCCGTCTCCTCGTCACTCCTAGCGATCTACCCTTGACGAGATCCCCTCGTCTACAAATCACACATCCCGTGTAATCTCTCACCAATTTTCCGTTACAAAGTTCACTCAACCATATACACTCACCAGCACGGTTTATAGAACACCGTGTGAACACCACTCACCAGAGTGTAAACATGAACCAGAAAATAAACCCAGAAAAGTATAAAAGCACTCAGCTCTTACCAGGTAACTCACGTCCGTTTTCTCTTCAAAAAAATGATCAGATAATATAGATGGAGAAGATGATCTGATGACCAAGAATTATCTCCAAAAGGAAAGGCATTAAACATGCATTAAAGACTTGGTCCAAGACAATTATTTTCGGATCAACATAATCATCAATGTCACCAACAATATCTTCACGCGTTCCAGCTCTATGTTCGATCACCGCGTGATATATAAGGTAACAAATCTTCTAGGTCAACTTTTCACACACGGACTTGCCATATCGAGACTTCGTGTTCGAACTCCGCGTGAAATATAAGGAAACAAATCTTCCGGTCAGCTCTGTGCACACGGACTTATCATATATAGTCTCCGTGTTCGAACTCCGCGTGAATATAAAAGGAAAGTTCTTGATTTAATTGCTACGAAAATCACCAAGCATCCTTGACTTTCCATTGAGAGAAAATCATAACACACCATGAATGATCAACACTTATTAATGCTGAATAATATATCCAGAATAAAAGATGATTAAATCAGATAAATGGATACTTGAAATCAGAGGAATGAGATCAAGAAAATCCAACAGAATCGTCCAAGACAACCAATCTTCACTTGCCAGATATATTCAGTGTTCGAACACTGCGTGCGACACCCGCAAGAAAACACTGCAACTCATCCAAAAAAACTACAACAATCTTCAAGATTAGACAAAGGCAATAAAAAATATCATCAATCAATGAAATGTGATTTTGTCAATTAAAATGCCAATAATCAAAGCACTAACAATCTCCCCCTTTGGCATTTTTGATTGGCAAAACCCCAGAAGCTAACACATACTCCCCCTTTTTGCCAAGAAAAGGCAAAGAAATATCAAGAACGATGGAATTCTCCCCCTTTCTTCATGCTTCTTACTTGATTCTTCAACTCCCCCTATATCGAAACGGGTAGTGGAATCATTAACCTGAACACTTGTTGGAACATTAGAAACGACATCACCACAAAGGTTTAACTCTCCTTGCATATCAGCTACTTGCTTCCCACGAAAAATCTTCTCTTTAACATTCATATCTTCCACAGCCTTCAAAGAAGTGCAAGCCATATTACAGTGTAAATTTGACTTTTCCATCCACACTTGTTTAGTTGATCTCCGGCTATGTGACGTCTTCTTTCCAAATTTTCTTAGATCTGCAAGATACTGATAACATCGTGGCCTAATATGTCCTCTTTTGTTGCAGTAGTGGCAAGTTGGAACCCATCGCTTTTCTCTCACCCTTTCTGATGATGCAGTAGCTGTAACGACAGCTGGTGTTCTCGCTGGTATAGTAACCCTTGCTTTTCCAAATTTCATAACTGCAGCTGTTCTGACTGGTGTAACAGCTGGTCTTTTGCCCTTCACATCTTCTTCTACATTGACTCCAGATGAAGTTCCTTTGACAAAAACCGTTTTAACACTTTCTGTCTGACCGGTATAGCCAAGGCCAAAGTGCTCTTTCTCTGTTCTTTGTGAAGACAAAATTTCATCCAATTTAGAAGAACCAGAATTTAACATCTTTACCGATTTTTTTAATTTCTCAAGTTCTCCCTTGAATGTTTCAACACTATCTTGACTCTCCTTGAGTTTAGACTCCAAGTCTAAATTTATCTTCTGTAGATTGTTCTTCTCAATGTTGGATTGTTTAATTTGGGCAGACATCTTCTCGCAGATTTTTGTCAATTCGGTCCACTTGGTGTGAATCAAACGGTAAGCTTGTATCAACTCTTCTTCAGTTAGGTCTTCATCATCGCTGCTCTCGTAAGTCAGTGTTGGAACACCTTTAGTGACACCTGCAGTGTTCTTTGAGAGACCAGCACCACCATCTCCACCTACATCATCAGTTCTAGAAGCAAAAGCAATAAAATTAGATTCATCATCTATGCAGTAATCTGAATCTCCATCACTCCAAGTAGCATTCATCGACTTGCTTTTCTTCTTCAGTGTGTTTGCACACTCAGCTTGTATATGACCGAAACCTTCACATTATCGACATTGGATCCCTTTATTCTTCATATAAGATTCTGAATTATTTCCTCCACCGAATCTGTTTCTTGTTCCTGCAATAAAATTTTCAACATTAGAGGAGGTGTTCCTTTTGGGTGTTGGAACACTGCTTGAAACTCCACCCGGATTTCCACTTCTTGAACCGCTTTGGTTGCTCCTGTTTAGCCTCTTAATGATCTTAGCAATTGATTCAACAAGATCATCATCATCACAGATTGATTCCGTCTTCTCTTTATGACTTTCGACTTGAAACGCGATCCCTTGAGCCTTTTTACCGCCTTTCTCTTCTTCGAGTTTCATCTCAAAGGTTCGAAGAGATCCTATCAACTCATCGAGTTTCATCTTCCGGACGTCCTTTACTTCTTCGATCGCTGTTACTTTGTACGCAAATCTTTTGGGTAAAGATCTAAGTGCCTTTCGTACGAGTTTTTCTTCAGAATACTTCTCTCCAAGTGCGAAAGCCTCGTTGGCAATATCGCATAACCTGGCGTTGAACTCGCTAATACATTCTTCTTCTCCCATCCTGAGATTTTCAAAGCGAGTTGTAAGAATCTGTAGTTTAGACAATCTTACAGCATCAGTACCTTCATGAGCAGTCTGTAGGATCTCCCATGCTTCTTTCGCCGTCTCACAAGTTGAAATTAGTTTGAACTGAATTGCATCAACGGCGTTGAAAATAGCATTTAAAGCCTTTGAATTGCTATTCGCCAATTTGTCTTCAGCTGCAGTCCATTCTATTTCTGATTTCTTCACAGATTCTCCATTGTCATCTAGCTTCATTGGATGATCCCAACCAGTAAGAATAACCCTCCCAGCTTTCTCATCCATGGACTTAATAAACGCCTTCATACGAGCCTTCCAATAAGCGTAATTACTTTCGTCAAGCAAGGGCGGACGTTGTACATAGCCTCCTTCTCTGAGAAAGTCCATCTCGTCAAAACGGATCTGAAAAATCACGGATCTCGCTTAAACCACAAGCGACCCGTTCTGATACCAATTGAAAGAACCGTTTTGTTAGTAGGTGTTCCTTATTGGTGACAGAACACTTCTAAGAAACACAGGCAATAACTAAAACCGAGATGGTAAAATAAACGACGTGAACAGTAACCAAAAAGTGCAGCAAATAATAAAATACGACACAAGGAAATTGGTTACGCAGTTCGGCTTTCGCCTACGTCTGCGGGGCCTCGCCCAGATGAAATAATCCACTAGAAATCTCAAGACGAGAATGCTCGGACTTATATAAGACTTCGACTCCCTCTCAATCTTCGTCGCCGTCTCCTCGTCACTCCTAGCGATCTACCCTTGACGAGATCCCCTCGCCTTACAAATAAACCCTTGACGAGATCCCTTAGTCTACAAATCACACATCCCGTGTAATCTCTCACCAATTTCCCGTTACAAAGTTCACTCAACCATATACACTCACCAGCACGGTTTATAGAACACCGTGTGAACACCACTCACCAGAGTGTAAACATGAACCAGAAAATAAACCCAGAAAAGTATAAAAGCACTCAGCTCTCACCAGGTAACTCACGTCCGTTTTCTCTTCAAAAAAATGATCAGATAATATAGATGGAGAAGATGATCTGATGACCAAGAATTATCTCCAAAAGGAAAGGCATTAAACATGCATTAAAGACTTGGTCCAAGACAATTATTTTCGGATCAACATAATCATCAATGTCACCAGCAATATCTTCACGCGTTCCAGCTCTATGTTCGATCACCGCGTGATATATAAGGTAACAAATCTTCCAGGTTAACTTTTCACACACGGACTTGCCATATCGAGACTTCGTGTTCGAACTCCGCGTGAAATATAAGGAAACAAATCTTCCGGTCAGCTCTGTGCACACGGACTTACCATATATAGTCTCCGTGTTCGAACTCCGCGTGAATATATAAGGAAAGTTCTTGATTTAATTGCTACGAAAATCACCAAGCATCCTTGACTTTCCATTGAGAGAAAATCATAACACACCATGAATGATCAACACTTATTAATGCTGAATAATATATCCAGAATAAAAGATGATTAAATCAGATAAATGGATACTTGAAATCAGAGGAATGAGATCAAAAAAATCCAACAGAATCGTCCAAGACAACCAATCTTCACTTGCCAGATATATTCAGTGTTCGAACACTGCGTGCGACACCCGCAAGAAAACACTGCAACTCATCCAAAAAAACTACAACAATCTTCAAGATTAGACAAAGGCAATCAAAAATATCATCAATCAATGAAATGTGATTTTGTCAATTAAAATGCTAATAATCAAAGTACTAACAATTTTATTTGTTTAGCAAAATATATATAAATATGCACACACACATAGATATATTTCACCTTTCACTATGCCTTCTTCATTTGAAAAATAAGCAATTTTGTTGAATTCACAACTAAAAAGTGACATGATTTGTAATAATTTTTTTAATTGATTATTTTTGAAACATGTTGTTCATAAGTTATATTTTTCAAAATTCCCCCACAAAAGGACATATTGGAATTTTTTGAAACTATGGTAAAGACAAAATTATTAAAAAAAGGTCTCTGTATTACACATATATGATAAAAATATCCCATCGGTACCTAGGGAGATTACTATATCTATACCAAAATATATAGATATTCACAAATCTAATTTGTGAGTTAAGAGTTTTTACAAACATATATATATTGATACTGAAAATTAATTATATCGGCATGGATATCCATATGGTGAAATAATACCCAATTATCAAAAAAGGTTTGGGCTTAGTTAAATATGAAAAGGAATGAAAAAAGAAAAAAAAAACACAGTTAAAGTTTATTGGTAATTCTGTATTGGAGAAAGCTAAAGAAACCCATCAATGGGAAACAAATCAGAAATTATGATTGGACGTAAAAAGTACATGAAACTTAAAATACTCTTTATTACATCCAATTTTAGTCCTTTTTTTTTCTGGGAAAATGAGTCTACTTCATTCAAAGCATTAAACGGAAATTGTTAGCCATAGAAGGGCTAAGATCCTCTTCTTTGAGAAAACCATAACTGTCTATGGAGACCGCCAACAACACATTGCATGAGCCGACCGATTGGCCTTTCTAGGGGTCCAAAAACACTGAACAGACTGAAAAGAAAGTAAGAGATCGAAAACATGTAAAAACAAAGGAGTGATAGCCCAATCAGAAGCAAGAGTGAGTGATTGAGCAACCCTTATCACAATTTGGTTATCCCCTTCAACATCGAAATTGTCCATATTCGAGTCGCGCGCAATGTCCAGGGCTAACTTGAAAGCCAGTTGCTCTGCTTCCAACGGTTAATCAGCTTGAGCTCTTTTTGTCCAGATCCCCTCCACTCGACCAGAATTACTTCTCAGAATCAGGCCCAGAACTGCCAAACCTCCTCGAAAAGCAACATCCACATTGAACTTCATTCGTCCAATCCTCAGAGCAGTCCAAGTGGTGTCCAAAGATGGCGGGCGAGGGGATAGGGGTGCAACTCGAATTGACGCTTGAGAAAGCTCAAAAGATTGAGTCGCAATCCATCTCCGAAGTGCCCTACCATCTACATCATGACCCCAGAGTTACTTGTTGCTTTTATTTCGCCACAGCGAATAAAGAATCAAACAAGGATCGGAGAAGAATTCTCCACCTTTATTCAAACTCTGCTAGAGAAGCCAATTAATCCATTCTCTAACCGAACTCATACTAACTTCAGTAGTTTGAATTCCCCACCTGGATCCGAGCCATATAGCCCTAGCCACATCACAATCCTTAAGGATGTGAAGAGCTGATTTTGTTGTAGAGTCACAAAAACAATAACCATCGTCAAGAGAAGGGAATGTCAAATTAATCTTATCCCCGTAGGAAGAACTCCTGAGATGGCCCTCTACACAAACACCTCGTACAGCTCATGTGCGGTGATCTTCCAAAACTTAACCCAAAACTCATCATTTTCACTAAAATGCCTCCTATTACAAGTAAAGTATGTTGATTTAACAGAGAATTCGCCACTGCGATGTCTTTTCCAAATCAGCTTATCATTTCTTTCCGGGAGCAGAGAAAGAATCCGCATAATAGCCATGGTAGAGGGGGAGTCGAATAAGTCTTCAATGAGGTCTCTATTCCATCGGTGAGTACCTAGAATGAACAGTTCGAAGACCTTACAGTAATCCAAAGGTCTAGATGCCGCCATGGCATTGGGATTGAAGGAAGCTCTCGGGATTCCCAACACGAGCCAAGGACCCAAGGATCAGCCCATATATCGATATTACTTCTGTCACCCACTTGGTAGAATCTATTCTCCTTAACGATCGATCTTGCATTGAGGATACCTTTCAACATTGTAGAGTCACCATTCTTTGACGTAACATCCCACGCGAAACAATCAATGCAGTATTTCTTTTTTAAGACGGTGACCTAAAGTGAATCATCATCAAACGCTAGTTTCTAGAAGAGTTTGTTAAAATCTTCGAAATGTCGAAACCCGATCCCACTGCAGGACTTTGGTTTACATAAGGAATCCCACGACATCCGGGCAAGAAATCTAGTTTTTTCGAGGTTTCCACACCACCAAAATCTTCTAACAATTGTATCCATTCCATGGCAAAGTTGCTTTGGGAGTTGGAAGGTCGAAATTGTATATTGTGGGATGGCTAAGGCACAAGCCTTAATGAGAGTGGCGCGACTTGCCCAGAAGGGCAGCTTTGATTACCAGCCCTCGACTCTATGGAGCACCTTCTCCTTAACAAAATCAAAGTCCCGTGAACGACGCCTGGAGAGAAATTGTTGCATTCCTAAGTACCGTTCATTCACTTTCATGCTGCTCATTGAGAAAATGTTGCAAATCTGCTTCTTGAAATGTGCATATACATTTTTAGAGAAGAAGATAGCCGACTTGCTTAAACTCACTTGCTGGCCCGACCAAGTCGAGTATGTGTCGAGGCATCTTTTTAAAATGTTCGACTCAAAAATGGAGGCCCTGCAAAAAAATAGTACAACATCCGCATAAAGTAAGTGAGATATAGGAGGTGCTGATCGGCTAACGTGAATGCCATGGATCTTCCCAGCTCTTTCCTCTCTTAGAATGAGACGCGACAAGACTTCGGAGCAAAGGATAAAGAGGTACGGCGGATTGGGTCACCTTGCCGGATACCTCGTTCAGGTTTGAAAGCCTTTAGCGGTGAACCGTTCAATAGAATTGAAAAGGCCACTAAAGATATACATTTGCTAATCACGGAGTAGAAATGTGTAGAGAACCCAAACACTTCCAGAACTTTATCCATAAAGTGCCATTCAAGGTGATCATGCGCCTTATGGATATCGATCTTAACTGCTTCCGCAATTTTAAAGCCAATTTTGTGTTTCTGATTTTCGCACAGAGTTTGAAGCTTTTGAAGCCTTGTACCACCAAATCCCACGCATTCCTCGCCACCTGCTCACATCGCGGGTCAAAAGTCCACATCTCTATAAAACAAAATAGTTTTAGGGCATGATCCTTAGCCATGAAAGAGTCAAGGATGATCGGTGAATGATCAGAACGGCTCATAGGGAGACCTAAAAGCCCAGCCGAATGATACTGTAAACACCAATCAATAATTCCAACCGCACGGTCTAGTCGTTCTCTAATGTGATCCTCAAACTCACGACCGTTATTCCATGTGAAGAAATTTCCAACACAGCCCAAGTCAACTCCTCCCGCTTCGTCAAGGAAATTACTCAAAGCATTATCCTCACGCATGGCAACTCGACATCCCCCAAATTTTTCAGAGTTAAGTACCCCATGGTTAAGGTCTCCCAATAAAATCCAATTTCCGTTGGTCCTTGCAACACGATGTGTCATCTGTTCGTAGAACTGACACTTTAGATTGCTATACGGTGTCTCATAAACACATAATAGAGACCATTCCTTCTCAGCACCATTAGCCAAAATCTTTACGTGAATAAACTACTTGCACCTCTCTAGTACCTGTAATTGGACCCAATTTTTCCACATCAAACATAGACCTCTTGCTAGTCCTTCCGGATCCACTAACAACAGCTCGAAAAGCCCAAACTTCTTCTCAACGAAGTCATTCTATTACCATGAATCTTTGTTTCTATAACGAAAACACAGTCAGGAATGTGTTTTCGTACAAGGACCCGCGGGCCTTTTATGCTGGGGATCTCGCAAGTCCTTGGCAATTCCACGCGATGCACCTCATTTTCAGGGTAGGGGCATGGTAAGGTCCGCCTCTTCGGCCATTCCAAAACTTGACTTCGACAAAACATTTTCAGACTCGCCTCCTCCTAACCGCTCGCCAGATTGATCGTGATTTTCCTTCGCACCATCCACCAGAAGTAGCAGTATTAAATTCTTTAGCTTGAGTTTGCTAGCACTCAATCTTGCTCATTTTTCCACCTAGATGAGCTTTCTCCCTTTCGGTGCTCCCCCATCGCAAAAACAAGGCCTTCTTTCTCCAGGGTCAGGCTAGGTGTCGGGGATGGAACTAACTTCGGCATTTGAAGGGAAGACTCTGATGTTGGTTGGCCAAAGATGATAGGTGACTGGGTCTTACATTTTTTAAAACCTAAGGCTTGGGCTAGAAGTTCATTAAAGGATATAGGCTCCCCTACTAAGGTAGGCTAGGCCTAGTAGAGTGAGCTTGGTTGGGGTTTGCCTATATCTCTAATAATCTGATTTGCTAAAGGGCTAGAAGGAAGGGGAAGGGAAATGGCTTCAGGAAACACGTGAGGGGAGTGTGACTTAAATACCAGGTAGTGTGGTCCTTCTTGGCTCTGCCCCGCAGTAGGTCCTGTACGAGATAGTGGAATTTGTAGCGACTGGTCCTCCGTACTGACAACTGGTCGAAAACATCCTGATTTATTTGACTGTCCTCGAAAATTGGCTCCATGAACGTTATCACTTGTACATCCTCTATACATCCAGTAAGCACCACCATGTTATGACGTAACCTTCCCTGCCGGCGTAGGAATCGTCTGTCGGAGAAGCCCTCTTCCCTTCCTCCACGTGACCGATTGTCCCAGAGTTCTCCACAATCTTCAAGCCCTCTGGTGGAATATTCGAGCTAAGAGTTTCTCCGTCTCCCTCATCGGTTAGTGGCAGAGAGTTCAGTTGACTCGAATCTGGGCTTTTAGAGTGGTGAGCTGCTCGGAACGATTCCGCAATCGCCTCCGTATCACCCAAGAGATTGAGGTTGCGAAGTCTCCTTTCCTGTCCTCCAAAGCCTTCACTGTTCCCCCTACGGCCGCCGAGAAAGAGTGATCGTCTCCCCAATCAATTCTAAGCCACGACCTAAATATATGCGCTACCCTCTACGGTGGCCTTGCATCTGCTAAAATCATGACCCAGGTATCCACATCCAAAGTAGAACATGGGGAGCCGTTCAAAATTTATTTAAACCCATATCTCACTGCCATCAGCCCTGGGTTAGAAGAAACCCACCGACAAAGACTGGTCAATCTTAACGTCCACTTTGAAACAAAGAAAATAGAGGTTGGAGTGAACTCCAAGTTTTCACTTCTACACTTCCAACAGTTTTCCTACCTTGGTAGCAACCTTCTCCGCATTTTCGTCCGTCAAAATAGGCCAAGGTAAGCCGTGAGCCTGGACCCAGAATGTCGAGTATGAGAAATCCTCCGCTTCCCAGTCGCCGTTGGCCAGCCAGTCTCGGAGATTGAGGATAAGTTTGTTCACATGCCAGGGCCTTTTATCAAGCACAAATCGTGCGTCATCCCCAAGACGAAACTTGAACACAAAAATCCCCTGTTTCAACTGCTTCAGTGACCACCCTTTTCTGAAATCCCAAATCTTGCCAATGATACTCTGAAGTAGGGTCTTGGTCATAGGTAAAGATGTCAAAACGGGCCGGGTCTAGTGAGCCGGCACGAAGCACGGCAGGATTTTTAGTGGCACGACACGATAATTAATGGGCTTAAACACGGCACGATAAGTTGACGGGCTGGGCTTGGACAAGGGTTTAAGGCACGAAGCACGATAAGGCACGAGCACGATTAGGAACGAAGCACGATAAGGCACGGCACGAGCACGACACGGGCACGATTGATAGCACGGCACGAGCACTACAAAACACACAGTTTATATTTTATATTACATATTATGTATATATAGTTCAATTTTCAACCCAAAAAATATTATATATTGTCTTTATTTCTATAACATTATATTTTCTTAATAAAATTATTATTGAACAAAATTTTAATTAAATATTAATATTATTTTGTTATTATTAATCACTAACTTTCTCTTTAATTTCATGTTAGTATTAAATAATATATTTTATTTGCGTCAAAACAAATGTAATAAATCTAATTAAACAAATTTTATTTAAATGGATATGAAATAAGTAAAATTAGTATAATAACACATTCGCGCGTAAAAGCACGATGGAGGCACGGCCTAAACACGGCACGGCACGACAAAAGCACGACACGTTTATAAACGGGCCGTGGGCCGGGCTTGACGCTCATTTTGAACCATGGGCCGACACGGCACGAGCATGATTAATAAATGGGCCGGCACGAGCAAGGCACGAAACACGATAGGCACGAAAATAAACGGGCCGGGTTGGCACGACACGACACGATTTACATCTCTAGTCATAGGCTTCTTCCCTTGAACCCCCATAAATTTACCAAGAACCAGCAGCTTGCTTCCCAGTTGAGATTGTTCCAATGACGGAACTAGATCTAGGAACTCTCCCACCTCGAGAGTTTCGGAGGCTGGATCTGAGACATTGTCGGAGTTAGTCTCATAGTTCAGCCCATCGAGTGGACTAGTTCTATTGGATTTCGTCGGCAGGCCTTCGATGGATTTGCCATGGTAGCACTCATAGTCGTTGCAAAGAACCCTCAGTGAAAAAGGGAAACATCACCTAGACATAGAGAGAAAACCTTAAGTTATGGGTTTTCATACAATTTCATTCCTTTCTTCTTCTTTATAGTTTCTTATCAGAAGCAACAAGTTCTCAGATTCAAACATGTTCTCCCACACAATCTGGCAAAGTAATAAACCATTCAGAGGTCATCTTCAGCAGATTTGTACTAACCAATGTTTCAATTCACAGCTTTTGAAGAAAAAGAAAAAATAAAGCATTATAATGACTCATCATAAGTCAATAGCTTTTTATAGAAAAATTTCAATTCTCTCAAATGTTTTAAAATCTCTCCATGAATCGAATCCAAACCATTTCGTAGCCGAATAGTTCTTCTTCTCCATTTGAATCTCAATCTCAATCTTCAATCGAACAATCACCTTTATACAATTACTTTTTGGGCTCATAATCTTTACTCTCTCTAGTTCTTTTTCTTGTTCTATGCTAGGGTTTGCAATCTTCCACCAATCTAAGATTTTATTTTGCCTCTTTTTCATTGTTAATTTGGTTTCTCCAAAAGATGCAGAGAAAGCCATGACCCATGGCTAAGTATAGGATATGTTTGAGAAGCTCGAGCTCTGCCGGCGGCGGAATCTCCAATATGAAATTTGGTTGAGGACAGAGCAGAGAGTGGGTAAGGGGGAGGTAGTCGAGCTTTGTCATTTGGAGGAGGAGTTTCTTTTTTAGCAGAAATCATATGCACACAAAACCATATTAAAAAACTTTGGCTTTTCATATTTTCTATCGTCGATTTTGAATCAACGGTTAAAAATAATTTTTTCCCACCGATCTATAAAATTAACTTTCCCCAAGGCAGAATCACCCAAAATTTATAGATAAAAATCTCTAAAACTAATATAAAAAATTAAATTATTTTTTTAAAACCAAATATCAATTATTTTATCAAATCTTCTCAAATGAAAAGATTAAACATTATTTCTATTTGCATATTACTTCAGAAAAAATCAAGATCAGTTAGAAATAAAAATAATTCATTATAATATGTCCATAGCTTGTGTTAAAAATATTCGCACAGAAAATCCAAATTGTTTGGAAATGAAATAATTTCATAGAAATATTTTCATAGCTTTATAGAGAATCAAAATAGGTTAGAAAAAAAATTATTTTCATAAAAAATTTAAATTGGTTAGAAATAAAATACGACCACATAAATATTTACATAACTTGATAAAAACTCCAAATTAATTAGTTAAAAAAAATATATTTTCATAGTAATATTTATTTCCATACAAAAACTAATGGATTCATATAGCAATATATAAGTAGTCAAAATATTGAGACAAATACTCAATATTAGAAATGTTATAAAAAAAAAAGATAAAAATAAAGTATGATTTAGCTATCGATATAAGAGTAAAAACGTAATAAAACAAATACGTAATTTAATTAAGAAAATTTTGAATATTGATTAAATATTTATGAGAATATTTAAGAGATTTTTAGGCATTTAACCAAACTTTTGGGTAATTTTTTAGAACTTAGCCCTAAAATATCGAAATTAAGAATTTAGCAATAACATATAACATTTTTTGTTACATGAAACAAATATACATGTAAGAGTGTAATATTACATGTAATGTTACATGTGTTACATTTTATGTTATATTTAATGTTATACTTTTTGCACGTATATATGTTACATGTTATGGCTAAATCCTTAATTTCGTGAAACTATGACTAAATCCTTCAAACTTTATCTTTAAAATGGCTAATTGCTTAACTGGCCCAATATTTAATATTATCAAATACTTTGTAAATATTAAGTCAAATCAGTACATTTGTAAGTTATTTAATACTTACAACGTCTCTAGTGCATTTCTACTACTAAAATTTGGCATTTTAATAAAATAATTTTTTCTCCGGTACAATTTGATTTTCAATGCCAAATTTGACTAATGTTAAACCTGGGCCAAATTCAATATCAAGTATAGAATAATGCTAAATTTTGGCATTTTAGAGTAAGCTATCATTAAATGTGAAAATAATTATAATTAAAATTTTATATGACAAAAATTATCTATTATCAAAAAATCATTATTATTACATGTAATCTTTTTTAGTGGCTAACATTAGTTGTGCTTAATGAGTTTTACAACTAAATAATAATAAGAATACTAATTGAAAATGACACTAGTGCATTGAAATCATCTATATAAAATAGAAAAAATACCGTAAATATCCCATGTGTTTCTTTGCAATTCCACATTTATACCCTAATTAGCTTGTGATAATACAAATTTTATCATTTACTTTTAAAGTGAACAAAAAATATATCTTAATTTAACTTTAAGTCAAAAAACACTTACACTCTTTGAATAATTTACAAGATATTAACGTATATTTTACCATTTTAGAAAACGAAAAGTCATAATAAGTTATAAATTTTGTTTAATTGAATAACGGAAAAATTATGCTTATTAAAAACTTAGGGACAAACGTGAAATTTTAATAAAACACATGTGATAAGTATGCCATTTCCCCATTAAATATAGCATTTTGTTCTTTTTTTGCGCTTAATTTTGCATTGACATTGAAAATATTCTAAAAATCCTATCACTATGTATGGTACTTCATACTCCAATGATTAATGCTATTCCAAATGTTATGATATTATTTTATTATATTTTATTTTTAAATTATAATAAATAAGATTACAAATAGTAATAATGACTTCTTGATAAGAGGTATTTTTTATAATATAAAATTGATGTTTAATTAAATGATCAAAAGCTACTTTATCAATACTCTACTTCAAATACTAAATTTTTATTATTTTGCTATACTCAATGCCAAAATAAAGACCATGTTTGACATTTGTTAAATTTACTACCGTATTACTCTTATACCTAAAAGTCATTATTGTTAATTTTTTCTAGAGTTTTTTAGGCATTTAATTAAATTTTTGGGTAATTTTTTAGGATTTAGCCATAGTTTCACGAAATTAGGGATTTAGCCATAAAATGTAATATTTTTTGTTACATAAAATATATATATGTTACATGTTACATTTAATGTTACATTTTTTACACGTATATATATTACATGTTACAAAAAATGTTACATGCTGTGGCTAAATCCCTAATTTCGTAAAACTATTGCTAAATCCTTCAAACTTTACCTTTAAAATAGCTAATTAACTGACCCTTTTTCTATTGAACTATAACATTTACCCTTAATAAATTATTCTGCTAAAAAAACTAATAAAATAAATAAAATAATATCAAATACCAAAAAATTGCCTAAAAGAAAAGGCATACATTTGATATTTTAGATAACTGAGACTCTGAGAGGGTGTATCTATCATTTATTAAGAGCGCAAGGGGTAGTGATAAAATTCCATTCCACACAACCACAAAGCCATAATAAAAAGGCAATGCCCATTGAGCTTTGAGAGCAAAAGTTATTCTGTTTCTCTCCTGTCTGAGCTCTAAAGCAACAAGCAATGGCGAGTCCTTCATTGTTTTCCATTTCTGCTCTGAGCTATCTGATAGTGTTTTTCTCAGTGAACCCATATGCTTCTTTGGGTTCTTCTGAGAAAGTTGAAGTGTCTCTGTACTACGAGACTCTCTGTCCTTTCTGCGCAAATTTCATAGTGAACCATCTTGTGAAGATCTTCCAGAACGGCTTAATCTCAGCCGTCAATCTCAGATTGGTCCCTTGGGGCAATGCTTGGACCAACCCAAACGGCTCTGTTATTTGCCAGGTCACTCCTCTCTCCTAATTTTTGTTTTCCTTTCTTTTTTTTTTCTTCTGTTAATACATTTTTTTTTTCTATATGCAAAAGAATGCAGTGTTTGTCAATAGAGTTTTTGAGATTTCTGTGGATTTTGTTTCCGTCAAAATGGGTTCTGTTTTATGAAATGAACATGGCATCCAAAATCCAGTGTATCTACTAATAATTTCCTCTGAATGTTAATACTAGTTCAAGTGGCACTAACCTTTTTTATTTAAAAAAAATAGAAAAGAAAAGAAAACAAAATACTAAGCAATAATATTTGGTTAGGTCATCTCCAACCTAAAAACTTATTTTCATCATCAAAATACAGTAACAGTATATTAACTAGTAATTCATCTCTAATTTATTATATTATTTTTAACACTAAATGGAATATTCTGCTTATATTTCTTTTCATATCTTTTATTATATTAATTTTTACTCAAAAAAAAATATATTTGATGAATAGTATAACACCAAATTTAGTGTTATATTGTTTACCAAATTCAAAGCGGGTCTTAAAATTCAGTCTTAATTAGAGGAAAAAAAAACACAAAAAATATGTTTGCAAGTGAAAATGAGTGTTTGTTGGAGATGCTCTTAATTCAACCAAGTGCATGGAATCCATAGACTTTTAGTTATTGTACTTGGTTAGTGGTAGGCCCAGGAGCCTTAAGCAGCCTCAGAGACTTGTTGTTAAAAAAAGCATCCAGCTTGTTCTGGACTGGTGGGGATTTAAAACTAAACCAACTGTATTTTTAGATTTTTTTTATTTGAGTAATTTAATTTGTCTAGAGACCCTTCTTTACAAAATGAACCAGAAAATTTGACTATTTATTATGGGTTATTTAGAGTAAATATGTTAATTATTTTATTTAAAATGATTTAATTTTACGAATTTTAATGTGATATAAATGATTGAAATTTAAATGTATTACATTACGATTAAAAAAATTAAAAACAAATAAAATAAAATATGTAATGTTTATCCGAAATAAGGGGTTAATTTAACTTTCTACATTGTTATTTAAAAAGCTATACTATTTTGTCACATATATATGAATACTACGTTAGAACAGAATAACTAGAATCAGTGGTCAATCAGAAATCAGAGATCTTCTGATTTTATAGAAGACTGCTTATGTAAAATAAATATTTGATAGAGAATAAAGATTAATGTATATTTCCTTGGAAAATAAAAAGAAGGAAAGAAAATAGAATATTTTGTATGGGGGATTTTGAAGAATGCTTTATTTTTGGCACAATGATAATTTAGGATAAAATAGAGAAATATCTAAGTTTATACAATAATAAAAATAAATACTCAAATTTTTAAAATAATTGAGTAACTAGCAATTTCGTTAATTACTTGCACATATTTTTAATAACTAAGTTAATCACCACCAATTATCACTATGTAAGCAATTGAATCACTTTGATATTTTGTTATATTTTTCAAAAAAATTAAATATTAATTTAAATTAGATGTTAAAATTTAAATATTCACTATAATTTCTTGATAATTCTATGCTATATGTATATTACACTTTTAATTTATACTTTAAAATCACACTATAAACATAAACTAAAAATAAAAATATCATAAATTATTAAGTAACATCAGGAATGCTTTATTTTGAAATTCTTCCTGTTTTGTACGTTATCCAAAAATGTATGGTCCAGGGAAGGGTGGCCTATTTAATGTTTTGTGCTGGAAGATACCTTCCCACGTGGGACTCGACCTTTGCTAACCGTTACGATTGTTTAATATTTTAGTTTATTTTTTCATATTGAAAAATGATATTTCTCAAAAATTCGATCCGAATATAAATAACGAAAAAAACCATGCTATATATATTTTTCTGGCCATTTCTTTTAACATGTTTTTCTTGCCATGCATGTTATATATATATATATATATATATAATATATATAAAATATATTCTATTGACGGGACTGTACAAATTTGGAACTCGAAAATGAAATTAAATTCATTTACATTTTTATGGTGATGCAGCATGGAGCAGATGAATGTTTGTTGAACACAATTGAGGCCTGCACTATTAATGTCTATCCTGACGTGGTAAATGCTTTTTTCCCTTCTCGCTAATATGCATTCTATATCTTAAATCATTCGTGTAACATTTTAAAATATTATTACATTTAATTTTCTCAAATTATTTCTATAATACATTTTACAAATATATAAATGATTTATGATTAATTGATAAACTAAAAAAATTATTTTACTGTTTTAGACTTAATTGTTTACTCTCATATAAATCGATCTAATTCTCGTATTTGATGCATTTTTAGTTTATTTGTTTAAGAATTGAATTAGCATAGGCTAAAATTTAAGAGAAGGTTCAAACTCATTAAAAAAAAAATTAAACAAGAAATCAATTATGATTGGTTTGGTTTTGTTTCTATTGCTAATTTTTTTTAGATTGCAACATCACAAAATCAATTGAAATCGGTTTGGTTTTGATTTTAGATAAAATTACTGGTTTGGTTTAATTAGACACTCCAAATTAGATTTACCTTTTCAATAGGTTCTAATTATTAAAAAGAGTAATCTAACATTTAATTTAGTTTGCTATCGTAAAACATATCGTACCACAAAATTTTTCCAACATGCCATACATTTATTCTTTTGTAAAGAACATGCACATTGTTTCCACTTTTCTTTGTTTTCTATTTTATACTAACATTAACTATAATTTGGTAGCAATTTATTTTGTACAACTGTTTAGTTGCTCTTAATGATGATTGAGTTTAAGTTGTCACGCAGAACCAACATTTTAGATTCATTCATTGTGTTGAGAGGCTAACTTTGGAGAATAGGCACAATGAATGGGCCAATTGTTTTGAAATAACAAAATTGGGTAGAGCACCAATTGGTTGCTACAATAGTGGCTATGGAAAGCAGGTATTATTTGCCTTTTGTTGTTTTTCTTTTTCTTTTTTCCTTGTTTTTCCCACTTCAACATTCAACAAATGAAATAGCATTAGTTTTCAAAGCATGACTTGTGATTGGCTTTTTTTGGGGTATGATAGATTGAAAGCAGATATGCAAAGGAAACTGCTTCACTAAATCCTCCACACAGATTTGTTCCATGGGTGGTAGTCAACAATAAACCACTTCAAGAGGTTAGAACTTTTTTTATTTTATTTTATTTTTTCGCTCTAAAAACAGTGGCTTGTTAATAGTGCTTTGTTCATCGTGTTTTAATTTTCCTAAAAAAAAAAAAAAAGCAGTTGTGGCATCATCTTGTAATAGGGAAATTGCTCGTCAAGTTCATCTTTACAGCAAACATCATTTCTTAAAAAAGTTAATATAATGGTCTAAAAACATTTCGTCTTTACCATAAAATCTTCCTATTTGCAAGTGATTCTTTCTTTTTCCACCTTTTTTCCAATTTCACATTGGAACTATGAATTTTATTTATTTTTATTAAATCAATAATTTTAATTTTAAAATATTTTGAGGTAAAGTTAGGAGCTAAGTTGTTAAATAAATACAATTTTAGGTATCGAAGTGTCAAAATTTAAGAAGTTTAGAGGGTACAAGTGCTATAAAATTCATTCAATTTTCATCCATATTTAAATATATGCAAAGAATTGAAGTCAATTGTAAGCATTTTAAGGACAAGTCACAAGAGTCTGATTGGGAACTTTTGACTTACAATGACGAATACCTATTTTTCAACACACTATTAATTTATGTCTCTTTTTATATTGTATTTACAATTTTTATCCATACTTTTATACTATAAATGTAAAATAAAAATTAAAAGAACATACTAGAGTATAAATTATTAAGTGACATTTAGAAGATCATTTTTTTACAATTCCTCATTCTTCTTTCTCTAAGTCTCATGAAAGAAGAATAAAAATAATATAAAAAAAAGTGAAGAAATGGGGGTTGAAATATTTCTGTCTGTATAGAGTCAGTTAGGTAAATAGTCAGTTTGAGAGTATAAACAAAAAAAAATACCATAAGTTTCAAAAAATTTAAAAATAACCAATACTTGATAGCAAAACTTATTACAATGTAAGAATCGATTATCATAGCAAAATTAACACAAAATTTACATAATAAATATATTACACAAGTAACAAAACTTATTAATGACTATTTTCTTGAAATTTCAAAACATTGACTAGTTTTTAAAATCACACTTTTTGAAAATACCTGTTTCCTTATATATATATTCTTCTTCTTTTTATCTCAATGATAACAGTAATATTATAAATGCAGGATTATCAAAATTTCATGGCTTACATATGCAAGTCTTATAGAGGCATATCTAAACCAACAGCTTGCCAATCACTTCGATCGGAGATTAAGTCCTCTGAGAAAATGGATGCAATGCCTGAAGTGTGCTATGCAGGGGAGGCAAGGAACGTTACTTCCTTAGGACTATAAGAGAAATTTGCAGACGATAAACGATTTTAAATACCGGACTTTACTCGGTATTAAAAATTAGATAAATTAAAATATTAATCAACTCACATATATATGGAAAATGTTGGTAATTTTTTTGAATTTTCTCTATTTTCTAAGATATATTGTGATTTACTTATGATAAATCATGGTGGTACTGATTCAATCAACAGTAAAATAACGACTTTGTTTTAGTTATTTTGTACTGAAATCTTCTAGTTCTATGTTGCGAAGGGTAAATAATTTTGTATTTCATGAATTATAAGTCTCTAATATAAACTACTAGTTGTACATAAGCGCTTCGCACGCATTAAACCTTTACGAATTTTATTTAATAAATTTCTAAAATCACAATTTAAAATCGTATTTAGGTTATGAGTTTTTTAGGCATTTAACCAAACTTTTGGGTAATTTTTTAGGATTTAGTCATAGTTTCACGAAATTAGGGATTTAGCCATAAAATGTAACATTTTTTGTTACATGAAACATATATACCTGTAGAAGTGTAACATTCTATGTTACATGTTACAAAAATTGTTATATTTTTTTACACGTATATATGTTACATATTATAAAACATATTATATACTTTGCTAAATCCCTAATTTCGTAAACTTATGGCTAAATCTTTCAAACTTTACTTTTAAAATGGCTAATTGCTTAACTAGCCCGTTCGTTATACATAAAAAAAAAATGAAAAAGAAGCGAATTTTTCAATATATAAATAAAATAGTGTTAGAAATATGCCCTTAAAATCATATGTAATAAACATTTTTTGAAATTAAATAAAAGAAGTAGTTATTTGTAAATTTTATTTTGTTTTATTTTATTATAAAATTGAATATTTATCAAAATCCATAATATGTTGATATGAATTATAATTTTAGTATGTAAAAATTTTTAGGTATAAGATGATTAAAATAATATGTTGCATAGTTAAACTAGTTTGAAATAGAATATCAAAGAGTAAGGAACTTGATCGAAAATCACTAATATTGCCCACGACATTTTGAATGTGGTTGTCTGATCTAGATTATCAGTGCATGTGATACTAGAGTGAAGTTATTTAAATAATAAAAATTGTATGGGACTTGGACTAACCTTATTCTAGAATCTCTAATTTAAGTATTGTTTACAAAATACGAATCAAGCTCATAAGATGATCATATAAAAGTTGATCTAAATAATGAATAGTTCATAGACTCCTCTTTTGAATTAAGTGACTTTTTGATTTGATCGTTTCGACCCAAAAAACAACTGGGCCCAACAATTGCATTTTTGAAGTCTTTAGTTCATTGCCTCTGAAAATGTGAACTACAGATATGAAATTCACAACTATATAGTTAAAATGGTTCCCTTATTTGTTGACTTCTAGAACTAAACAGTTTGAGTGCTCTAATTCGTAAATAATTATGAATTAACCGTTTACTAATGAACTTAATGGTACTTAAGGAATAAGAAATAGGAACTCATTAGTAAAATAGCCATTTAGAAGTCCATGTTTTAAGTAAATGGCTCAAAAATTCAAATATTAAGTTATTAGCTACAAAGCCTATTCACACCACCTTGAAATCTCATTTTTGCCCCTCATCACCATGATATACTGTGAAACATAACTTTTCTCTGCTTGGCCTTCTTCTTCTTCTTCGATTCCTTCGTCGGCGCTCGAGTTCTCTACCTTAATCTTCGAGCCTATGCTTCCATTTCTGCGCAAGCTTTTCTTTAATCGCTCTCCTTAGATACCTCGTGCCTAACCGTAACCTCCTCAAACTGTCTGACCACTGAAACTGTATAAAAGACCTACTCTGAACTACACAACCACAACCACAACATTAATTGATAAAAAAAAGAAACCAAACATAGAGAAAGACATTGATGACCAAATCAATCGAATCAACGATCAATTATTACCTTCGACTTCATCGCCGAAGCTCGGAGTCTCCCAGGACTCGCCTTCCTTAGTTAGCTTCTTCTTCAAGCCGTTATTCCCGATCACCTTCTCTTTATCGACCTTGAGATCCTCGCCGACCGGCTAATCGTCGTCCCCAGGGATGTCCATCAGCTCCTTGACGCCGTCGACGTTGCTCGAGGCCACGAAGTTGAAGTCGTCCTTTGTGGCTGACCAGAGCTAGGGTTTCAAGAGCAAAATATGTAGCTTCATGTGAGAGCTGAGAGGTGTTTCTGCGTATACGATGCACTCAAAGATTATTCTTCTTGTTGCAGAGCGGCCGTGAGAGAGTTGAATTTATAGAGAGAGAAAGATAGAGTGAATGAGGAGAAAAAGAGAGTCTCTAGAGAGTTTGAAAATAGTGAGAGAATCGGGAGAGTTCTAGAGAAGTCTCCATATATTTGGTGTGACAACCCGATTTTGTCCGACCCTTCAATAAATAAATTAAATATTTATTTATTGAAATATAATTCTTGTTATGTAAATTTATTATTTAATTTGGTGTATAAAAAAAACTACATCAAGTTAACTATGTTCAGTAGGTGCGAAACTACGCGTAGTTTTGCGGAAAAAAAACAAAACTACATGTAGTTTTATATATGGTCACGGTGCTAAAAATAGTTTTAGAAATAACATTTTAAAAGGTGAATAAAGCCAAGATTAAGTCCAAATACATTGCAAGATTTACCAAATAAGGTTCAAACCGAAATGGTAACTTGGGTGATTTTTTTTATTAGGGGCATTAAGAGGCAATAATGGGAATTAATTTCTCCCCTAATACACCACCTCTACGCCATTAGGAGTAAAAAAAAAAGACTGATTATCTAATCAGCCATATTATTCAAGGAGCAAAAAAAAAAAAAAAGTCTAGGGAAAGAGGAAGAAAATAGAGAGAAAGAAAGGAGAGAAAATTCAAGAAAATTTCTCTAAGGAGGCCGACCCTATAGTAGTGATTTAGAGAATCTATTTCATCCTTTAAGGTAAGATTTTATCCTCTCAAAAGTTTATTTCAAGTCTAGTTTTGAATTGGTTTTTACGTGGTACGTTTTTCTCCGAAGTGTTCGAAAGCAACGACGCAACGGTTGACGTCGATAGAAGAATCGAAGGGCTCAAGAAAAATCGACCCTAGGTAAAAATTTTGAAGCCTTAATACGTGTATAAGAGGTCTAGTTTGTTGATGGTTGAAATCTAGCATGATTAAAATTTTTAGGATCATGATTTATATGATAAGATGAAAATTTCGGATGCTGAAAATTTTAGTGTTTTCTGCCATATTTTGAACGTATTATTTCATGATATAATAAGGCTCAAAAAATTCAGAAAAAAATCATGAACGTATATTATTATGTTTATTTCATGCCCATTAAATTTTGGGCCTAGATAATATGTATATTTTTCTATAAAAATCTGGATGCATAAGTTGCGCAGAATTACATTTCTAGTATGGCAGTTTTAAAAATTTCACATAAGCGGTGATATTTTATGTATGAAACAAATGTTTCTATCAAAATATTTTTTTTTGTGAATCAATGTATATATGTAGATGCTAGATATTAAATTTTAGAATTTATTAATGTGTAAATTAATTTTTAAAATTTTAGAACCATGATATGCTCGGAATAGTCTTTCTGGATAGATTGAGCAGTTGAAGGTTTTTCAATATTTTGATCACTTTAACGTCATATCTGCGTTTTACATATGAAGAAAAAAATGTGTAAAGTTTAATTTAAAACAACTTTTGAGAAATATGATTTTTGCCATATCTGTCTCTAAATTAATAAAAACCGTATTTTAGCATTATATATATTTCTGCCTTGTGAAAGAACATTATTATGCGTTGATTTTTTTTAAAATAATAGGGAGTTACTTCAGAATATTTTCCCGGATTTTGAGCGTAATTAATAATATTACGGAATTAAAATTTAATCCTTAAATTCGTTTCTATTTTTGATAAGTTTTAAATCCGAATTTTAAAATGATGATGAAGAGAAAAATAATTATTTCCATGTATATTAATGACCTATAAAATTTGGGATAATTTTATAAAAGGACAGTTTTGTCGAAATTCCTTCTATAAGGACTAAATTGCAATTTTATTTAAAGTATAGGGTCTAAACTGAAATTTCAATATAGGTCAAATGATTTAATTTTAATAAATGAATTTTATAATTAAGTTTTATTAAGTCCCAATGAATCTGGGGACTTCTTGTTGAACACATTTACGTTACCATGTAATCGTTTTAAAACTTATTATCATGAAATATTTTAATGTTAATCGCAAAGCGTTACTTAGACTTAAACTTTAGAGAGTTGATTTAGGTTAAGGGATTCTACAAATAACTAGTTTTGACCTTATGTCATGATCCTAGGTGTTAGAGCGCCGAAGTGACCAAGCACTGAAGTACGAAAAGTCTAAGTGTTTGAACAACCAAGGTGAGTACAATCTCACTATAGTACGGATTAGTTCAAAAGAAAAAAAAATGATATGCTTTGTCATGATAATGTTATGTTTTCATGTGTATGACAATGTCATGTATGATGATGAATATGATTATGAATTGATGTTCATGACCTTGTTTATAATCGCTAAGAAAGTTTCATTGAACCATGTTATGAACAATATGACGATATGATGAGCTACGTTATTTTATACTATGTCACGTTGCATGTCACAAGATTTAATAAGTGAAACATAAGTTTAAACACTGTGTCTTACCACCCTCACTAGTGAGGTTATGATTCCGTCTCTTGAGTCGACCTAAAGACAATATAGGGTGGTCTTTATGAAAATATATGATATGACGGATCCATGGTCGTCGAGGACATGTACATCCTCGTCGCCCATGGGTTCGGCGCGCAACTCGGTACGTACACTTATATGATGAGGATCCTCTAGAAAAGATTAGTAATAGATTTAAATAATCGAAACTAATTTGGTCATGCATTGCATATCATGTTTTGTGAGTATTAATTGTATGTCACTGGGCTTTTAGCTCACTTCGTTTTTCGTCCGTACTGTAGGTAAGAAACCTATGGTGTGACGTACCATGGGTTGGAATTCGACAGTGCTTAAGGTGGCGAGGAGAGGGTTATGGAAACGACTATCTTCCGCAAATTATTTATATGAGATATTTAATATTTTTATTTTCTATGCATAAGTGTGAAACTTAAGATGTGTGAACTTATTTTATGTCAAGGTTTTATTATTTTAATTCATGAGACCTCTTCTTTTATAAACAAGTTTGAGTTAATTATAAGTTTAAAAAAAATAGTTGGTATTTTTACAAGATTTTAGTAAGTAAGATAAGTAAGTTTGATGACTCGAAAAGTCGGGTCGTTACAATTGGTATCAGAGCGGTTTTCCTGCCACCCTACCTCGTTACCCGGCACAAGGTCGACATTACAACCCAAGTAAGTTTTTCTTTTTAAATTGAAATAGTTGTTTATAAGTACTTACGGCTAATACTCTTGCAGACATCATGGTAAGGACAAGATCACAAAGTTCCATAAGCAACCACGAAGCTATGGTAGCGTTGTCGAGATCGAACCCTCCTGCCTTCGATGGTTCAGACGTGACCAAGCTCGAGGAATGGATCAACAAAATGAACATCCTTTGTCGGTGCCACATAAAGGAGGAAATTCGAGGTGACTTCGCTTCCTACTATCTCGAAGGCGAAGCCTTTTTCTGGTGGGCAAGCCAGTATGACGTTCCCTCTGACGGTAGCTGGGCAGAGTTGTGTCAGACCTTGAGAGGTTACTTCAACCCGCACGCGGTTGAGCAACGAACGAGAAGGGCAGAGTACGAAGGAAGGCGTCGGGTTTGGGATAGACTTCCTGGCGAAGGAGACCAAGACTATGTCCTCCGCTTTAATGAGAACATTGTCCAAGTCGCGCCTAAAGACGTAGATTATATGGAGCTAATAGATCTTTTTCGAGTAGGCCTATCAGAGGATTTGCGAGCTGCGATGGAATATCCACCGGTCCTCCCAGACATCAGCAGAAGTATGAGTACTATTTTGTATGTCATAAGGTATTTTGGCCCGACAGCTGGACTAGACAACCCTACAGCCCCTCCACCCGAAGTTGATGAAGGAGCAGCACCTCTGGAGGATGAGAGTGAAGAAGAAGAAGACCCGTCTGCGAATGAAGTCGACGACGGAAATTAAATTTTAGTTTAAAATTTGTTATTAATATTATTATTATTATTATTATTATTATTATTATTATGGATGGATTGTTTTAAATGAACTATGTTAGCATCTTCTTATGATATGTTATGTGACAAGCTATGATTGCTTTATGATTCCATGAATGATGTATTAAGTTGTATTTCTTATAAATAAAAGAAATATTATAGATTATGCTTAGAGGTATCTCTTAAATAATTTGGTAAGTTATAATATGAATGTCGATGTATGAGTATGATGCGGTAAGAAGTTTTCAACAACCAAGTTTGAAACTATGGAAAGATATTAACGTGAGGAATTTACCCTCTTAACAGAAGTTGAGAAATGGAGCCGATTCACCAAACTAGAGCTGTGAGACGTGCCGCTCAGAATCCGGCTGGAGAACAAGAAAACCAAGCAGCTCAACCAGTGGTTGGACAAGGGGTGGCTGCCCCAGTGGCTGGTCGTGGAAGCGGAAGGGGAGCTGCTCCGAGAGGAGGGAGAGGTAGAAGCCGTGGTAGAGAAAACGCTGCTGCCCCTATCCCTGAACCAGTTGGTCAACCTCAAGCCCAACCGGACTTGGCAAACCTAGTGGTGGCACTCCAGCAACGTTTAGAGGCCCAAGAGGTAGTCATGCAGGAATTAAGAGCTGAACTACAACAGAGGAGGGTCGGCCAGAACCAACACGCTGCTCCTCAAGATGTACCGCCTCCTCATCTTGCACCACATCCTGTTGTGAACCCCGTCGCTGCACCTAGAGAGGATTTGTATGAGAAATTTAGGCGTATGCGTGCGCCCGAGTTTGAAGGATCATCTGATCCCTTAGTTGCTGATGAGTGGCTGTCTAGCCTACAAGTGATTCTGGACTTTATGAATCTAACAGATCAAGAGAAGGTGTGCTGTGCCTCATTTGTGCTAAAGAAGGACGCTCGATACTGGTGGGAAACAGTGGCGTTGAGGAGAAACGTCGATGGCATGAGTTGGAATGACTTTGTGGTAGAATTCAACACGAAGTTTTTTAACATGAGAGCGATGAATGCACAACAAAGAGATTTTAATAATTTGAAGCAAGGGAGCATGATGGTGACTGAGGCAGTCACTAAGTTTAACCAATTGGCACGACTTTGTCCTCACCTCGTGCCTACTGAAGAAGAACGGGTTAGAAGAATGATGGAAATGTTCAAGCCCGAGCTTTCAATGGCAATTGACAGTGGGAACCAGCCCCCTGTTACAGTAGCAGACTGTGTCGAACGAGCAATGAGAGCCGAGTACCGTTTGGCCCAAGTCAAGGAAGAACGGGCTCAGTTCTTCAAGGCTCGTAAAGAGGAGAAAACTAAGGAGAAGCAGAATGGGGATCACAAGAAATCCCAAGGAAGTGGGCCCAACAATCATAATAGGCCTAGGAATCAGAATACCAACCAGTACAACAACAACACCAACAATGGTCACAATAACAAGAAGAGAGGGAAACCTAATGGGAACTAGTCCTACGAGAACCGAAATGTACAACAAATGACAAATAATTACACTCCCCATCTGCCATGCAAGACTTGTGGCAAGAACCACCCCGGAGAATGTCGTAGGGGAACCTTGAGTTGCTTTGCTTGCGGACAGAGCGGGCATTTTGTCAAAGATTGCCCCAAGCAGAACCAGATACAAAACAATCAATTCCAACAGAGGAATTCAGCACCGTGCCTAAATGCCATGCAACCTACCTTGGAAGGACCTCAGATCTCGCAAGGTAGATTGGAGACACCTCCACAACAAGCACAGCTATACGCGTATACTAACGCAGATGCTATGGCCAGTACCTCTAATGTCGTAGCAGGTCAGCTCTCTCTCGCCTCCTATGACGTGTATGCACTCTTTGATTCTGGTGCTACTCATTCCTTTATTTCAACTAAACTGGCATTAAGTATAAGTAGTGATAAGGATAGAACCTCAAGGATTCTTAGGACATCTCTACCTTCGGGTGAGATTTTATTATCCGAGTTTTTCTTGAGACAAACTCCGATAACAATCAATGGCGTCACCTTAAAGGTTGATCTTATTGCAATCGAGATGAAGGATTTTGATGTCATTCTAGGAATGGATTTCCTAGGAAGGAACAACGTGATCATTGATTGCTATCATCGGAAGGTTACTTTCAAGCCAAGCAATGGTGAAAAGTTTTCCTTTAAAGAAAGGTCACTGTTGAATCATAAAATGATAATCTCGTCCATTCAAGCACAAAGGATGTTGGCCAATGGATGTATAGGCTTCTTAGCGTCAACTGTGGATAAAAGTAAGGAGAAGAAATTAGATCCGACGGAAGTACCAGTAGTAAGGGAATTCATAGAAGTATTTCCCGAGGAGCTTCCAAGTTTGCCCCCATCACGTGAAATCTCCTTCAAAATTGAGCTACTACCTGGAACGGGACCAATATCGAAGGCACCTTACCGTATGGCTCCTACCGAGTTGAAAGAACTCCAAACACAACTTCAAGAACTTTTGGATAAAGGTTTCATCCGCCCTAGTCACTCCCCGTGGGGCGCACCAGTTTTGTTTGTCAAAAAGAAAGATGGAACCTTTAGGATGTGCATTGATTATAGAGAGCTCAAAAGGTGACCATAAAGAATAAATACCCCCTTCCGAGGATCGATGACCTATTCGACCAACTTAAGGGAGCGTCAGTCTTCTCAAAGATCGACCTCCGCTCTGGCTATCATCAACTGAGAGTAAAGGAGGATGACATCGCAAAGACAGCATTTAGATCACGATACGGCCATTATGAGTTCACGGTGATGCCCTTTGGACTCACAAACGCCCCCGCAGCGTTTATGGACCTTATGAACAGAATCTTCCGTGAGTATTTGGATAAGTTTGTCATTGTTTTCATCGACGATATTCTTATCTACTCGAGGAATCAAGAAGAACACCAAGAGCATTTGAGACTAGCGCTCCAGACCTTAAAGGAACATCAATTGTACGCCAAATTTTCAAAGTGTGAATTTTGGCTGAGTAAAGTCCACTTTCTCGGGCACGTGGTTTCTGCTGAGGGAATATCTGTAGACCCCGCGAAGATCGAAGCGGTGAATGATTGGAAGGCACCGCGAAGTGTCACCGAAGTTAGGAGTTTTCTCGGCTTAGCAGGCTACTATAGAAGATTCGTCGAAGGATTTTCAGAGATAGCGGCCCCGTTTACTGCCCTCACTCGAAAAGGAAAGAAGTATGAATGGACTGAGAAGTGTGAAGAGAGTTTTTGCGAACTGAAACGTAGACGGACGACATCACCAATACTTATAATTCCAACAAGTGGTGAAGCGTTGGTCATTTTTAGCGATGCCTCAAAGGTGGGACTTGGTGCAGTTCTGATGCAGAATGGAAAAGTAGTAGCCTATGCCTCAAGGCAGTTGAAGGATCATGAGAGAAATTATCCGACACACGACCTAGAAATGGCGGCTGTGGTCTTTGCCTTGAAGATTTGGAGACACTACCTCTATGGGGTGAGATGTGAGATTTTCACAGATCTTAAAAGCCTCAAGTATATCTTTACTCAGAAAGACCTCAACATGAGACAACGAAGGTGGCTCGAGTTGGTAAAAGGCTATGATTGTGAGATCTACTATCACCCGGGAAAAGCGAATAGTGTCGCAGATGCGCTGAGTAGAAAAGAAGAAGCCAAACTCATGTCTATACATACCCTTCACCCAGAATTGCAAAGAGAGATCAATGAGCTCGAAATCGAACTCATAGTGGGAAGCTTGGCGAATCTGACAATCCAGCCCACTATTTTCGATGGAATGAAAGGAGCCCAGGCGCTCGATCCCGAGCTAGTCCATATAATGGAAAGAATTCGTGAAGGAAAGGAGACGACTTTCACGCTTTCGGAGGACGGGATTTTACACCTAGAGGGAAGACTTTGCGTACCAAATGATGTAGATATTCGCAAACAGATACTCTCTGAAGCCCACGATACACCTTATTCCGTCCACCCTGGGGCGACAAAGATGTACCAAGGTCTAAGAGAACATTTTTGGTGGAATGGAATGAAAAGGGATGTGGCTGAATACGTTAGTAAGTGTTTGACGTGTCAGAAGGTCAAAGCCGAGCATAAACATCCCGCTGGCGAGTTGCAGCCAATAGAACTCCCAGAATAGAAGTGGGACCAGATTACAATGGATTTTGTGGTAGGTCTACCAAGGACTATCGAAGGCTACGATGCGATTTGGGTCGTTGTGGACCGATTGACCAAATCGGCTCACTTCATTCCAATCAAGGTTACATTCTCAGTAGAGAGATTGACTGAGATTTATATAGCTAATATAGTACGACTTCATGGTGTACCTATTTCGATTATTTCTGATCGAGACGCTCGTTTCACTTCACACTTTTGGAAGTGCGTGCAAAAAGCGTTAGGAACACAGCTAAAGTTCAGCACAGCTTTTCATCCTCAAACGGATGGTCAGTCAGAAAGAACCATTCAAACTTTGGAGGACATGTTACGAGCTTGCATAATGGATTTTGTTGGGTCTTGGAATAAGAGGCTACCATTGATTGAATTCTCATACAATAACAGCTACCAAGCCTCCCTAGGCTTAGCTCCGTACGAGGCCTTATATGGAAGGAAGTGTCGGTCTCCGGTTCACTGGTACGAAGTTGGACAATCTAGTCTTGAAGAGACAGATTTTATGAGAGAGACGACGGAAGCAGTGAAAAAGATTCGGCAACGACTTGAAACTGCACAGAGTCGACAGAAGAGTTATGCCGATAAGAGACGAAGACCACTAGAATTCCAAGTGGGAGAAGCCATGTTTCTCAAAGTGGCTCCACTAAAAGGTGTAATGCGATTTGGGAAGAAAGGGAAGTTAAGTCCTAGATACGTGGGACCTTTTGAGATCATACAAAGAATCGGAAAAGTGGCATACAAGTTGGCCCTTAGCCCTGAATTGTCATCAGTCCATGATGTGTTCCATGTATCTATGCTGAAGAAATACGTGTCTGACCCGTCTCACGTCCTTAACCAAGAACCGATTGAGGTACAGGAAGATCTAACTTATGAAGAGAAGTTGGTAAAGATCTTGGACAGAGAAGAAAAGGTACTAAGAAACAAAGTTATACCTTTGGTAAAAGTTCTATGGCGAAATCACAAGATCGAGGAAGCTACTTGGGAACGCGAGGATGATATGAAGGCTCGCTACCCCGACTTATTTTAATTTTTGGCACGAAAATTCTGTAAGTAGGGGAGATTGTAACATGCAAGACTCCTATTTCTTTTATTTCTTTCTTTCAATTTTCGGGACAAAAATTTTATAAGAAGGGGAGATTGTGACAACCCGATAATTGTAACATGCAAAACTCCTAGTTCTTTAATTTCTTTCTTTCAATTTTCGGGACGAAAATTTTATAAGAAGGGGAGATTGTGACAACCCGATTTTGTCCGACCCTTCAATAAATAAATTAAATATTTATTTATTGAAATATAATTCTTGTTATGTAAATTTATTATTTAATTTGGTGTATAAAAAAAAACTACATCAAGTTAACTATGTTCAGTAGGTGCGAAACTACGAGTAGTTTTGCGGAAAAAAAACAAAACTACATGTAGTTTTATATATGGTCACGGTGCTAAAAATAGTTTTAGAAATAACATTTTAAAAGGTGAATAAAGCCAAGATTTAGTCCAAATACATTGCAAGATTTATCAAATAAGGTTCAAACCGAAATAGTAACTTGGGTGATTTTTTTTATTAGGGGCATTAAGAGGAAATAATGGGAATTAATTTCTCCCCTAATACACCACCTCTACGCCATTAGGAGTCCAAAGAAAGGCTGATTATCTAATCAGCCATATTATTCACGGAGCAAAAAAAAAAAAAAAAAAGTCTAGGGAAAGAGGAAGAAAATAGAGAGAAAGAAAGGAGAGAAAATTCAAAAAAATTTCTCTAAGGAGGCTGACCCTATAGTAGTGATTTAGAGACTCTATTTCATCCTTTAAGGTAAGATTTTATCCTCTCAAAAGTTGATTTCAAGTCTAGTTTTGAATTGGTTTTTACGTGGTACGTTTTTCTCCGAAGCGTTCGAAAGCAACGACGCAACGGTTGACGTCGATAGAAGAATCGAAGGGCTCAAGAAAAATCGACCCTAGGTAAAAATCTTGAAGTCTTAATACGTGTATAAGAGGTTTAGTTTATTGATGGTTGAAATCTAGCATGATTAAAATTTTTAGGATCATGATTTATATGATAAGATGAAAATTTCGGATGCTGAAAATTTTAGTATTTTCTGCCATATTTTTAACGTATTATTTCATGATATAATAAGGCTCAAAAAATTAAGAAAAAAATCATGAACGTATATTATTATGTCTATTTCATGATATTAAATTTTGGACCTAGATAATATGTATATTTTTCTATAAAAATCCGGATGCATAAGTTGCGCAGAATTGCATTTCTAGTATGACAGTTTTAAAATTTTCACATAAGCAGTGATATTTTATGTACGAAACAAATGTTTCTATCAAAAAGAAATTTTTTGTGAATCAATATATATGTGTAGATGTTACATATTAAATTTTAGAATTTATTGATGTGTAAATTAATTTTTAAAATTTCGGAACCATGATATGCTCGGAATGGTCTTTCTGGGTAGATTGAGCAGTTGAAGGTTTTTCAATATTTTGTTCATTTTAACGTCATATCTGGGTTTTGCATATGAAGAAGAAAATGTGTAAAATTTAATTTAGAACAACTTTTGAGAAATATAATTTTTGCCATATCTGTCTCTAAATTAATCAAAACCGTATTTTAGCAATATATATATTTCTCCCTTGTGAAAGAACATTGTTATGCGTTGATTTGTTTAAAAAATTTATAACGGGAAAGTTGTAGATATTTGAAAATAATAGGGAGTTACTTCAGAATATTTTTCCGGATTTTGAGCGTAATTAATAATATTACGGAATTAAAATTTAATCCTTAAATTCGTTTCTATTTTTGGTAAGTTTTAAATCCGAATTTTAAAATGATGATGAAGAGAAAAATAATTATTTCCATGTGGATTAATGACCTATAAAATTTGGGATAATTTTATAAAAGGACAGTTTTGTCGAAATTCCTTCTATAAGGACTAAATTGCAATTTTATTAAAAGTATAGGGTCTAAACTGAAATTTCAACATAGGTCAAATGATTTAATTTTAATAAATGAATTTTATAATTAAGTTTTATTAAGTCCCAATGAATCTGGGGACTTCTTGTTGAACACATTTACGTTACCATGTAATCGTTTTAAAACTTATTATCATGAAATATTTTAATGTTAATCGCAAAGCGTTACTTAGACTTAAACTTTAGAGAGTTGATTTAGGTTAAGGGATTCTACAAATAACTAGTTTTGACTTTATGTCATGATCCTAGGTGTTAGAGCGCCGAAGTGACCAAGCACTGAAGTACGAAAAGTCTAAGTGTTTGAACAACCAAGGTGAGTACAATCTCACTACAGTACGGATTAGTTCAAAAGAAAAAAAAATGATATACTTTGTCATGATAATGTTATGTTTTCATGTGTATGATAATGTCATGTATGATGATGAATATGATTATGAATTGACGTTCATGACCTTGTTTATAATCGCTAAGCAAGTTACATTGAACCATGTTATGAACAATATGACGATATGATGAGCTACGTTATTTTATACTATGTCACGTTGTATATCACAAGATTTAATAAGTGAAACATAAGTTTAAACACTGTGTCTTACCACCCTCACTAGTGAGGTTATGATTCCGTCTCTTGAGTCGACCTAAGGACAATATAGGGCGGTCTTTATGAAAAGATATGATATGACGGATCCATGGTCGTCGAGGACATGTACACCCTCGTCGCCTATGGGTTCGGCGCGCAACTCGGTACGTACACTTATATGATGAGGATCCTCTAGAAAAGATTAGTAATAGATTTAAATAATCGAAACTAATTTGGTCATGCATTGCATATCATGTTTTGTGAGTATTAATTGCATGTCACTGGGCTTTTAGCTCACTTCGTTTTTCGTCCGTACTGTAGGTAAGAAACCTATGGTGTGACGTACCATAGGTTGGAATTCGACAGTGCTTAAGGTGGCGAGGAGAGGGTTATGGAAACCACTATCTTCCGCAAATTATTTATATGAGATATTTTATATTTTTATTTTCTATGCATAAGTGTGAAACTTAAAATGTGTGAACTTATTTTATGTCAAGATTTTATTATTTTAATTCACGAGACCTCTTCTTTTATAAACAAGTTTGAGTTAATTATAAGTTTAAAAAAAAAGTTGGTATTTTTACAAGATTGTAGTAAGTAAGATAAGTAAGTTTGACGACTCGAAAAGTCGGGTCGTTACAGTTGGTATCAGAGCGGTTTTCCTGCCACCCTACCTCGTTACCCGGCACAAGGTCGACGTTACAACCCAAGTAAGTTTTTCTTTTTAAATTGAAATAATTGTTTATAAGTACTTACGGCTAATACTCTTGTAGACATCATGGTAAGGACAAGATCACAAAGTGCCATAAGCAACCACGAAGCTATGATAATTGTCTAATTAGTAGATAATTGCCTATTAAAATTAAATATGTGATATTTAAATTTGATATGGATCTTAATTAGATTGGGATTTAAAATACAATAGTAGGTGATGAGTGCGTAGTTTACACACATATTAATGTTATCTTTCGACTTGATTCAGCGTGTTTTCCTCATGTTTTTGTTAGATTTGATTTGTTTTCTTGATTTTGTAGGCTTACAAATATAAAACCCAATTTTAGAGGCAAGTCTTGAGCTTGAAAACTAAAATCGTTGAATTGTGACCGAATTCAAAGAAGATTTGTGGAATCTTTATATAGCATATTGCATATCAAACTAAAGATCTTGGAAAGAACTTTCCAACGGCATATCATATGCATAATTCCAACTAGTAATGAAGAAGATATGAGCACTCAAAAATCAATGCACGCAAGACACCGTAACTGGGGCACTGCAACTCCCAGAGTGATCCCAAACCTGAAAAAAGCAGCGCCGTCGTGCTACTTCAAGATTTTTTCACCAAACACTCTGAAAAAGCCTGAGACACTCCAGAAAAGTAATTTTTGCCCCAAACACTCTGAAAAAGCCTGAGACACTCCAGAAAAGTCTGAGATTACACTAATTTGACCTAAACCTTTAAATAAGACACTTATGGCTCAAAATAGGGTATCTTCCATTGAACTAAAAACCATCTAGGATGATAATTGAGAGAAGGAGGACAGAAACACCAAATTCATCAAGAGAGAAGAGATAATTGTGGTTAAACATCAAGATTTTTTAGAATTGCCCCGGGATTGACGAAGACGCGAAAACAACATTGGCAACCTGGGTTTCTTCAATTTTTTCGGTCTTTATCACTCTCTTTTTTTAGTTTATCTTGTGTTTTTTTGTTATTATGAACCTAATGATTATGAATATTGAGATTTTATTTTGCTTGTTTTGGTGCGGCTAAATTTCTTCGTCTAGGAGAGATTCGCTGAACTTGATGAATTCTTTTTGAAGTTTTGCTAAATGAATCGATGTATATTTTTCTCAATTACTTTTGTTCTTGCTTGAATTAAGTTTAATTTATATTTCTATTGAGAGAATTGTTAGAAATATTGGGTTTGAAACGATTAAGTTCGAGAGAGAAAATCTAATCAAATTGACAGTACAAGAACATAATTTAGGAACCGTAAGGACCGAGAGATGATCGAGAATCCTAAATAGCCAAGGCTATACCGTAAGTACTGAGAGGTGATTGAGAGATTAGTCCTCTAGAGAAAAATCATAAATGTTATTTATCCAAATGAGTAGAAGTGTGAGCTAGGCTTAACAACATAACTAGACTGTAAGGACTAAGAGGTGACTAGAAAATAGTTCATAATTCTATAGGCTAGAATTGAGAGGGATTTTGTGTCGAGGCATTAGAAATGTAGAAAATTATAGGATATTGAGGGAAGCCAATCAATCATAGAACCTGTACCTTGATTGAACTGTGTTGATTTCTATCTCCGTGTTTCTAATTTATTTTAGTTTTTAATTTAGTTTTCGTTGATTCATTTTCTTCTCATTCGTTTAGTTAGCCTAGATAAAATAGGAATTTAATATTTGTAATAATTAGTTAATTAGGTTAGTAAGGTTCCTCGTGTGAACGATATCTAGACTCTTCTACTCCACCTTATTACTTGGACGATCTGTGCACTTGGAGTTTATTTTGCGTGTGAATTTGAGAGAACAGTAGGTGCGTTTTTAGGCTGAGGGGAGAGAATGAGTAGTTTCCCATTATCTCAATTTTGAGTATATTTCAGATACACTACATTAATTAGAGAAAAATATGAATTTTTTTTGGAAAATAGAAAATTCTCAACGTTTTTCCTTTGCTAGCCAGCCACATTGGTTCCAAATTAGGAAAGGACATGTTTCCTTATTTCCTTATTTCCTATGAGGATAATTCCTCATTGTTGCTACCCACCCCTAAACCTAGCTCTAGCCCTATATAGTTGTGCTCCAGTAGCACACAATAAGAAAGTTAGAGAGCATATGCAAATTTAGTACATAAATGATATACCGTAACCCTCCGTTACCACAACAGATCCCTAATTTTTCCTCAATCTTCATTAAGTAGCACCGCTGGCCTTCAGATCAGTCCGAAATAGAATTCGGCTCATAGCAGCAGTACCATACCATACCACTTGTGGAGTTTTTTGGTCGATAACAATCGAGGGAGAGCGATTGATCAATAACATGCAAAAGAAGTAGCTTTATCCTAAAAAGACTTCGGTAAATTATCATTAGAGAGCATAAAACGCACCTTCTCCATCAAAGTCTTATCCATCTGCTCTGCCACACCATTCTACAGAGGACATTAAACTCATCAAGACAAAACTCCAAGCCATTATCAGTGTAAAGATATTTAATTTGTTTCCCTATCTACTTCTCAATCATAGTCTTCCAATCCTTGAATGTAGATGACACATAACTCTTATGTTTTAGAAAAAACGGCCCAAACTTTTCTGGAAAAATCATCAATAATCGTCAACATATAACTAACTCCTCCCTTTGAATGTACTTTCAACTCTCCAAAGAGATCAAAATGGTTATAATCAAGTGTTCATTTCGTCTTGTGAGTGCCTCTTGAGCAAATGACTCATTTCTGCTTCCCGAAAATATAATTCTCACAAAACTGCAACTTACTAGTACTTTGCCCATTAAGAAGTCCTCTTGAACTCCATTCTGCCATACCGTTCTCACTCATATTCTCAGGACACGTATTCCACAACTTAGTAACATCATCATCTGAAAGCGTACGAGTAGTGACAACACCATCATATGTGACTATAGAACCCTACAAGACATACAACTAGGCTGATCGTTGCTGATCTTTGATCATTTCTAGAGTACATTTGCTAATCTTCAAAGCTCCACCTTCACTAGTGTACTTCTACCGTTTTGAATCAAGAGTACTCAGGGAGATAAGATTTCTCTTCAAATCAGAAACATGTTTGACATCTCCAAGTGTACGAACAACTCTATCAAACATCTTAATTCGAACTATCCCAATACCAACAACCTTACAAGATGAATTGTTCCCCATCAACACATCACCTATAGGCATCGATTCATATGTTGAGAACTAGTCCCGATTAGGAGTCATATGAAACGTACAACTAGAGTCCAAAATCCAATCCTGGCCAGCTTTCAAGTCACAATCAGAAGCAACCAGAAGTTCACCATCACTATGATATGTCTCCACAACACCGGCTTCACTAGATTTCTCTGGTTGTTTTCCTCTGCTTGTCCGCTATTCTCTTTTTCTTATTCTACAACTTGAAACATTTAGTCTTAATGTGGCCCTTTTTCTTGTATATTGCAAGTCTTCTCACCATTCCTGGATTTCGATCTTCCCCTATGCTCATCACCATAAAATCTCTCTTGTGGTCTACCACGAACAGATAGACCATATCCCTAAGCCTCAGATGCGACCATAAGTTGCTTAATCTTCTCCTTACAGAATAAAGCATCATAAACCTCATCTAAGGTTAATATCACAACTATACAAATTTGTATCTCTAAAAGTCGCATATGAAGAAGGAAACGTACATAATAAAATTAACCCTAGATCTTCATCCTCGTACTTAACCTCCAGAGTATGTAAATCAACGACAATTTTCTTAAACATATTTAAGTGTTCTTTACAAGCGTATCTTTTCACATACGGTGAGAGTATAGCTGCTGTTTAAGATGCAATTTACTAGGAAGGCTCTTAATCATACATAACTGCTCCAATTTCAACCACAATGCAGCGACAGTTTTCTCCTTAAAAACATCCTACATAATTTGATTTAACAGTTGAAGGTGAATCCGCGATAAGGCCTTTTGATCCTTACGTTTTTTCTTCTCTTTTGTCCACGATGAGGGCATTTTCTCAAAAAGTGCATTATGAAGATACATTTGTGCTAGAACAACCCGCATCTTAACCTACCGTAACGAAAACCTGGTGTTGCGATCCAAAAGCAGAATATCGTATTTCATGGCCGCCATTAATCATATCAAGCCAAGCTCAGATACCACTTGTTACGAAAGTTAATGAAAAAGAAACGAAAATTGAAACACAAAAGTAGAGAACACGCAGATTTAAGTGGAAACCAAAGATGAGAAAAAATCATTGGCAGATGAGAGAATTCAATATATGAAAAAGATTGGTACAAAGCTAGAGAGTATGCAAATTTAATACATATAAGAAAAAACCCTGATTTAAAAGGTCAAAACCCGGGGGCTCCGTTCCCACACCTTACCCCTCCACTATAATAATTGATCTCTAATATTATTTTTTTAATTTTTATTAAGTCACACCACGGGTCTTCGGGTCGGTCCAAAATATAATTCGGGTCACAAAACTCTTAACCCTGACTGTCGTTCACGTATCTTCTTGATGACCACCTACATAAGAGCCATCCCACGTGATAGTTTTGGAATTTGGTTGGCAATGGCTTGTTATTCATTTTGTGGTTGTTTGCCCTTGTCGGCCTTCGTGAGTTTCTTCTTAGCAAGAATATTTCTAAGGCTATTTTAGTGAGGGGTTAGGGTTTGGTGATTTTTGCGACTATTTATAATTAAAGGAATTGGAGGTTTAGGCCAATCTTTTGATATTAAATTTTTCATCAACAAAAACTCACGATGAGCACATGCAATCTTAAGAATAGTAAGGTATGCAAAATAGAAAATTGCTTCAAAGAACCAAAAGGGCACCAAAGTAGTGACTCCGACTTTGGCTCTCGGATGCTTAAGTCAGCACTATAAACTGAAGAGTCTATGGGTAAAATTTTGATTAAAGAATACATTACCGTAAAGTCATCTATTTATAATACGCATCCAACTCTTTCTTTTACTTTTTATGAAAGAGTCATTTTATTTAAGAAAATTGCATGATCTCTTAATATTTCCCATTATCTTTAGAAATTGCTTTCTTTGATTAGATAACTATTTCTGATGAGAATCGAATAAAAAAATATCACGCACTCATTGATCTAAAACATGGATAATCTCTTAAAATTAGGGGTCATGACATTTAAACCACAATGATTATGTAGTTGGATGTGTACTCGGGCTTTCCTGATTGAATGAATCACAGTAATAGCGCATGAGCAGCCTCTTGAACCCAATGGCCTTTTGAGTTCTCACACCTCTAGTGCTTATAAGAAAATGCCCTGATAACATTTATAATTCTAATATTGTACTTGTTTTCAATCCTAAATACATATATTAATTGGGTGACCACGTCAAAACATTTAGGAATGATTGATTTTGGCTCTTACCAACAGCTACCAAGTGCATTAATCTCCCTTTGCACAAAAATAAAGTGCATTAATATCGTCCGGTCTATATATCGATCACTAAGATTATCTTGCCAACCATGAAAGAGAAATATGGAAATAATATTTCATTCTAGCCAAAAATAAAAAAAGAAAAATGAAAAAACCAAATATCTTAAGTAGAAAATTATTACATTTTTGTAAAGAGATTGCTATGCTATTGTTACATGCATTCGCGCGCACAAAAAAAAAATATTCTAATTTTGGTATTTGTCAATTACGTGTACATCACTAACAATGTGAATTACATTTTATTTAAGGTCTTTGTTTGCACCAGAATTTGGCAAAACAGTTAATCGTACTCCTCTTAATTTACTCACACTCGATAACTATGGGCGATCAGATTTAGAAAGATAGGATCATTCCCGAAATTCTCTCCGGAATTCTCTCTAGAATATCTCTCTAAATCTAGAATGCTTTGTATTTCTCAAGTGGGCAAAAAGTTACATTTTCGTTACAAGTGATCTCTATTTATAGAGTTTTGATTACATTGGGGTGTAGATTTCCTGCTCTTTTCCCTTCATATTGGTGCGTGATTATTTGGGCATGCTTACGTAAAGGGTGGGTGATTTTCTATCACTTTGACGTGTAAAGCGCACGCTGTTGGGCTCTCATGTGCGGAACGGTTACCCCAGATCTGTACGCTTGAGTCAAGTCAGCAGCTTTTGGGGTTTTTACAAGTTTGCCCTTACATAAAGTAAAACGGTAGCGTTTTTGGTATTTGAAACGCCTGACCCATACATAAGCCCTCATTTTTCTCGAGAAGTCACGAACAAGAAATCTTTAACATTCAGAGTGACTTTTTGAGAAAAAAAAATATGTCTGTGTGCCGAACTTCTGAACATTCGTTCGACGTAGTCTTCTGCTTCACTTCTTTTGTGGGACTTTCAAATCTTCAAATTATATGACGACAATCTTGTGATGGCTTCCGGTGCTCCCAAATCTTCGGGTAAGCTCCACGAGTCTTCTTCTTCTTCTTCTTCCTCAGTTCATTTTCCCCCTTGGTCTGGCGTCGAGCGCGTTGCATAGTCTAATGACATCTTCGCGCTCAATACTTCGAATTCTTCTACCCGTTTTGCTAAGATTCGTCCAGTCTGAAATCTTGACTTGCTTCTTCAAAGGAAAGAATATGTCCAAAACAGACTGCTCTTTCCAGTCGATGCCCTCAAATTTTTCCATCTTCAAAATATGAATGGGTCAAGCGTTTCCAATGCCGAAAATGCTACCGTTTTACTTTATGTAAGGGCGAACTTGTAAAACCCCAAAAGCTGTTGACTGGACTCAAGCGTGCAGATCTGGCATAACCGTTCTGCACATTAGAGCCCAGCAACGTACGCTTTACACGTGAAATTGATAGAAAATCACTCTCTAAGTAAGTATGCCCGAATAATCACGTACCCAATGTGAAGGGAAAAGAGCGAGAAATCTACACCCCAATGTAATCGAAACTCTATAAATAGAGATCACTTGTAACGAAAATGTAACTTTTTACCTACTTGAGAAATACAAAGCATTCTAAATTTAGAAAGATATTCTAGAGAGAATTCCGGAGAGAATTTCATGAACGATCATATCTTTCTAGATCTGATCGCCCATAGTTCTTGAGTGTGAGCAAATTAAGTGGAGTATGATTAACTGCTTTGCCAGATTATGGTGCAAACAGTCTTTAAGTAAATAGTCATTTTACAAAATGGGTTTTTAAAAACTAACTATAGTTTTAAAAAAAATTACAAAACTAGCTCAAAAAATTTATTACCGTTATAAGAAATTTCTTATCATAACAAAATTACACATAAATTTTACTTTATTACATGTATTGCTAGGGTAAAAAAAAATCTATGAATAACTATTTTTGAAAAAAAAAATTGAAACATTGACTACTTTTTAAAATCTAACTTTGAACAAAAATACTATTTTCTTAAAATCCTTGAATTTTTTTTTGGGCATGCACGTAATTTAAAAAGCCAAGCAGGGATAAACTATCAAATGAAGTTGGAACTTAGCAAAAACACAATGAAAAGGTTAAAAAAAGCTTCCCCCTTCTTTTAGAACGAATTAAAATAGCTTTTGAAGTACATCTTTGTCACGACCCACCCGGAACGGGCCATGACCCTTTTTCGTTCATAAACCTTGCTTACATATCATTTTAGTACAATAAAAATTCAAAAGCAAAAAAAAAAAAAAAATACAATATGGTCATGACCAATTTAAGACTTAAAAAGACATAATACATAATTAATGTCTGAAAATACTGCCGAATTAAAACTGTTCTATTTCTTTCAAGAGAATCAAAATAACTTTTATATGCTAGGTGGTGCCGGCTTTCCACGGCCTTCACAAGTTGGGTCCCTATGTACATTCACCAGCTCAGTCGACTTTCATCCGCCATCCTACTCCATGATCGGTCGCTTACTTGTTTCTACAACACAAGAAACACCTAATGAGATTTTACTCAGTAAGCGGAAATCTATCTATCATATTCGCAATGCACTGAAAATACAACATTATGCAACACATGATAATCACACAAAAATGATCTAATCGTCCTATACCAGTAGAACCTTGCACTTAAGGTAAACATCCTTCATCATTGCACAAACTTGATTCTGACATACATTATCTTTCTTTCTTAATTAAGTCATATACTTGGGATTGAAAAATCTCAGGCTTGGAAAGATTTGGTTTACATCTCAGTTGGTTCAATCCAGATTCTTGATACTCACACGCTTGTCTCAGCTATTTCAATCCAGATTCTTGACATTATTTAGATTTGTTTGGTATCCACTAATGGCCACCATAATCATAAGGCGCCAGTCGGGAATAAGTCGAATTCCCGACCATAAACTCCATTGGTGTTGGGGACAAGTCACCGCAAACACATATGCCCAGGATGTACCATTGTCGGCCATTGAGAGTATCTGGGAGTGCCATCGATAATTTCACATTTTATGTTCGTTTATTCGAGTAATCATTCTTCAAGTTGATTATTATTTAACGATGGACATAAAGTCCTTTTTGGGGATTTACCCGCTCCAAACGACTACGAACGGGACTTAGCATTAAAAATCTTATATATAATCCACATTCAAAACTCTGGGTACTTATCATAGTACCGGGTCCAGGGCATTTCATTCATTTTCAGTTAACTTATGCGGGTAAAAACTCATCTAGCTTTTTAATTTAACAAGGGCGTTGGACCCATTATCTGTTGTAAACATTTCATCTTTACATATTTCATCTTTACTCGTGTTTGACCTAGTATCTAATTATCATCGAACAATCAAGCATATCAAGAAAATACAATCAAGACGATAATTAATTATTAGAACGCTAGGCATAACATACACAATAACAATCATAAGCAAAATATCCTCATTCTTGTGTTGCAGGTGCCGGTTCTACTTACAAGTTGTTGAATCGGGGGTTTCAAACTTCGATTTGATTCCAAGTTCGTTCGTACGATACTAGGCTTTAAATTCCTTAACAATAACAATATTTATATATTAGAATTTCTCTAAATATCACAAAAATATCAAAATTTAGGTTTGGGTGCTCTTACGGCTCAAAACGAGCCTAAATATCTTAATTTGCGACAAAAATTGCTTAATTGGGCCTATAGGCGCACGGCGACTCGACCCGACATGGTGGCAGGTGCATGGCAAGACCTTTGTGGGCGCTGGGCGCGCATGGAGTGCAGCTCGGGCGTGGGCGCGCGGACGCGCGGGCGGGCAGACAAGAAGGTGCTGGGCGTGTGACCGGGCGCACTGGGGGGAGTAGGGCGCGCACAGTCGCGCAGACGGTGGGCAGGGCATCTGCACAGCGCGCAGGTAGGGCCCACAGACCGTTCGCGCAGTGCACACCCAGCGCCCACAGCTTGGTCCGTTGCGCCCACAGCCCGGGCAATGGGCCAGCTTGCTCCGTTGCGCTCCTTTTAGGTATTTTCTAACCTTAAATCGATTTAAATTCATCCTAACATGCTTAAAAACTATTTTGGAGATTCAAACACTTAAAAACTCTCTAAAACCTATTATTTTCATTTTATATTAACCAATCAAAATAATCCTAAAACGTGCTAAAACGTCAACCGTTACGAGAATGAGTGTTATAACTTGTACAAAATTCGTATTGATATGAAACCAATGGCTTTGGAAAGTATTTTCATATATCTTTCAAATGAAATACTCCTTGCTAGGTTTAAGCTTTTCAAATTATTCTAAAAATGACCCGAAATAAAGGTTTCTTCAAAAGGGTTCTAATAGGTAGATTTTTTAGTAAACTTTGAAAAATCACTTCTAATTATAGAAAAACTATTTTTAGGTGATTCTTGATCCTATGGAAAGCTTAGCAATTCTAGTTTTATAAAAAATAATATTAAAGCAAAAACGCATTCACAATCAGACTGAAAAATTTAGTTTGTACCACCGTTTTGTCAAAACGTGTCAACTCTGGCCCTTTGGACATTTATGACTAAAACTTTATACAACAATCATTCTGAACTTAAGATTCCATCTTTAAACATGAACATACTCATAACCACATCTCTATCAAGTCTCAATCCTCTAATTTATTTCACTTTGCCAAAGGTTTTTCATATTTAACTCTTAACTCATGCATTTCTATGAAATATCAAAACTTAAGCTTAAATGTGGATATTACCTTAGCTTCCTCTTGGTTGAGATTTTCTTTTGCTTAACCTCAAGTATACCTACATACTTCTCACAATAAGTGCTACATGCACTAGTTCATAAAAAAAAAAAGCATGGTAGATGCATATACACTTGAACTTACCTTAGATGCTTAAGCTTTCTTCTCTTCCTTCCTATTTCTCTTTTCTTCTTTCTCTTCTCTTCTTTCTTTTTATTTCTCTCTACTCTCCTCTCCCTCTTTTCTGCTTGGTTGGTCGAATTTTGGCTGAAGTGATTGAGGATTTTATACTCTCACACTTGTTTCAACAAAGTTTAGCATATGAATTATCTAAAATTCCTTCCATTTGTCAGTTAATTCTCATGCACGGTGACAACTCATAAAATGGCTTAGGGCTTAGTGGTTAACAAATCAACCTTCACATGATGAAAATTCGTGCTAGCTTCAGCCAATACTCTCTTAAAACTAAAATTTCTATTTTTCTCCCAAAAATCATGATTTATTGTGTTTTAGTCCCTCTCTAAAGAAATTATAATTTTTATAGCTCTATTTGGAAAACTCTAATTATATTCCACTAATATATACTAAAATAAGCTATAATGGAAATTTTTAGAATTTCACAAGGGACATAAAGTCCTTTCAGGGATTTACCCGCTCCACACGAGCAGGCATTAGTCTTAAAATATCAAAAAGAATATTGTTTCATTACTCCACGTAATAATCATAATATTGGGGCTGAGAGCATTTCATTCATTTTCAGTTAGCTTAAGCGGGTAAAACCTTTTAATTTACGAGGGTGTTGGACCCATTATTTTTCGTAAAATTTTCATATTTACCTGAGTTTGGCCTAGTATCTAAGTATCATCGAATAATCAAGCATTTAAAATATCATAAATAAGATGATAATTATTGATTAGTGATTACAACACCAAGCATAAAATACATAACAACATTCATACGCAAAGCATTCTCGTTCTTGTATTATAGGTGTCGGCTTCACTTACAAGTTGCCGAAATGGGGGTCTCAAACTTTGATCCGATCTCGAGGTCGTTATTCTGATATCGGGCCTTGAATTCCTTCACAATAGGAACATTTATAGATTAGAATTTCCCTAAAAAATATCTTAAACAAAAAATGGGTTTTAGTGCTCAAACGGGTCAAAACGAGCCTCAACAACTTATTTTGGGATAAAAATGGGCTTAATTGGTCCTAATGGGCCCACGGTGGCTCTACCTGACACTGGCCAAGCGCACAGGACGTTCATTGCAGAGAATGGATGGGCGCGCGCGTGCGAGGGCGTGGACATGCGGTTGCTGAGCGTGCGCGCGCAGGCTACGCCACTGGTATGGGCGCGTGTGGCACCTGTAGCAGCACCAAGCAGCATGTAGGCAAGCGCCACGCGCACACCACCTAGGCATCACCCAACAACGCACATAATGTGCCTCTATGGATTCCTTAAGGATTTTTTTTGCTATTTTTGGTTATTTTTCAAACCTTAAACCTATTTTGATGCACCCTAACATGCTCAAAAACCATGTTGGTCATTCAAACACTTAACAAATCTCTAAAACCAATTCTTTTCATTTTATCAAATATTTTATCCAATGAAAATGGGTCCTAAGTTTTCTAAAATGTTGACTGACACGAGATCAAGTACCATTTCTTGTAGAAAACTCATATTGACACGAAACCAGTAGTTTTGGATATTACTTTCCTAGATCGTTAAAATCAGATGTTGCTTGTTAGGTTTAGGCTTTTTCAAATTATTCAAAAAATAGCCCGAAATGAAGGGTTTAACAAAAAGACTTCAACAGGCAGATTTTTTTACCAAACTTTGAAAAAATCATTTCTAATTATATAAAAAATATTTTTGGGTGATTCTTAATCCTATGGAAAGCTTAACAAGTCTAGTTTTAAGGAAAAAAATAATTTTAAAGTCAAAAGTCACCCGAAACCAAACTGTAAATTTTGGTATTTGTCATTGTTTCGTCACAATGTGCCAAATTTAGTCTTTTAAATACCAATGGCCAATTAATCCATATAAAAACCTCACACAACTCAAGCTTTTTATCTTTAAATAGGAACATACTCATAACAAAACCTTTATCATATCTCAATCTTCTATTCTTACACCATTTAGTTAAAAAATCTTAACTTAGTCATGTCTATCTTTCATAAAATATCTAATTTATAAGACTAGAGACGATTCATATCACATATCAAGTCATGCAATAAGGTTTCAAGATCTATTTTGCCAATAACCATGCATTCTTAAGAAATCTCAAAACTTTAAGCTTTGGTAGATATCATTACCCTAGCTTCCTCGTGGTTTGGATTTTCTTTTGCCTAGCCTCAAGAATACCTACAATCTTCTCACAAGAAAGTACTAATCCATAAGTTCTACCATCACTAGTTGAGCAAGATGACAAAAGGAGAGTAAATGAACATTAACTCTTACCTCAGAGCTTTAAGCTCACTTCTCTTCCTTCCTCTTTCTCTTCTCTTCGTTCTCTCTCTTTTTTTTTTTCCTTTTTCGCTCTACTCTCCTTCTTCACTTTTCCTCTTTAATAGTTGGCCTTGTACTGAAGAAAATGAAAATTTTACACTCTCATCTATGTCTTAACACAATATAGTCTAGAAGTTAACTAAAATCCGTGCCATTTGTCACCAAAGCTCCATGCATGCTGACAACTCAACCAAAAGAGTCAAACAATGGATGCATGATTGACAACTCAACTCTCCATACTAAAATTTCGTACAACTACAACCACAGCTCCTCCTCAAGTTGGAATTCTAATTTTTCCCTCGGAAAACACTTTTTGTTATATTTTAGTTACTCTCTAAAGCAACGATAATTTTTATAGCTCTTTTGGGAAAAGTATAGTTGCGTTCCCTTAATATATACTAAAATAAGATATAGTGAAAATTTTGATATTTTATGAGCCCATTTGCTAGTTTTTAGGATTTTTCTTGTTTGGCACCGAAAATGTGATATTTTGCCGAAATTGCCCTAATTAGGTATCAGAATCATCTCAAACTTTGCAAATGACCCTATAAACATCAATAAATATGATATTCGGTCTCAAAAGACCAATTCATGACTTATTTTGAGCAATTTTTATTTTTGGACCACAAGTGTAATTTTTGAAACTTCTGGGCACTTTTTGAGAACTTGGGCCGTTGAACAGTTAAAACCATACCAAGGTCATTTATGGCATTCATTTCTCAAAATAATTCAATAATCATCTTAGAGGCACTTTCGGTAAATTTTGGAATTATTATCATTGCCCTTCGAGACGTAAACGCCTCTAAAATGACAACATAGCACATTCGACAAGCTAAACTCATATTTATATCATCACATAACAATGTGAATTACAAGATTCGGCACTTGGTTATATCTTCTAGTACGCTTCATGACGGTATTTAATTTTTCGAGGATTACACATTATTAACTATAAGTTCTAATGAAAAATTACAACTTCAACTTCTCTTTTGTTTCTAGACTAAAATTATTAGTATGAAGTAAAATTTTAAAAATAAGCATAGTGTATGATTTAAAATTTTCAAATAATTTTTTTTGAAAAATTCTGTGGTAGGATATATCCTACCCTACGGTAGGGAACGATTTCGAATCGTCAGATTTACCTTTTTAGTGGGTCTCACTGCATAAAAAGATTAATGTGATGATCCATAATTCTTTCCTATAATAAAATTTATTACCACAGAATCTTTCAATTTTTTTTAGTTTTGTAATTTTTTTTAGGAAGATTTACCACAAAATCTTCCAACTTTTTTTAGTTTTGTAATTTTTTTTCAGAAAGATTATGTGGTATGGAATTTTATGGTAGGGAACGCCATATGGGCGTAGCTCAAGTAATAAGTAACTAATGTTTAAAACTGCACGTTTCTGGGTCGATTCCTAAGGATGTAAGAAGAAAAACAAAAACTAATTTAGGACTTAGTCTACCTTCCTACCTTTAAAAAAAAAATATGGTAGGGAAGGGAACGATTCTGGATCGTCATATCAATTTTTTTAAGCAGCGAAATTCACTAAAAACGTAAATCTGATGATTCACAATCGTTCTCTACTGTAAGATATACTCTACCACACAATATATATATATATATATATATATATATATATATATATATATATATGAAGATGGACAATGGTACTCTATCGTACGGCACATGACATTTAAGAATTTTTCAAATTAGAGCATTGTAGATTCAATCAAGAATAAAATAGTAACTTTTTTTCTCCTATGAGAAAAAAATAGTAAATACTTTTGAAATTTACAAACTTTGTCACACAAATATTCCTACACCATAATTTAATTTTATCGGTGTCCTTATATGACGTGGATCGTTACCCAAACTCGACCAAAAAAATTATAATATATATATATATATATATATATATATATATATATGCATGTAATAGTCAAAATTAACTTTCATAAAAATTGTAATAGAAAAGCCAAGGTGCAATTACTCCTCATGTAGTGTCAGTAGTAGTTGCTAATAATGGTCTACAGAAGAGATCATTTGAATTGTTAGAAGCAAATTAACTCTCAAGACAATAATGGGTTCTTCAAGTTTGGCATTAAAATTTCTCATTTCTTGTCCATTTCTCTTGCTCATCTTTCGGTGCCATTGTATGGGTAATGGCCTCGTTTATGGTAGAATCAATTACAAAACTTCCAACGCTGTTTCCCAGAAAGTGAACCTCTCGGTTTACTATGAAACTCTGAACCCATCTTGTGCTTCTTTCATTGTTAAAAACCTTGCTCAGATCTTCGACAATGGTCTCAACAATATTGTCAATCTCAGGCTCGTTCCTTGGGGAAATGCTTATTTCAACAAATCAAGCAATGCCACCGTTTGTCAGGTAATATTTCCATATGGGTTTACAATTTTTTTTCTTTTTTTTTTTTCATTTGTTTCTCTAGAAAAATCAACAGGATCCAAATAATTTTTTTTTTTTGTTGTCCTTTTCTTTTTTTTTTTTTTTTGTTGCGTTAATGTGTGAAAAATTAAAAACCTCTACAGGCACATGAAGAGTGGGCAAAGATTTATAAGCATTTTTTTTTCGAATTTTGTTAATTATATATTACTTTGTTATTTGATTAACAATTTTGCTTTGGAAATTTCAGAATGGCTCAGATGAATGCCAATTAAATACTCTGCAAGCCTGCACAATTAATATGCTGCATGATGTGGTACACAGTCATCCCTTTCTATATAATTGTCTTTACAATTTATTTTTCTTTAATTCAAGATTATCTTAAAATTGTTGTATTTGATTAATTTGGGGGGGATTTTCTGATACAGAACATGCATTTTGCTTTGATTTACTGCGTTGAGTTTCTGGTGATTGAGGGAAGACACAAAGACTGGAGAACTTGCTTCAGCTCATTGGGTTTGCCTCCCAAACCTGTCTTGGAGTGCTTTAACAGCATAAATGGAACAAAGGTTTTTTATTATTATTATTTATTTTGTTTTCCCTCTTTCATGGATAATGAACATTTTTTACCGATTTGCTTCCGAGTGCCGTTTATTATTTTCTTTTTGAGTTTTGCTACAGTCACACGGGTCTGACTAATCTCAGCCCTCCATCTTCATGGGTTTCATGTGAGATCCACTGTAGGACTCACAGAATGAACGTCTGAGATTGATCAGATGAGTCAAGTCTAATCATAGCACGCCTCTTTCTTTTTTCATCTTCATTATTGATTTCATTATAATTAGTCAGTACACAAGGAGTTGGACAAAAATATGTCATAACGCAAATCAGTACGCATGCGATTATTTTAAGTAAATAATAATTTTTTGAACGATATTTTAAGAACCCTACGTACTATGATTTTATCTTTACGTCTCTAATTTTTAATGGATTAATAACTAATTTTTTAATATTTTGAAATGTTACTAAATTTGGAAAGACGCACTAAGTGTCTAAGTGTGACTAAATACTAAATATGCTCTTTTATTTAATGGGATCCATAGGTCATGTTTAAGATTAGTAAAACCTCTTTGTAGATAATAAATAGCATTTATTTGGAAAGCTGTCGGTAGTACCCAATAGGCAATAAATAAATTTTCTCTTCCAAATCCTATAGAGAAGTTATAGTATATACCAAATTTCAAATACTTAATTTAAATAATTGACCAGTGTTTTGAAGATTATCACAAAATATCAAAACAACTCAATTACTTGCATATTCGGTAATTGATTGACTATAATATTAATATATTAGTCATTTGGGAATTGATTATTTTCTGTGAATTGATTATTTTCTTTGATTACTGAAAAACTTATATATATTATGGTGTTAAATTTAGGTATTTTCTTACTTTACCCATTATTATATTATGTTAGTATGTTTTAATTAATAATTATGATTTTTCCCCTTTCTAAGGATTTGATGATTATATTTGTGTGACCGGATAATCATCCATGTTACACAAAAGTTTTGGCGTGCGATCAGTGTCTCTATCTGTGTTAAACTAATTCAACAAATAAATATTTCTTTTCTTAAATGGGGTTGATTAATTCAGTTCTAGATTCTCAATTTGTTTTGCAGCTTGAACAAAATTATGCCAGTGAAACAGCACAACTTAATCCACCTCATGCATTTGTACCTTGGGTGGTTGTGAATAATCAATCCATTGGAAATGTAAGCCCTGTTTGCTCATTCTATCTCTTCTTTACCGAATAGGGAGAAAAATCCTTTTCTTTTTTCTTTTGTTTCAGCGCGAAGTGATTTTTTAAAGCTTGTAATTCATTATTTTATTCAGTATTTGTTTTGATCTCAAATGAGTATTTAAAAATGTAATATATTATAATTAGTCTTAAAGGACTCATTTGGAGCTCTAATAAACCTTAAAAAGTCATTTCACACTTGTATTAGTTTTATCTTTAAATCCTCTAATTACTTCCATATATAAATCTGACTTTTGCAGGATTATAGAAATTTTACATTTTATGCATGCAAGGCATATAAAGGTGATTTAGTGCCCATCGCCTGCCAATTCCCTTAGCTAGAAAATATAAGCCGTAACATAAAGGTAAATTAATGGTTCATCGTCATCCACTTTTGAAATGGTCAATTTTATGGTACATGGTTTCTTTAATTAACTCCCGAAAGAGTTTATATATTTACATGATTAAATCTTTGCAGGCAGTTTGTTATGCTCATTTAATTATGGAAAATTAAGTTTCATGTTTTTGTAATTTGTTAAGTCGGAGTTCGGGATTGTGTGTAAATTTTTGTACATGCTTGGCAAATTATATGAGCACACACATAAATTCCATCTTGTATTTGAATTTTTATTTTTTATTTTTTTGGAAATTACGAAAAAAAAAATATCATTCTAAGTGCCTCTTAATAATTTATACCTCAAATATTATTTTTATTTAATTTCTACTATATATTTATAGTGTAAAAATATGGACATAAATTAAAACTACAACACAAAAGAGGCATAAATTATTAATGTGTCAAAAAAGAGGCAATCCTCGAAATCTCTTTTTTTTTTTTCGGCTGCCATTTGAATTTATCATGCCTAATATTTTTAATACCGTGTGTTGATATAGAATTTCGTACTAACAATGTGAAGAATAATAACAAAAATGACGAAAGAATAAAGTAATAAAGAATGACTGGTAAAGACTTGAGAGTAACTGTATTGTCTTTCTCAAAAGATATTTCCATCCTTTTTTCTCATAATCACTTGGTTATATATAGCCGTACAAAATTGGGCATAAAAATGCCTTCATTAAAGTCACATTTCTATCTTCAATGATCTCGCTTTCTTCATAATTAAATTGGTCAAATCGGACAAGAATTGTGATCGCGACATACTCAGGATTGGAAACAGGTAACTAACAAGCACTCGTCAACGGGCCCGGTGGCTGGCAGCTGCCTATGGAGGAGCCGGACGGCTGGCAACCGCACAAAGGGGGAGCTGGGCGGCTAGCAACTGCCCATAGGGGAGCCAGGCGGCGCCGAGTAGCTGCTGGCCACCTGTGATAGTTAGATGTCGCCGACCTTTCGTGTCGTGGGCCCCTTCTCAAACCTCCTTTGTTGTTGTTTACTTGGACTTTCCGTCGGACCGGCCCATTGTCACCTCGTGGACTCAGAATGTTCGGGCCTTGGGTCTTGGGACGAATTTGCGCCCAACACCGTGTTTCCATTTTTTAGAAATATGAACTCAACTTCTAACACTTTATGATTGAACCCATATACCCAATTATTAATGAAAGTCAAAATTTAAATAATTCTTTGATTAATTTTAGGGTTTGAATTGCAAATAAATAACTTTTAAGGTAAAATTCAAAAAGTTTATGGTGTATAAGTGCTGAGAATAGTAAATTATTTTTCTAATTTTAGATATTTTGTTAACAACCTGACTAATTGCTGAAATTAAAAGTTTAGGGTTAAAATTTTAAAAATTAAAGATTCTTTTTTGTTCAAAATAATAAGAATAATACTTAGGAATTTAACTATTAAAGCTTAGGAGCGATTGCTTCATTGTTTACCAAATTATTTTTGAACGTGCATTATATTCTTAAACTTTTAAGTAATAATAGAAGTCTTTCTGAATAGTATATTAGACCATAAATGGAGATAGGTGTCCCCCATTTGACAATGCTCATAAATATCTCTTATAAAAAAGTGAGAATTAATTCGCTTGTCTTTAATATTCTTTGGGCAGTGCTACGGAGGGGCGTTTGTCGAATCGTAGCCGTCCGTGGGCATGGAGCCCACCGTGGGGCCCATACTCACGGATGGTCACGATTTGACAGATGCGTCACTCGCGTCTATCAGTTAGCATTTCTCATATTCTTTTATAACTCAAGCCACGTGGTAAAAGCCTACCTCAACTCACATGTATATATTCTATGAATGTGTAAATATTCTTTTTGTTCGAGATACTTTCATAACTAATCTCGTATGTATATAATCTATGAATGTATAAATATAAATGAAAAAAAAAACTCTAATAAGAAATGATAAATATAGATCTCTATTTCATTAAAAAAATATTTTTAATTTCAAGATTAGATTCAAAAATACCATAAAACATTGTTCTAAAAAAATCAGAACCATTTAAAAGAGTATTAAACAAACACCCACTTTTGAATAATATTTAAAGAAAGTAGTCAACGTTTCTATTGATTAAGAAAATAGTCAATTTTCGAATGATGTGTGTAACTATATGATATTGTGATTTTACTTTTGTGCCTTTAATTATATATGAACTGATGACTAATTTTTTATTTTTATTTCTGAAAAGTTAGTCATATCTTTGAAACATGGATGTTGATTCGATTTTTAGTCATTAATTTTCCGTGGGGTCACATGACTGCATGAGCTGCGTTGAGCCATGTACCGGACTAATTGAACGTTGACTTTTGGCATTGATTTTGACTTATTTCGAACCTACAAAATAAAAGAGCGTGATTGAAAATAGGGGCGCCGGGGTGTTCCTGGTGGCGTGAACTCTCCGATGCTCAAATCAGTAGAGGGAATGAGTGTGTAAAGTATAGTGTGTGAATAGAGATCATACCTAAGCCTCTTGGGAAGATGTATTATAGGTGGTATGAGAGTGAACAAGGATGTGTTTTCTGCCTGACTTCCTAAAATTACTCTAGATTATTGGTTAGTAAATCAAGCTGATTGGACAAAATTATGTGCACTCGGTATGGGCAAATTGCAAAATCGAGCCAATTTGAGAGCCGTTAATTATTTTACACTCCAATTCATTCAGCCCAATTTCTTTTTATTTTTTTTAAATGCATTGACAAAAATACCATTCTCTTAAGGGTTTCAGAAATCCTTGACTCATTTTCTTTCTCATTCTCTCTCTAGCTATCTCCGATCGTCCCTTTCCGAGCTAGCTCCGATTGCCGATTTTCTGACCTTACAAGCTTGCTCTGATCTCTGTACGTCGTGCAACCACTCTCTGCTGCCACCATTTTTTTGTGTCTGTACCAGCCGACATACTTCAGCAGTGGCAGCGACCACTAAGCGTTATTCCGCCTCGGTGGATAGGCGAGCAATAGTGCATTGCTTCTTTGAACACCTAGAGACCAGATTGGATCTAAGAAAAATTATATATGTCGAAACTGACGTTAAATCATCTTGGTTAAGAGCCCAATCCGCATCCGAGTATGCTGTAAGATGAAGGAATGATGACCAACGCAGTAATAGGCCGTGAGATATGGTGTTTTTGAGATAGCGTAATAATTGCTTTCCTGCTATCCAGTATGATTGAGTAGGAGCTTGCAAATATTGGGTGAGCTTATTGACCGTGTAGGCAATATCGGGTCGTGTAAGCGACAAATATTGCATGCTACCTATGAGAGTTTGATATTGAATGGCATCGATGGTCGGAGAGCCATCCATTGAGAACAAGATGAGTAGTTGAATTGATTGGTGTAACTGTTTCCTTGGTACCTTCCATTTTCAAACGCTCAAGTAGATCACGAATATACTTGTGTTGAGATAGGAAAAGGCCTTCAGCTGTTGGAATGGCTTCAACACCTCAGAAGAAACGGAGTGCACCCAAGTCCTTGATGGAGAATTGATGGGCCATAACATCAATAACCGTCTTTATCATGGATGGAGAGTTTCCTGTTATCAATAAGTCATCTACATAGAACAGAAAATAAAGTACAAGATGTTTGTCAGTGTAGATGAATAATGACGGGTCAGATTTGGAGTTGACAAATCCAAGAGATAAAATGAATGATTTGAGCTCGCAGAACCAGTTACGAGGTACTTGTTTGAGGCCGTAAAGGGATCGCTGAAGTCTACACACATGTTGAGGTCGAGATTCATCAATAAAGCCAGGCAGTTGAGACATAAAACCTTCCTCGAAAAGATGGCCATGAAGAAATGCATTATTAACATCCAACTGATGAATTGACCATTCTTGAGATATAGCAATGTTGAGAACTAAATGAATGGTCGTCAGCTTAATGACCGGACAAAACGTTTCAGTGTAGTCGATCTGTAGACAGTGATGGAAGCCTTTGGCTACAAGTCGAGCTTTGTAGCGATCAATGCGACCATCGGGAAGATGTTTAATCCGAAACACCCACTTGCATCCAACAATATTGTGGTGAGGTTTACGTGGAACAAGATCCCAAGTATTATTATGAATGAGGGCATTCATCTCTTCACACATGGCATCTCTCTATTTGGGGTCTTTAAGATTTTGTTTAGTTGTGGTGGGTTCGAGGGTAAGGGGGTAGAGGATATTTTGTGGCAGTGTAAGCGAACTTGGTAAGAGTTTTGAATATGTTATTCTTAGATTTGGTGATCATGTGGTGGGTGTTTAAGGAATTATCATGGCTTTGGTTTGTGGAATTAGAAGGAGGGTGAGAAGATGATTCATACCTTATGGGCATCTCATTAGGATCCTGAGTCGAAATATCATGAGTATGAGAGGTTTCCACATATGAGTCATCAATTGGTGGAGAGGTAGCAGTACCTAAATCATCAAGAGGGTGGAGTTAGGAGACAAAGAGAATGACTCATTTGATGTAGAAGGTGAAGTGAGTGGTGAGTTTAATGGGATAGACTCAGAATTGATGAGATTTGATTCTTGATTAATTGGAGAGCACGTAGTATAAGGAAAGTTTGACATTATGGAGGATGTATGTCGAGGACATGACTTGTGGATGCGAAATCACGTAATATGTGGGATAGTTAATGTGGCTGAATTAGTGGGATTTAAGGTGGACATTGTGACATGATTATGATGAGGATTTGAACATCAACATTTATGGACTGTAATGATGGGGTAAGGACAGCCCATTTAGAAAGTGTGAAATCATTTATTTTGTTATTATCATGGAACGTAGACAAAGAGGGAAAGTAGTCCTCCATAAATTTGACATGGTGAGAAAAAAAAAATATGAATTGATAGGTTCAAAACAAATATAGGCATTGAAAAATACATGACTTTGACCATTATTCGAGTTTGTGCTGGCATATGGTCGTAACCATGGATAACAAAGACATCCAAAAATTTTTAATTTCTGATAGTTAGGCACTTTTTGAAAAAGACACTCAAATGGAGATTTGTTGTCAAGAGAGAAAGGTAGCGAGGCTCCGTGAAGTAAGGTGAGCCCTGTTTTGACAATGTGCACGGAGGTGATTTTAGATGCTGGATACCATGACCTTCACATAAATTCTTTAATCCGTGGTATTCTTTTCCTCCATCTATGTAAATAGTAGTGATTGGTAATTTAAAGAATTTTTCGACCATGCTTTTGAACTTGGGAAAGAGAGAATAAACATCATATTTGTGTGTCATAGGGAACAAATAAGAGTATTTTGTGAAATGATCAATAATAGGAATAGCCATTCATAGAACGAACTGGGGAAGATCCCCATACATCAGAATATACCAAGTCCAATGGACAACGACTCGATAGACTAGAGACACCAAAAAGCAACTTATGACTTTTGTTACATTGACACGAATCACAAAATGAAGCTAAAGACTGACTCGATTGCACATGGAGTTTATTAGAGGACAGGACATGACTTAAGACCTTTGACGACGGATGGCCAAGGCGATCATGCCAACAATCAATAGTAGTTTTGATGACAATACAAGCTTTCTTGTCAACAAATTGAGTCTCCCTGATGCTTGACCACTCATACACATTATTCCTACTCCGTCCTCGAGCGAGAGGTGCCCCTGTGGTGGGATCCTTAATACAAAAAGAAGTAGGCTCAAATTCAAACGATGTATGATTTGCTTTACAAAATTGACAAACTGAGATCAAATTTTGGTGCATATTAAGGGCACATAAAATATCATTAAGTAAAAAGGACTTTGAAGAAGTTGAGAGTAAAGATTAACCAGTATGTATGATTTGAACACTTGTACTATCACTAATTACAATGTCATCGGGGCCATCATACGGTTTACGGAGAGAGAGGTTGTTCATATCCGGTGTGATATGGTAGGATGCACCGCTATCAAGAAGCCAATTTGGTTGCGCGCCACAGTTGTTAACGGTGGCATGATTGGCTTTAGGAGGAACTGGAAGTCCCATTAGGCGCTTTGCTGTATAGCATTCACGTGCATTATGGCCACGTTTGTCATAGAATTGGCACACTAGGTTGGGATTTAGGTTGGGATTTTTGTTTTGAGATTGGCCGGAGTTAGGAAATCGATTTTGTTGCACCGAGTTGTTGCGATTGTGTTGATTTTGATACCTTCCAGATTTGCTATGATTGGAGCCATTCTTTTGTGTGAAGTTGGCGGTAACGGGAATGAGTGCATCTAGAGGGGTGTTTCTCTTAAGAAAATCCTCGTATTCTACCAGCTTGTCATGGAGTGCTCCAAATGAGATAGGCTGTTCTCTTGGATGAACTGCTTCACTAATTTATTTCAATTCTGGTCCTATGTTGTTGAGGCAGTGAACTATGAGATCATCTTCTTGTAATGGAGTACCAACAAGCGCCAATTGATCGGCAATACTTTTAAGTGTTTGAAGAAACTCGGTGACAGATTTTTCACCACGAGTTGTTAGAGATAGTTTCTCTTTGAGAAAAAAAATGCGGGACCGCGTACGGTTCGCATACAGCCTTGTAAGTCTGTCCCATGCATCACGAGACGTTGTGCAGGAGGCTATGTAAGCCACAAGAGGTTCTGTTAAAGAGGCAAATAGGGAGTGAAGCAAAAACTGATTTTTCTGGACCAATGTGTGTTATTTGGATTAAGTATTTCCACATCTTCTTGAGTGATCGTAGGAGGAGGCTATGGGATATCTCCATTGATATAATCAAGAAGATTATACCCTTGAAGAAGTAGGTGGACCTGGGCTCTCCAAGGGGGACAATTGTTTGGGGTGAGTTTAAATGGTAGTTGGGCTGCAGGATTGATGAAAACAAGTTGTGGTAGCGGTTGTGGTTGGGGTTGTGCTTGGTTGATTGCAGGAACAATGGGATCAAGTAATTCTACAGCCATGGTATGGGGAAAAAAAAGGAAGGAATTACTAGTTGGAGTTTTTATGCTCTGATACCATATAGAAGATAGGAAAAGGGAAAGACCTTTGGGTGAGATTCATATTGTTTATTCATACGTAGATTAGCTAATACATATATACAAGGTTACAAGATTAAGAATGATAAATGTTGATATGGTCCTATAATTAAGGAATATTACAAGATGACAATATGAATCAATGGAGAATAATTTGGCAGCTACTATGTTGGAGTGCCTGCATTGATTGAGGAAGATTTTTGCTTAATAATAGATTTGCTCTTGGACTCCTTATCTCCACCATGAAGTTGTCGAAATGGTATTTTCTTTGCTATATACTAGTAAATAATTTTGTTTTTCTTGAATGTGTTGGATTGTTGAGACTATTGAGGAAAGAAATGAAATCGATGGATTTATGGGGTTTTTTTTTTTTTGCACAACTACATGGATTTTTTTGCACAGCCACAGCTACAGTATTATGCCAAATTAATAAAACAGAAACCCAAATTAAAAAGAAAAATAATATTCGTGTATTCAATCTTTGTAGTGTTTATATTTTTGTGGTGGAGCAAGTTGTCTCATTTATGCTTTCATGGTACGAAGATTGTTGCTTATCTCTGCAAGCATGTTCAGAAGCTAGAAGATAACTACACTAAGTGGTCAAAGCTCGACAAAGGAGGAACAAGAAGAAGGGACAAACGACCATTTTCGTCATCTTTTGTACTTTTTTGATAAACTGTTATTACGAAGTGTCATAAGAAATTTATTTTGTAAATTAACCAAGTAGCTGTGAAGCTAAAGTATAAACAAAACTCATACTTTATATTGTCATTACGATTGAGATGAACACAACAATGCTCTTTATATATCTACATGTTTATATTGTTAAATTTATATTGAATGTGCCAATTCGTTTTATGTTTGTTTGGTTTCCTTACCAAACATATTTGGTAACCACTGAGTTACCATTTGATAACCTATTGAGTTACTATTTGGTAACTCACGAAATTATCATGGATAATATTCTAGGTTATTTGTTTTGCTTGAATTTTTGCAATTTATTTCTAATTACATTATTTTTTTGACAGTTGAAATGAATATAGCAATTTTTTATTCTTATATAGTAAATATGAATTGGTATTTCGGTGGGTGGTTACCATTTGGTAACACAATGAGTTACTATATGATAATCTATTAGGTTATTCGTTTGTCAAATTTTTTTAAGATTATTTCTAAGTACATTATTTTCTATGCCGATTAAAATAAATATATCAATTTAATTTAATTCTAATATGGTTCTATCAATAATATAATCGGGTAACCTACTGAGTTACCGTTTGGTAACTCAATGGTTTACCATTCAACAATCCAATAGGTTACCATCATCTAGTACTCAATGGGGTACCATTGAATAATATAGTGAGTTTTGCTATACAACATCTCAGTAAGTTACTTTATGGTAACTTAGTAAGTTACCATCTTAGTAACAATCAGGTAACCTACTGAGTTACCACTTGGTAACTGGGTGAGTTATCGTTTGGTAACCCATTGAGTTGCCATTTGATTTTAAGCAATTCACTAGTTATATACGTTATGGTTCGGTATTACAATTTAGTAATCCACTAAATCATTTGCTTTCATGACTAAGGTTAAAACACACACGAGTTTTTGGATGGTAACTTACTAATTTCAACTCTCTGATTTAGTAACTCACCATGTCACTATTTGATAACCCACTGATTTACTATTTTTGTAACCCACTGAATTACAATGGGTATAACAAAATAAATTTACACTATAGTAAGTAAGCCAGCAGAAACCATATGTTGAATCCTTCAACCATTTAAAACACACATGTGATCTAGCTTATAGACACCTTTTCTTGAAATAAATCCATACTAATTCCATAGTCAGAAACCAATAATTTCAAACTACACTAAACAATTTTTCAAAACCAAAATCATGCTAAAGGGTCAACAGATAAAAGAAGGAAAAAAAAAAACCCATTTGCACCCCATATTTGTGCTACTTTTCTCGATAGCATCCTATTCTTTATTTTCGACATGTTTGCACCCTGAACTATGTAACATTGACAACTTTCTACCCTCCGTCCATTGCTGTTTATTTTTCCGTCATATTAAGTGGCAATCGAGTAATTTTGGAGAAATTGAAAGGGTAAAATGGCGAATTCTGAATTAGAGGCGGTAAAATTTCGAGATTTCTCAATGATGCATTCCCTTTTGTTCTATATGTCATACTTTGACATTCCTACTGGACTATTACACTTCTGACCATTCAAATGAACTTTTTGTGCAGTTCTAGTTGGTGCTCTAAATGATCGTCTATTGTTTGCGAACTCAACAGAAATAAATCATAGACAAAAAAAGGGGTTTGACATTAAAAGTTGTCTAGTTGGGCTTCTTGAACTTTTCTTATTGGATTTGCTACCATGCAAGAAAGATTTGTGCAGAAACTTGATCTATCAGAAATTTTGTATCAAATTACACCCAGGGTATTTTTTTTTCCCAACCATCCTTAGCACATGCCCTTCATTCTTGAATATTTATTATTTGTATATCTTGCTTTTGAGTGCCTTTTCACATGTATCGAAATCTAATGCCTTTCATATATATATATATATATATATATATATATATATGTATAATTTTTTTTCTATACCTTCATAAATATGGATTGCACATGACATCTTAAGATTTGTTTTTCCTCAATATAGGTTTGACAGCTTGCGGATCACCCCAAGGTCTCTTGATATTCTTGCCAGGCCCTCCTGTTTGTGGAGATCTTGTCGTGTCTTTGTTTCAAGCGGGCCCACAATTGACTCAATTAAGTGATTTTGTGCGTTTCAATTGCAAGATTTTCTAATCATTCAGTTTGGTTACTTAACTTGTTTCAAACTGAACGTAGGTGTTACGAGGAATCTATGCTATCAAAGCTCTTCGCTTTTCTACTGCTTTATCTGTTTTGAAAGATAAGTTCCTCCATTCTAGATATTGCAACCAGTAAAAATGAGTGCAAAACATAGCCTATACCCTTAATAAATAAAAGCTTGGTTGAGAAATGGAGCGAAAAGAGATGAAATTAGCGACAAAATATAGTTACAGCACTAAAGGGCATAAAAAAAGTCTGGAAAAACACCTCTATCCAGCCACATCAGCATCTTTCACGGAAAAATAAACAGCAGGAGACGGAGGGTGCAAAGTGGCCAACATTACATAATTCAGGGTGCAAACATGTCGAAAATAAAGAATAGGGTGCTGTCGAGAAAAGTAGCACAAATATAAGGTGGAAATGGGTATTTTTTCCATAAAGGAACAATAGCTTAGCTTAAATTAATGATTATACATTGTACAGAAGGATAGATAAATCATGGTCAAATAACACTACTATAACAACAAATTAGTAATTACGAGAGAATATATATATATATCTCAGCTAGCTCCCCTGATTTTGAAAGTCTTTCTATTTATGTTCTTGTCAACTAAAAAGTTATGTTTTGAACAAATAATCAAAACTTCAAAAAATTTGTAAAAGGAAAGTTTGCAATAAATCAAGCAGAACACTTGCTTTGCTTCCACACTAAACAAATGCCCTCACTAGAAAAATCTTGGTTTAGAAATATATTCTCTGCAACTTCCTATTATAGACAACTAAAAATTAAATGATAAACTCAGCTTTCTTATTTAGAAAAGGGAGTTAAGAGAAGTAGACATCTAAACTAAGTAAGTTTATCAGACAATTACAAAAGAGAAACAAAAAATTATTAGACCACAAAGAAACGAGCAAGTTTTCCCACGAACCAAACAAGACATCAAGGAAAGCAAGAGAAACAACGATTAGAAACCACAGACCGATGCGATGGTGAGGTTTAAGGCCAGCGATGGTGAGCTCAAGGAATGATCCGGCGGAGGAGCTCGAAATCACGCCGGCAGAGAAAAATACTTCTAAATGCTTGAGCTTCATCTTGATTTCCGGTGACAGAGAGTTCTGACAAGAGAGTTCCGGCGAGTAGCAGGTTTGGCAGATCAATGTCCAAGAACTCCATTGTTGAAAGCTTCAAGCTTTCAGAGGAAACCCTTAGACTATAACAAGGGTAATTTTGTCTTTCAAAATTTGGATTAAAAAAAAAACGGGGTATAAATTATAAGTGCCCATACTTGGGGAATTCCCCACTCGGTATTCACGTGTTGTGGAAATTCTGGGATGAGAAGGTTGGCTAGGAAGCCTCTTGGGTAGTCGTGAACAGGTTGCCGTGTGTGGTTACTAGGCGTAAGGTGCGGGTGTGAGGCGTCCAGGGCGCAGCGACTGGCTGCTTGTCGCTTGGGCAACCATGATTAGCAGCTAGGCGCACAGCTAAGCGAGTGGGCTGCCCGGACCGGCTACCAACCGTTCCATGGTTGACTACTAGACGCGTAGCCAGACGTGCATGCGATGCTCGCCTAAGCGCGCAAGCTGTCTGGGCTGGCTGTCAACCAGGAGGCAAGGCATGTGCCACTCCCACCGTCAAGTGGTCTGTTCCAATCTGCATTCGTGTCGCCATATTGCCTCGGATTCTCTTCAAGTTGTTGCTTCACTGTCCATTTGGTACTTAGGTCTATGTAGCCCGCCTAAAATTGGGTCTCTTCAGTCTAAAGTAAACTACGAGCTTCTTTGCAAAATTAAGGCCTAATAGTGGACCCAAAAAAAAAAAACCCAAAATACCAAATACACCCAACATTTAATTCTCCAAATTTTTTATTATTAGTTACCTACGAATAAAACGCTATACCTTAAAAATACCTATTACAAAAATCAGTGGTCATTAATATAAATGCATGATGTGGGATATATAATTGTTCATTGAAAAACTACTCTAGCCTTGTAGAGCTAGTTTCTAGGAAGTATACTAAGAACAAATTCTTAGCATCCCTATGAAATTCCGATGGGGATCCAATAAATTGAAATTCCGTGATGCGTTGTCTTCGAGTGGCAGTGGCAGCCAAAATACTCCTCAGAGTTTATTAGGTATGAAAACTCAAAAGACGTACGATCTTCTAGAGTATGGTTGGCATAACTAGGCCAAACATAGTATATAGTTGGCACTGGTTATATGTACTTATAAGTTTCACTAATTCATTATGTACTATATATAACAATAAGTAACAATATACGCTGTACGTGTAGGCGAGTGAAAATCATCACACCAATTAGCACACAAGCCATCTCGCCACATTAAAATAAACAGAATTACACAGCATTTTCAAGATAAGAAATAATTGTCATATTACGCTACACATGCCATCTTGACTTAAATAATAAGAAAAAAAGATTGTGAACAACATCATTGACCGATCATCTTCCAAATGTCATCACAGGTATCAAAAGCAGTCATCTGTGTTGAATCAAATTCAAATTTCTTGGCCGCCTTTTTTTCTCTATCAATGATATCTGTTGCTCACATTGCTAAGGAGAAGCAAACCATAAGATGGCTGAAGTATCCTTAACTCGGTTTTGGACATAGCCATAAAAAAGAATCCTTCATAAGGGCGGAGCTAACATGACAAATAATGAAAAGAAAAAGATAAAGAAAGTCACAAAAGAAGGATACGGCCTGAAACTTTAGATGGCTCAGAAAGGTCGGGAATAATATTTGTGACCGATGCAAGCATGGAAAGCGTCTTCCTGAGCAAGCAGAGAAACCATTTTCAGTTTTAGCGCAACAAAATCAAAGTCATAGAAATTGGTCTTGAAAAGCAACTGAGTTACAGTTGATTCTAAGCTGCACTTGATTGTGGTACAATGGCAATGGAATTTGAGGGGGAATTTTAGGGTAAAAGATTTAAATTAAGAAGAAAAAGTATGACCAACACTTTTTTCCAAATAGAATTTCTCAACAATAGTAGATAGAAAACTTTTATCACATCTATTCGCAAAATTAGAAAAATTACTACTTGGTTATGCTTACTGTGCATTAAGCTCATCTTGTTCGAGTTTCTTCAGAGTTTGCTTTCGTTCCTGAACAGAAATTCTTGCTCGCTCCTTATCATTGACTTCGTTGGTCATAGCTGTGTTGATATAAATGAGATCAGAGACAACAAATCACTAAGCAGAGCATTCAACCCGGAATCTGAAAAGAAAAACATTTTTATACTTATCTAAGCTCCTCCAAAAGTAAACTTTCTTTTTTATGTTCCTCTTCAAGTTCTTTGAGAAGAAGATCTAACTCTTCATCACCAACAACCTCAGATTGTGCCGCCTCAGTTTTCTTCCTGCAGTCATCTATTTTGCTCTCATAATCTGTCCAGAAAAAGTCAACACAAAAAAATTGTTTAGGACAACAAATAAAATTCCGAAAGTTCGAAAAATTATAGTGAGTACTCAATTTTTAAAACCTAATTTAAATAAATACTCAATTTTTTAAAAAATATAACAAAATAAATACCCAATTACTCAATTACTTCAAAAACTTATATATTTATTTTTATTGTCCGAAAAATTTTGAGTATTTCCGCAATTCACCCTAATCCTAATTGGTCAGTACAATTTCATTTCACCAACTTTTCCGCTCTCGTTTTTCATTAGCACTTTCACTATACACAGGAAATTACAGGGACTGCGAGTGTTTATTCTGTATATCCTATTTAGTATACATTCATTTTTCAGATTTTCTCAGGAAACAAACAGAGAAAGAGTAGAAAAACGACCTTGAATCGCGCTCTTAACCTTGCCCAGATCGGCGTCGGAGGAAGATGTGAGGGTCTCGACATCGCCGAAGCACTGCGTCAAGAGCTCTGTGTCTCTCTCGTTCTTCAAAAACCCAACGAGATCGTCGCAGTACGAAATTAGCTTCCCCATTTCCATGTTCGTCGAAGGATCAACCATTTTCCTCTGCCATTGATCCAAGATAGTTTCTAGGGTTAGCGAAAAGGAAAATCTACGCCTTTGCGTTGTTGATATTAATAAATATATAAAAAAATAAAATAAAACCCCACTAATTGGAATAAAATTTCCAGAGGAAAAAACTAATAAAGTATGAAAATAGAAACAAGAATCTAAATTTCGATACCAAACGCCATGAAATTAGAGATCAGAGTTCTTACCAGAAGTTGAGAGAGAGAGAGCGAGCGAGCGATTTTGAGAAATAGAAGCGCGAAACAAAAGGACAAAGAAAATAAATTCAATTTACAATTTTGGGATTTTATACAACATATAATATTATTGCAAGGAAAAATGTCATCAGTCGATATGTCCGAGTGGTTAAGGAGACAGACTCGAAATCTGTTGGGCTTTGCCTGCGCAGGTTCGAATCCTGCTGTCGACGCTTCTATTTTTATTTTGCTAATGAAATTCCTTATTTTATGAAATAAAGTAATAAATAAGAATAAAATATTTAAAAGTAATTCGGCTCTTTGATAATTTGGTCTTTAAATTTTAAACTCTCAACAGTGGTTAAGTTTTATAGAATTTTTTGATTTCTAATTCGAATAAAAATATTATTGATTTCTTTTGTTTTTTGTTTTGTTTTTTTTTTTTTTTTGTTTTCCAACAATTTGTTGCTTTGCGTCCATTCAGCCAAAAAAGAAAAAAAAAAAAAAAAAAAAAAAAGAAAGAAAACTATTTCGTTATCCAAAGATGAATCACTCTTTTTCCTACACTTGTAGTGGCCATTATTAAATATAGCTAAGCAGATCATGAGGGTGTTGGAACAAAAGACAAAAGGGAAAATGAAACAAAAATAGTTGAACTTTCTGAATCCAATTTATGCACTTTTAGCTGCTAAATTTGAGAACTTACAAGGCCAATTTTGTTTATACATTGCTAATAGAATTCAATATGTACAGCAAGAACTGAAGGTATGTCAAAGTGTGCTGTGCCACTTCAAATGACTAGAACATAAGAAACTCTGAAAAATCAACCAGTTTCCTTTTCCTCTCATTTAGCTTTGACTTTTCCAAGCTGACACTCTAAGCAAAGGAATCCCATTCCATTCCAAGGCAGCTTCATTTCCATTCACACCTTCAATCCTCACTTCATAACACCCCTCTCCTCTCACCATCTCATTCCCTTCAACCACACTCTCCTCACTCAATCCCCATCCCTCCAACCCGATTTCCGGCAGCCCGAGATGGCACCCTGCCCTTACCTCGTCCCACTTGTCGAGCCACGCGCGGGGGGAAACGTAGGGCGCGATGAAGAGACACTCCACGGCCACTCTCGCCTCCACAAGATGGGTCGGAAAACCCGATTCTACCGACTCCAACAAGGCCTTGTAATGCAAAAGATGGCCATCAAAGAATGTGCTAAAACTAGGACAAGTCTTGACAAGCTTCTCACACGGATCACCATCTCCTAGGACTAAAATACCAACAGAATTAGCTAATAAATCCTTAGCTAAACTTAGAAATTCCATCACAAGCCTTCTACTTCTTATTCTTCTCATATGTGGAAGTGCAACTACACAATTAAAGGCCAAAAATTCTCTCTCCCCACCATTTTTCTTTGCCTTCTTCAACTCGCTGACCAAATCCTCGATTCGTATCTCTTCTAACTTCAACTTTACGCCGTTCGATCGAGCGTGATGGAGGAGTTTCCTTCTCGTCTCCTCGAAACTCCATTCCGTTGGATCAGAATCATCAATCTCTCGCTTTTCCCACTTGATTGCCGTCAACTTTAGTCTTTTATGTTGCCTCGCAGCTCCCTCGATCATCTGAGACCATTGCAGCCCTTCACCAATGTCGAAATCCACTATATGTATCGTCTCTGCGTCATCGGGTGTGGCCTCAAGGATGGCCGAGTTGGCTGTGAAGTGAGCAAACTTAACGTATGGAAGAATTTGGCACATGGCCTTGAACACCGCATCAAAGTTCTTCGCCGATTCTTGCTTGAGGTACTCGTATTCGCTTTCGACTACTTCTCGAGACAAGTTGAATCCAATCCGCTCGAGAGCCTTGCCAAGCGGACTGGATTTTTCGCCGATGCGTCTAAGAATCACATTCCCGAGCTGTGTCTCCCTCTTCTCTAGAGCGTTGCCGTATGCTCTCAAGAGATGACAAACACTTAGCTCCTTTTCGATCTCCATGTCTTCGCATGGCAAGATTAGTACTTGTTGCATCGAAGTCACGTCGATGGAGGCCTCAGATTTCGTCGATTGCGAGCTATTTGGACTCCATTGATCATCGTTTTCCTCAACAGAGAAGACCTGTGAGGGAAAACTGCCAACACTCTCGTCAAAACACCCGTAGAAGCTCCCGAGTTCGCCGCTCAAATCAGGATCAAACACTTCCAAGGACACTAAAGGCGAAAAGGGGCTCGAAGAGACTCCAAAAGGGCGGTCGATAAGCTCGAACAGAGGCGAAAATTCGCAGCCGCCGAAGCTTTCATAAGCCAAATCCATGACATCGTAGACTGGCCATGAGGTCTGGAAAGTCTCTGGCTGCATCATATTTTATTAATGTCCTTTTGGCTAAGGAGAAATTTTTGAGTTGGTGTTGGACTTTTGATTTCTCATGACAAGTATTGATTGAGTATTTATAGAAAAACAAAAAAAAAAAAAACAAATTGGTTAGCAATGTAATGACAAATAATTGTTACAAATTTTTTAAGAAAACGAATGAATTTCATTAATTACCTGTCCCTATCTTATCTTAATATAATTGATTAACCTATCATTCTCAGTAGTGACTATACAAAATGTAATTTTATTTAAGGTTCCCAGCCCAGTGTTCCTGCTTTTTTTGGCAGTTTCTTTAAGTTGGCTTATGTTACAAGTTATCGTCGGTTAGATAACTATTCATGTCTTTTCGGTGTAATTGTCTCTCACTTGATTAGAACTTATGGATTATATATTAGGAATTTATGACAATGGTTAACCATGAGAACTCTTTTACCTGAAGTCAGACAACAGAACCAATGGTATGAGTTTTCGTGGCAAGCTTTTGAGATAGTGATCCGTTGGCATAATTACCAAAAACTTAGAGACCCACATTTCAAATATTTATTAAAGATGTTGAGAATATCGATTCCTTTTCCTCTTCTGTTCCCCCATGTAAAAACAAGCTAAAAATTATAAATTAAAACATTGCCGGAAAATGGCTTTTTTATTTATTTAAGAAAAAAAATGAACCAATCAATTAAGGGGAATTAAAAAACAATTATTTAATAATTTGTCTCAAATAGTGTGCTCATTTGATTTCTACTCTATATTTATAGTGTAAAGGAGATACAAATTAAAAGTACAACATTAACACATAATATAAAGATTATGCCTAGGTTTAGATTAGCTATTTTCTTAAAACATCATTAAAAATGATTATTTACTTAAGAATCTAAAAAATAAATAACATACATCTCACTAATACTTAGTTATTTACATTCCCATAAAAAGGATACTCGTGTATTTATTAACAGTTTTGTCCTATTATTTTTTTCATTTGCTATATTTTTGGGTGGTTCTATTCACACACCCATTTTTACTCTCCACACATCTTTTCTAAACAAACACTCCATTTAAACTATTAATTTTGAGAATTACTTATTTCACACTCCTACAAATTCCAAAATTACCCATAGTTTTATAACTTATTAGAATATATTTATTTCATTCTTGAAATATCTTTTTTCACCCACCCACTAGGTTTATTCATTTATTTATTTTGTAAACTCACTAACTAATTTATTTCTACAAGTTCTATTTTTCATCTCTTTTTTTTTTTTCCTGAATCCATCCACTAATTTATTTTTACAAGTTTTATTATTTTTTTCCTCTTTTAAACACACCCACCAATTTATTTCTATAATATTTATTTATTTTTTAAATATTAACTCAACTAAAGAATTATATATGCAATATAAAGTCTATATAATAAAAAAAGATGTATTGCAAATTAATACATAAAAGCAACAAAAATATACTTAAAAAATACTAGCAAAAATTAGTGTATACATTATTTAACAAATTATTTATGTGTTTCTTGAAAAAAAAAAATCTCTATATTAGGATTTTTTTTTGGGTTAAAGAGAGGTTTTTGAAGAAGTTGTATACATGATTTTTTTTTTAAAAAAAGTGACATGAGCGGTGTGTGTAAAAGATGAGTTTTTATTTATTTATTTATTATTATTGAATGTGTATTTAATTTAATAATGTCTATTATTGTCATTGTATACAAAGATGTTTTAGTAATAATAAATTTTGAATTAAAGGGGTATTTTAAAAGAGGAGAGGGGTGTGTGAATAGAAACACCCTTATATGAATCCTCCCTTTTATGAAATATTTTCTATTTGGCTATGAAATATATTTTGGATAGTACGATATATATAATCTAACATAATTTACGTTTCTTTTTTGGTTTATGTACTTATTTTGATTATTGTTTTTTACGCGTAGAGTATAAAATATATTCTGGATTATCTAATATATATAATCTATCATTAGTTTTATATACTTTATGCAGTTATTTTACTTTTATGAACTTAATTTGTAACAAATTTAGGTTTAGATTATAAACTATATCTTGTATAGTTGGTTATTATCATAAGTAATTTTCTTTTTTTTTTCGTCGTCGTCTTTGTGCTCACACTTTGAGTTTATGGTGTCTAAGTCTTGACAAGTTTACACATTCAGATTATAAAATATGTTTCATATCATATGATAATTTAATAGATCACGAGTTTATGTTCTTTTTTAATTTGAAACTTTATGAACATAATACATGATATTTATAAAAATAGATAATTCATAAGCTCACTAATTTTTTTTATGGGTTTTTTAATTCATTTTTACAATCTTTTTAAAATATTATTACAACAATATATTATAAAATAGAAGGACTGTAAAATAGACTTTTGAACGTACCCGTCTTTTTATATATAGGGACAATAGGGTCTATTTGGTATTTGATCATTTTTTGGGTCATGTTTTAAGAAAATAGGCTATGTTTTCAAAAAGTAAGTTATTAGCCACTAATAAATAAATAAACCAAGGACAGGTAATCATCATATAATTAAGAAAATGACTAATTTCTTTATCAATCGAAGCGTTGTCTATTTTTTTAAAGCATCATCCAAAAAATGATTATTTGCTCGGTTATCTCTTATAGTAATTATGTAGATTAATGTTTATTAAATGTAATATTATGTATAATTGTGTGCATATATGTAATTCTTCTTTGAATGGATTACATGCTATTTAATAACTTAAATTTTTTTTCCCTTTAATGAACATGATTGGTTGAAGGTGGTAGAAGTTGAAAGCAACATATTCTTTATTTGTTTCATCCATTAACACGTACTTCAACACATTTTGGTCACTGTTAATCATGTTGTATTAATGTATAGGTAGCCCACACGCAGAGAGTTTGATTCAACTTCATTCCAATTGTCTTGTTGTTTGTCTAATTCCTTTGCGTAAATTGCGTTTATTCTTTAGATTAGGACAAATATCTTATCTCATCATTTATGATTTGGATATGCATATTGTATACATGAGTGTGTGTACAGATAACAGCATATATAATAAACATCACATATATATACATAATACATGTATGTTTGTGCGTATATGAAATGAATTTTATAATAAGATCAGCATGTCTCCTCATGAGAATAGTAAATGGACTACTAAAATCAAGTTTAGAACTTTTTAATTATCATGATTAAGCAACAGCTTGTTTAAGATTTTTTTTTGGATAAGGTTACCTGTTCCAAATTAGTAACATCTCTCTAAAATAGTCCTTTTAATTTTTTGTTATTTTATGGGATCTGAAATCACAACGAAGAATATATATATATATATATATATATATATATATATATTTATACTAATTTTTGGGCATGCGCTCGGTGTAATTTTATTTTTGATTTGTAAATTTTTTTTACATTTTCAATATTTTTTTTGCATTTATAATAAAAAAAAATTTAATCAAAATATTAACATATCCTAACAAATCTATATTTATTATTATCAAAATTTAGGAGAAAATATTTTATTTAATAAATTTTTGGGACACTTTTGAAACTATGTCAAAGGATTACAAATCTAAAACAAAAGGAAAAATCAACAAATATTTATTTGAAAAAAAGAAACATATCATAATGGATGTCAAAAGATTAAGAAAAATAAATAAATAATTTTTTTGCAACAATTACAATTAAGAAACAACGGTTATAACAATTTTAAGTAAAAAAATTTAAAAGTTTAAAAATGTAAAAAAAAAAAAACCATACTAATTTACAACAAAACCAAAAAAATATTTTAAAAAATCCCAAAATAACACCTTTTTTGCCAAAAGAAGGCACAAAAAACGAGAAAAGAAAAAAAAACATTTCGTAATGCGCGCATGGGGAGAACGCGCGCGTCCCAACGGGCGCATGTGGCAGACGTGAATGGTATTTAAAAAAAAAAAAAAGTTAACCCATATGCGCGCGTCCCTTATAGCTTGTGTCTTACACCGCTGCCTCGCATATGTGGAAAAAAAAAGTATAAAAAAATATTTTCGACTAAAACGCACGTTTTGGTCAAGCAACTCACACTTATATTTTTTAAGAATATATATCTATATATATATATTGGGAAATTCGATCCCACATTCTCCCAAAGAGCAAGCAAATAAACGAGAAATTAAAGAAAACAAGAAACAATCATCATAACATAAGAATTTATGTGGAAAACTCTCAAATCGGAGAAAAATCACGACCCACTAGAAAAGAAATCCACTATCTGAAAATTTCGTACAATCACATAATAATCTCTCTCCCCTGTCCCCGCCTACACTCTTCCAAAGCTCTCCCTAACAAGAAAGGAATTTAACTAGAATCAAGTACACCAAGCTTAAAGTGTCTACGACTAGGGCAATTTGAAATAAAAGCCTCAAAATCCTTATATATATAGCCTAAAAACTCCCTACCCCCTTTGCTTCACACCGGACGTGGGACTTTTTTTTATTTTTATATATTGCCAAAATCTCAATAATTTCCACCTTGGTGAGATAACAGAAACTCCATAACAAACACTATAACCATTGTCTACACAGATAATCATAATTCTCAAGCTAGAGAATTATATCCCTACGCTACCATATGAGTAGATACACTTAGAATCCACAAATTCTAAGAATTTTTCCTTTGGCAACATGTCGAAAACCCTTGCTGAAATTCTATAGTACAACTTCCACCGTTTGGATTCCTTGGAAGTTCGTCAGCCATCGACAGAGCTTCCATCACACACCTTGCATCATGCTAAACCAATACATGTGTGCAAACTTGTGGATCCACTAGCAGTAACACATCATATTCCATGGCAAAGCAGATATACTATGAGGATGACCCCCCTGACTCTTCAAGCGACATCACCGTCTCCCATGAAGAGAGAGATACTGTTAGCATCTGACTCGGAGCCTTTTGCCGAACCCGCTCCATCTTTACAGTTCCTTTTTATGTGCCGAGTTTGTCCGCACCCTCAACAAACCACACCCTTTGCTCGCTACCAACGCTGAATTCTCTATGGAAGCACGCCCTTCACTCTTCAGCCTTTTCTCCTCAGATAGGAGTTTACCGGTAACTTTTGGGAAATTAAATCTCTCATTTCCATACATCGAGATCGGTTTCATGTGCTCATAAGAAGGTGGAAGAGACAAGATGAGCCTTAACGCCTTATCCTCAAAACTTTAGTTGAAATGAGCCCACGTACCAAAAGATAAAAGGAAAGAAAGGAAACGGAAAACTCAAAGCTAATATTTGATTCATCTCTTATCTCATTATCTTTCCAGAGTAAAAAAAAAATGAAAAAAAACTTCTTATTTTGTAGTGGCGAATAACTATCTGAGAACACCATGACACGAGGTCGTGGTCTCTAAGCTAAGTAATAACAAGGTCACCGTTGAGCGCTAGGAAGGCCGGCGCCAATGGCATCGGATCACCGGGGTCGCCAGGCGATCACAAGGTTTCTCTGGAAAGCGGAGTTCGCACGAGGATGCCAACACGTGGTCTCATGGTCTCGGGGGGTCACAAGATTGACAGAGGTTGTGAGGGATCATAGGGGCTGTTTTTATACTAAATCTTTGGCGAAGACAAAACTTAATAGGTTTTTCCATTTGACCTCTATTGGGGTTTTGGACGGAGTAGTGACGGGATTATTTTCCCTTTTCGTCTTAGATCTTTTCCTTAATGTTGTCGATGACGACAGAACTCTCGACCTAGAATGTGATGGTCTTGCTAAGATGGAGGAGCAAAGACTCAACAGTGTGAAGAAGACCCATCTACGACTCAAGATGGGGTTTGCTGGCGTGGTCGTGGAGGAGAGTGGGGTGCCGGAATCTTATAGGTTTGGGGAAGAAGAAGAATAAGAAAGAGGATGAAGAAGAAAAACTAATGAAACAATCGAAATGTTCTTTAAAAATAAGTCACGTGAGACTCACATGTCAAATTTTGTCAAAAAATAAAACGAAAGTTATTAATTTGTAGATGTCAAGAATTTTTAAGTCAGAGTACAAGATACCACACCCTGCATAATTCAGGGGGCACCAATGCAAAAAAACTCTAAAATAAAATACTATAATAGACTTAATTCTCGAATATAATGAACAAGTCTAATTCAAGGGCACCACCGCAAAAAAAAAAAATATATATATATATATATATATATATATAATAAAATACTATTATGAGGTGACAATGTTGAACAAAAGTTCAATAGAGTTCAGTAGCATGTTTTTAAAAAAGGGAAAATGCTAGAGTCATCTCATGGGTGCTTGCAAAATTCCACAAGTATATTCTAAATTTTGCCATAATACAAAACATCCTTTGATTTTTCAATTCAATCCAAAATTATACCTTCGATTGACTACGAAGTGCATTTTATTCTTCACTAGCATAGACGACGTGACTATCTTGAATAAGAATAGCTTACTGGCACTAAGGGAATTTAAAGTACTTTTGAAAAAAAAAAGGATTTCTTAATCAACCGGAGGTATAATTTTGAACTAAATTACAAGTTGAGAAACGGTGGAGATATTCATGAAATTTCATAAGAACCCAATTGAGGTTTTTGGTTTTTTTGCCTTATAATAAAATTGAAAAGGTCTATGATAGACTCGGCCACACCTTAAGGGATCCATTAAAAAATAAACAACTCACAAATAAATGATTGCTTATACATCCAAGGGCGGAGCCAAGATTTTTCATTGGGGGGGAGGGGGGTGGGGGGGTTACATAAAGTCTTTGAAAAATCCCTAAATGGCCCAAACAATTTTTGTTAAGGGGGCAAGTGAGGAAAAACTGCATGTAATTTTTTTTAATCACAAAATTTACTGACAATAGCCAAGATTTTTCATGAAGGGGGCATAAAGTTTTTGAAAAATCCCCAATTGGCCCAAATAATTTGTGTTGAGAGGGGCAAGTGAGAAAAAATTACATATAATTTTTTTCTAATCACAAAATTTACCTATAATATAATAAAAATTAAAAAATTCAGGAGGGCCTCATCCCTCCGCTCATGTATACAACCAATTTCACAAAACTTATTACTAAATAAAAAATATCTTATAAATATTAAAAAAAAAACATGTAGCCAAAGAAGTCATAAATTTTATGACTTGAGACACATAATTTTAGACAACATTGTCTACAATAAATAATAAAAACAGAATTCACAAAACTAATAACTACAGTCTTAAAAATCTAGACACGAATGTATGGCTATTTTACCAATAAAAGCAAACGTAGGCTAGTTGTTAAAAACAAACATAAATATAAATATATGGCTATTTATTATAAAAATAATATAAATTAATATAATAAAATATAATATAAACAGTGAAATACTATAAGGTAAATCAATGATACCCGAGAGCGAGGCTATTTGAGTCACCTCTATACGAGCGTTATGTTGAGATCAGAGCCGAACAGTACTTCTCTAAAATATTGCAGAGTAGACACATTGATGGACACATTTTTAATTTTTTCATCACTATCATATGTGGAAAGATGTTGAGCCATCAAAGGTTCTAAAAAAAAATATTGTCAACAATTTGTCCCTAAACGATAGCACTTTTATTCATTGTTTTTTTATTATAAATTTTTAAATATATTTTGCCTCTTCACCAGTTAAAGAAGCAGAGTCATAAGAGATGACTTGTTTATTACTGAAGACTATAATGGTGTTTCCTGCTTTGGAGGCCACAAAATAGGATCTGCTTATTGGAGCTATTATATATATGTATGTATATATAATTGTCTATACACATGCATGACTACTTTCATATATGTCTCCATCAAAGAATAATTTATTCAACCAAGTAGTAGCAGTGATTCATTCAATTAAACTTAATTAGTAAAGAGTAAAAATTATTATTATGTGATGTTTGGAACTTCTTATGAAATTCATTTTTAATACAGAACCTTTACAATGCATGGCGTGCGAAGGAAGTTTCTCCAAGTTTTGTTGTGTTTTTTTTTTTAAGAAGTGATTTTGTGGCTTTTTATGCATTTTATTTTTCGTAGAAAAACGCATTTTTTTAGGGGTTAAAATAATTTTTTTTAATTTGGATTTTTATATAATTTTAGAATTTAAGGACTGAAATGCATTTAAGTAAGACATAAATGTAAGAGAGAGGGACTAAAAAAAACTTGACCCGCACGCGTGGGGCCTGCTTGTCTGGCTCCTCGCACTCTCCCTCTTGGGTGCGTGTGCACATGGGCCCAACGATTTTTTTTTCTTTTCAAAATTTATTTTTTCTTTTTTTTCCTTCTATATTTTTTTTCATCATATTTTCATCTCTCAAAATTTTTTTCCTCTTTTGATATCATAATATTTTTTTAGTTTTATTATATCGTTTTATAAATTTTTTATTTAAAAATAGTTTTTTACTATTTTTTTATTTAAAAAATAATTTTTTACTATTTTTTATTTCCAAAATTTCATATTTCTTTTGCTTTTCTATATTTTTTCCTTCATTTTTTTATCACTCAAAATAAATTTTCCTCTTTTGATATCATAATATTTTTAAATTTTATGGTTATCTCATTTTATAATTTGTGTTTAAAAAATATTTTTACTATATTTTTTAAATAATAAAATTTGTATAATATTTTTTCAGTATTATTTTTTTATTTAAGTTTTAAAATAAATCATGGTACGCGCGGAGCACGTGCAAAAAACTTGTAACATATAATGGGTGATCCTATGCTACTTCGATTTAATGATCTCTTTCGAAGTCAAATTACGGTACCTATAATTTATATACGTTGATATAGAATTGAATGAACAGTTTTACTATATACTGTTATTGATAGGTGTTTTGAATCAGTTTGAATACTTATAGAGAACACCATAATTGTAAGTGCAAATATGTAATGAGGTGTGCTAGCCACAACCTCTATTAGACTCATTTGATCAGACGCGGGCCATTGTACCAACACGTAGCATTGCATTATGTCAATTTTTTTTTTATTATTAAAAACTTAGTCTATTCTAACATCTTTGAATTTGTAACGACACAAAACTTAAAATGGTGTTTTAGTTCCGAAAATACGGACAGATTTGAACTTTTTTAATTAAGTTACATAATCAAATTTTTAATACCAATCATGAGGGTCATCAATCCTCACCATAACTAAAGTGAATTTAATTCTAAACTTTACAAATATTGCGGAATTTAAAAAGTTTTCTTTGCCAATTAGCCGGTAGTCCATGTAAGGTCTTACAGGTCGGTCCCGTATACACTCGCTATCCCCATCATTGTCACCTCGCCCTTTTGTTCCCTTTCATCTTACCTGCGACACGAGCGCACTAGTGAGCTATTAGCCCAGTAAGTAGATTAGATAAATAGATTGCTAAGTCTACAGGTAACAATCAACCAAGGAATATCACAACTCAATAATCTAATAAAAGGACGGACTCGACGATCGAGTCGTCGTAGTTCAAAGAGTAAATGCCACCCTAAAACAGCCTTGCCTGCGGAGTAGATTTTAGAAACAAGGTGATAAACCTGCGCGTGGTATAATATCTGCAAAGGAGTTGTGACGTGGAATGAGATCGGACTTAGCGACCAATTAATTTCGACTCTCATATCTTGTTCCAATCTCACTTAAGTTCACAACTCTCTAACTTAGCTTTAAAAATATGTGTGCACACGATTTACTATGTAATAATTCTTGATTTTATAATAATGGGAAGGCCTTGTCAGCCTCACCCCTTCTCTAGACCTCTCACGGGTCGTTCTAGAATTTAATACACATCTGGACCCATTCGCGTGTCGTTCTAGAACTTACACACATCTAAACCCATTCGCGGGTTGTTCTAGAACTTATAAATATTCTAGACCTCATACGGGTTATTCCAAAATATTTTACGACCAGTGGTCCCGTCGGACCGATTCTGAACTGACTGCACAATCACCCCGTTGGAATAATTTGGGACATGCTATGGATCATAGCCCCTCGGACCATCCAGTATTCTTTATGAATGTGAGGACTCATCCTCTTTGGGTCTCTTTGCCCTTTCTGAAACTTTTGGTGGCCAATGACCCCGTCGGGTCGTTTCGGAATTCGTTGCTGCACTTTATCCCGTCGGGCTGATCCGGATCGTCAAATCATAAATTGTGAAGAGCGCCGTCAGCAGGCCTCCTTCAGGCCCTTTGGACCGTTCCGAAACCTTTTGCGGCCAATGGCCTTGTCAGGCCGTTTCAGAACCCCTCGCAGCAACTGCACCGTCGAGCGATCTTGAAATCGATCATGATCGCAGAACACAGCATATGGAGAGGAAGGTCGTCTACCGACCTCCTCGAGACCCCTCGGGTTGTTTCGAAACCGCACAGAAACAATGGCCTTATCGGGTGATCTCGGAACCGATCATGATCGCGGCCCCCTTCCGGGCCCTTCGGAAACATACGGTGCTCCCGCAACCCTTGGCTTTATATCCGACTTTCCCAAAACTTATGAGTGCCTCTGCCCGGGCACTCACAATGATGAGGAGGAATCGTTCGACTCGACTCTTCGGACTCCTTTAGCCTATCTAGAACGTTCACAGAAATAAGGAGGAATCATTTGACTCGAATCATCGGGCTCTTTGAGCCTATCTTGAAACATTCACAACAACGAAGAGGAATCGTTCGACTTGACTCCTCGGGCCCTTTTTGCGCCTCTCTGGAATTTAGCTCATCATGCAATAAGATCTCAAAAATAAAACTTAAGTAGTTTTATGTTTGTGGTCCCATGCCCACCGACAGCTAAGTCATGCCAACATATAAACATGTAAGCGGACACACACCCTACACTAGAACCCGAACCAGAAAGAAATGTAGTTTTATGTATGTGGTCCCATACCCATCGACAGATAAGCATTTAATTAAATACATGCACCAGTACATAACTAGAAAACACAACCTATCATAAACAAACATACAGTCCCGTACTTGCAGGCTCGTTGAACAAACAAGACAAACATGATCAAAAGCCCATATCACGGCCCTAGCGAGGATGGTGATCCACACAGTTTAACAGCCATCATTTTAGAAGCATCGTATCCTTAACATAATCTCATCACATGCACTAGTAATTCAAGCATAGTCAAGTCTATTCGTGTCACAGTGGAGATCCACTTACCTGAGGTCCTAAGCTTCCCGACTTGGTTGTCGCGGTCTTCCTCTCCCAACGTCCCTCTCTGAAGTTTGCTGTGTGACACTTCTGTCTAACACGAGAATTAGAGAGCCAACGTTGAGTCCACTAATTATTTGAGAGGAAGAAAACTATAAGGGTTTATGGACTCAAAGAATGAGACTCTAGATGGTGGGACGACTAATGGTTCGTCGAGAAACCCTCTAGAGGTGTTCCCGTCCCGAGTGTCGTCACTTTATCACTAACTGTCAATCCCGACTAATAGTTACGTCGCTTGATTAGTAGGTGAGAAAGAATTTCTTGGACCTAAATGGTCCTTGACTTAGCCATAAAAAGTGTCTAAACTTCAAGCCGGAAATCCAGCAGAGTTTCTCCTATTTTTCGGATATCCCGGTCGAAGTCTTCACCTAATTTCAACCCAGCACCGAACTAATTTCGGTCACAATCCATCACAACAGCCATGCGTAATAATTTTGTTATATAATACCAAAGTTTTCAAAACATAATAATAAATCGACTACGAGCCTCAGCGGCTTAAATCCCACACAAAAGGAATTTTTATCAATTTAAATATTAAAGCCAAAAACTCAATAGCCTTCGCATTGACAAATTGGAAGTCGTTTTCGTTTGCCCACTTATACCTTCGGTGTGTGACGGGGAGGAATCGTCCGTCCAAACTAGCCTTGTTGGCATTCCTGCACAATTCAAAGGAAAAAGTATCTCTATCAATATATATTTACAATAAACGATTCTTCGGACGAAGAGTTTCAACTAACTCTATCTCCGAGTTATACTAAAAAGTATAGTATTGGCACTTAGAAGTTCAATTCAGTCACAACAAATTGATTAACTTCTAAACCGAACTAATTGTTCTAATATCACAACAACTAGTTTCAAGACAATGATTCTTTGCCGAACTCGTGAAACTTCTAAATGATAAAAGTTAAAACCTTTCTTCAAGATTTCAAATAACAAAACTAAAGTGTTCATAAGAAATTTAATGAGGTATGTATATATATAAACCATCCCCAAAATTTACAACTTCCACACAATTGGATTATCGAATACAAATGAGCCGACATGAATCCTTTAAAATTATAAAACTAGTTTCAAACTCGCCAACGCCACCAAAATCAACCCACCAAATACTTAAACACAAACAACGAAAACACATTCTCACCATATTTTGCAAAGTTAGTTTCTAAAAGCGATTCCGTTTAAACATGAAACTTTTCACGTGTCTCAAGCCATGGAACTACAATATGAGGCAAGAAGTTGTGCAGAAGTGTGATGGTTACTTGCTCAACGATTTTGCAAAATATTTAGTTTCAAAAGACGACCCAATAATTTATATGCCCCTATGCTTGAAATCGACCCCTTATTCAATACAACCTTCGAGCTTTTTAACAAAATAGATATCCCAAATAATTTATACATCGAAACACACACACACAATCAAGTCCAAGTACTAATTTACGCCACCAATAATTTGCTGAAATCACACGATAGGTTTCAAGCTACATTAAAATAAATGTAATTAAAGTGTGCAAGCCGACGCAACCCGAACATGGCTAACATATTTTTAATGCGAAATATGACGGAGCTTAACATTGTGAACCAAAAATACAAAATGACAGTGCTGCGAGTTTGAGGTCAACCTTAAATTGACGAATCCAAACATTTGTACACTAAAAACCCAAACAATTATGCTTCAAACTCAACATAAATAACCATAAATAAAACCATTAAATCACACCTCAAACTTGACAATCATAGACATAGAAATTTCTAAGGTCTTGGCATAAATCTTAAGCAACCAAATAATGCACTAATTCACGACACAAACTTAAAGCTAAATACGAGTAATCTATCGAATTTAGCTCAAATTCGAGGCTCACCAAGCGTGCAAGGTATCAGGCTTGACAAAAAAGGGGAAGCGGCGCAGGGAAGCTCGCGCGAAAGAAAGGCCGCAAGGCGCAACGACGCGTAGTAGAGCGCCTTGTTTTGCGTGATGATAGGACTTGGGCTCGTGCACGGGAAATATGCAACAGAAGCTGGGCTCGATTGAACTCGGCGGTACAGCAGTGATGACGTTGAGGGAGGGCACAGTTGCTGCCCGGAGGAGACCGCGACGCGGCGGGGGTCGCCGGGGTCGCGCGGCTACGCGAGAGGGAGTTTCGACGCGGTGGAGGTTTGACGAAGCCAGGGCGGCATCAGCAGACCACGCGGAGGCCGGGCGAGCTCAAGCTGGGTGCTTGCGGGCTAGAGCAGCGTCGGGCCGAGCTGTGCATGCATTAGGCGGGGTCGGGCGCGGCTGGGTCAGCGCAGAGGGCGAGCAGCTCTGGCGGCTAGGCGCTCGAGTAGGGGCTCGTGCTTGGCGTAGCTCTCGGGGTGCGCGAGAGGTAAGGGGCCGTGAGGTGGGTCCGGGTGCAACACGTGGGAGGCGTATATATGAGGCTTCACGCTGGCGAGGTGGCGTTCGGGCGGACCTCAGGCGCTGCGCGGTGGGGGCTGGGCGATAGTGCGAGCGTCGCGGCCGGAACTCGGGGACGCGCACAAACGGCGGTTGGGCGTGGATTCATGGCGGAGAGAGAGGAGAGAAGAAAATTTTTGAGACAGAGAGAGAGTGTTGGCCAGCTACAAGGAAAAGAAGAAGGAGAAGAAGAAGCCCTAGTGGGCTTGGGCTCAAATTGGGCCAAAATGGCCAAACAAATTTGACAACGAAAAATGAAAAATCTTTTTCGTGGAATATTAAAATTGCACAAGTTGTTTGAATACATAAACTTAGGAAGATTTTGAATTTCAGGCTATTACAATCCTACCCCCCTACAGAAGTTTCGTCCTTGAAACTTAGAACAAGTGAGGATATTTCTCTCTTATAGCACTCTCGAGTTACCAAATTGCCTATTTTTCGGTATGGATTTCCCCACTGAACCTTAACCATCGAGATGGTCCTGTTTCTTAGTTCATTGTCTTGTCGATCTAGAATCTGCAAAGGCTTCTCTTCATAAAAACTTCAAGCTCGAATCTAGAATTTTGTGGCGCTCGGCCACGTACATCCCAAGCATAGACACATGGTAGAGGTTATGACCAGGGGCCATCACGCGACTTTTTGAATCTTCTCTTAGTTCCTATCAACAGAGAAGAGCGACACATCCGATCATAAAGTACTTCATTGTCCAATGGACGTAAATCTCTACCAACCTGCCCATGGAGAACGTCATTCATATAAGTGGAAAGTGCGCTGACTTTCTGAGCCTATTTACAATCACCTAATTGGCGTCTCAATGAAACGCAAATCTAGTGGTCCTTGTGGGGATTGCAACTCTGAGGACGTTGTGAGACGGCCCTTGAGCTCTTGAAAACTCTCTTTGCACGTCGGAATCCACGAAAACTTGTCATTCGTTCACGTGAGACGGACCAACGGCAGAGCGAGCTTGGAGAACTCCTCTACAAATCGACTAAATTGCCTGACTAAGCCAAAGGAATGACGGTCTTCTGGGACCGTTTCTCTGAATTCACGGCACCGATCTTTAACGGGTCGGCTAATTTTCCTTCTTCAGACACCACGTGACCGAAAAATGAGGCTTACACAAACAAAGCTCACACTTCTTGAGCTTTATAAATGGCTTTTTTCTCGGTTACACGCTGCAAAAAGGCTTGTTCATGCTTCTCATGCTCTTTCTTTGTTTTCGAGTAGACGAGAATGCCATTGTTAAAGACTATAACAAACCTGAAAATATAGTCTTTGAGGACATAATCGTTAAAGCCGTAATACGGCTGAAGTATTGGTAAGTCCGAAAGACATCATCAAGGGTTCATAGTGTCCGTGACTGGTACGGAAGACGGACTTTGGCATATTTCCTCATGCATTTAGCTAGAGATAGCTCGATCGCAAGTCTTTACCCCGAGAACCGATACGTTATACTTTTACTAACCCACGTTGTGAGGGATTATGCAATTTACCCTATCTTGCCCTTCTCTTCGCTCAAGGGCTTGTGACTGCCGCAATCACCCTCATTTTCTAACATAGAGTACCGAGGCTCCCAACGGCGAATGATTGGGTCTTATAAAACCCTTGTTAAACAGCCCTTTCAGCTGAATTCAACCCATTTTATCCTGTCAAGATCACACAATAAGACGCCGTCGACGCAGGGGCAGTGCTCAATAATAGTTCGATAACGAACTCAATCTCAATGTCTAGAGATAATCCTAGGAGGTCATCAGAAAGGACATGAACATAATTCCTTACGATCAAAATATACAAAGCTTGAGCCTATCCTCATGGGATTGGTCGCAATGCGAGTGAGGAAGCCCCTACAATCTTCATCAATCAACATTCGCGCTTTACGAGCAGAGATAACAAGTATGACTAACCCATAGATGACCCCTTTAAACTTAAAGCTCCCGCCCAATTAATCGCCGTATGGTATCCAAGTGATCATTCTATGCTCACAGTGTCATCAAAGTCTCGCATCACGAGGAAAAAGACTCTACAGATGATTCACAGCCATTAGGTACACCCCCAAACTAATAGTAATAGCAAAACAACAGATACAACCATCCAAAGATAGTTAGCGCAGAGCACAATAAAGTTGAAATGGTTTAATCAACACAAAGCATTATGAAATGGCAATTTGTATAAATCAATATTTGAAAGTTGGCAAAAAACAAGCAAACCAAGCTCTCAAGAGGCTTGGATCTCTCCCACAAGAGCTGAGCTCTGCAATAACAAACTTTTCCAGATGACCAATGCTTACAGCTTAACCCCTATATTCCAAGCATCCACGTGAATCAATTTAACTAATCACGGTACCTAACATGTAATTCATACACCAACCACTCACATCACATAACCAGACTTATTAATATAAGTACTAATACACGTTAGCACTTTTATCCCCTCTATTCTTACGCCTAGCGTATATGAAACGAACCGTGGCCTAATATACTCATAAAATAGGTCGCGGCTCTATGGTCTCACTCTTCAGGCTGGAAACGTCTAACGATTTAGTTATCACGTCAACTGTCTAAGCTAACCTCTTGACAACGCCCTCCATAATTGAAGTGAAACACCTTAGAGCCTACTAGCGTCAACGTAGTAGTGCAGGCTCGTTATGGGTCCCGCCTAAGTGTGCTGAATGAGCCTTTAACCTCTATTTGAGCATTGATTTCCACGCTTCCATTGCGCCACTCTGATAATCATAAAGATTATGGACATCTCCTCGCGATTAGTGTTTATGCGTCTTGTGAAAATTAATTAGTTTAGTGCTTATCTTCTCAGGTACGACGAAATTTGAAAACCGTCCAAGGACAGAGGTCAAGCCTCATAAAACCCATCGTATAGCGCTTTCAAAATCATTCCTGGATCTAACGCCTACATGTCCTTGAGCATAGGTCGGTGGCCGTGGCAGTGTAGAAAAAGACTCATACTTTAAGTATTCTAGCGAGCAAATTTTTTTTTTTTGCTCACGTTGTAGCTAAGCCTATGGTCTTACAACTGCACGAAATTCACACCACTACTCTTGATGGGACTGGCCTTAGGATGAAAACTTAGAAAGGGTGGAAGTTGATGGCTAGATATGCATATCGTCATCTAATTATGTAAAAGGAGCCTATTAGAATCCTCGACTATAGCCTAGTCAGCATTTTCATTAGAATCCTCGCATGTGGGACCATCTGCCATTTGCCTGCCTTTAACGGCATGCATTTCATGTAGGGTCAGCAATAACGTTTCTTCAAACAGCTTTTGCGGCCGATAACTTTAGGTGCATATCCTTTTAGAACGACCCTAACAGTGAATCACAACTTACAGTCATTGGCCCCACTCGGAGGTAGTAGGGCTAGTGGCGTATAACCACTTTGAACGAACGCGTCCTTCGGACGGTTGACTCGAGCCCTAAGACTTAGCTTATTCCTTTAATCCATTCTCCATCGTTCTATTAGAGTATACCTGCAATTGACCCGACTAAATTTACCTCTTATATCTCATGAAGTTAAAGGAAACGCTACTTACAATGGCGACAACAAGGGGAATCAAGCTTGTGCATACGGGGTTGTCTACAGGACTGGCTAAACCTTGGCTCTGATACTAACTTTGTAACGAACCAAAAATCAAAACGGTGTTTTAGTTACGAAAAATACGGACAAATTTAAAATTTTTAAATTAAGTTACATAATCAAATTTTTAATATTAATCATGAGGGTCATCAATCCTCACCATAACTAAAGTGAATTTAATTCTAAACTTTACAAATATTGCGGAATTTAAAAAGTTTTCTTTGCCAACTATTAGCCGGTAGTCCATGTAAGGTCTTACAGGGCAGTCCCGTATACACTCGCTATCCCCATCGTTGTCACCTCGCCCTTTCGTTTCCTTTCATCTTACCTGTAACACGAGCATACTAGTGAGCTATTAGCCCAGTAAGTAGATTAGATAAATAGATTGCTAAGTCTACAGGTAACAATCAACCAAGGGATATCACAACTCAATAATCTAATAAAAGGACGGACTCGATGATCGAGTCATCGTAGTCCGAAGAGTACATGACACCCTTAAACAATCTTGCCCGCCGAGTAGATTTCAGAAACATGGTGCCAAACTTGCGCGGGGTATAATACCTGCGAATGAGTTGTGACGTGGAATGAGATCGGACTTAGCGACCCATTAATTTTGACTCAAAAGTCAATATCATATCTTGTTCCAATCTCACTCAAGTTCACAACTCTCTGACTTAGCTTATAAAAATACGCGTGTACACGATTTACTATGTAAGAATTCTTGATTTTATAATATTGTAACGATCTCGTCAGCCTCACCTTTTCTCTATTCATCTCATGGGTCGTATTAGAATTTAATATACATCTGGACCCATTCGCAGGTCATTCTAAAACTTATACACATCTAGACCCATTCGCTGGTTATTTTATAACTTATAAACATTCTAGACCTCTTACGGGTCGTTCTGAAACCTTTTGCGACTAGTGATCCCGTCGGACCGTTTCGAATTTGATTGCGTAATCACCTCGACGGAATAATTCGGGTCATGCTATGGATCTTGGCCCCTCGAACCGTCCTGGTATTCTTTATGATTGTGTGGACTCATCTTATTTGGACGTCTCTGCCTTTTCCAAAACCTTTTGCGGCAAATGACCTGTTGGGTCGTTTCAGAGTTCGTTGCTGCGCTTGACCCCGTTGGGCCGATCCGGATCGTCAAATCATAAACTGTTAGGAGCCCCGTCAGCCAGCCTCTTTTAGGCCCCTTGGGCTGTTCCAAAACCTTTTGCGGTCAATGGCCCCGTTAGGCCGTTTTGAAACCCATCGTAGTAACTGCCCCGTCGAGCGATCTTGAAATCGATCATAATCACAGCACACAATATATAAAGATGAAGGTCGTCTACTGACCTCCTCGAGACCTCTCGGGTCGTTTCGAAACCTCACATAGACAATGGCCTTATCAGGCGATCTCGGAACCGATCATGATCACGGTACACAATATATGGAGAGGAAGGTCGTCTACCGACATCCTCAAGACCCCTCGGGTCGTTTTGAAACCTCACACAAATAATGGCCTTGTCGGGTGATCTCATAACCGATCATGATCGCGGCCCCCTTTTGGGCTATTCAGAACCATACGGTGCTCCTACAACCCTTGGCTTTATATCCGACCGTTCCAGAACTTATGAATGCCTCCACCCGGGATGGGCCTTATTTCAAGCCGTTCCTTGAGTCTATCTAGGGTGCTCACAATGACGAAGAAGAATAGTTCGACTCGACTCTTCGAACTCCTTGAACCTGTCTAGAACATTCACAGCAACAGAGAAGAATCATTCGACTCGACTCCTCGGGCCCTTTGAGCCTATCGGGAAACAATCATACGAACGAAGAGGAATCGTTCGACTCGACTCCTCGGGCTCTTTTTGCGCTTCTCTAGAATTTAGCTCATCCTGCAATAAAATCTCAACAATAAACGTTAAGTAGTTTTATGTCTGTGGTCCCATACCCACCGATAGATAAGTCATACCAACATATACACATGCAAACGGACACACGCCCTACACTAGAACCCGAACCAGAAAGTTATGTAATTTTATGTCTGTGGTCTCATACCTACCGACAGATAAAAATTTAAATAAATATATGCACCAGTACATACCTAGAAAATACAACCTATCATAAACAAACCTGCAGTCCCATACCTGTAGGCTCGTTGCACAAACAAGACAATATATGATCAAAAGCATGTATTCACGGCGCTAGCGAGAATGGTGATCTACACAGTTTAACAGCCATCATTTTAGAAGCATCGTACGCTTAACATAATCTAAGCACATGCACAAATAATCCAAGCATGGTAAAGTATACTCATGTCGCAGTAAAGATCCACTTACCTGAGGTCCCAAGCTTCCCAACTTGGTCCTCATAGTCTTTCATTCCCAACGTCTCTATTTGAAGTTTGCCGTGTGACACTTCTGTCCAACACGAGAATTAGAGGGTCAACGTTGAGTCCACTAATTATTTGAGAGGAAGGAAATTTTAAGGGTTTATGGACTTAAAGAATGAGACTCTAGACGGTAGGACGACCAATGGTTGGTCGAGAAACCCTTCTAGGGGTGTTCCCGTCCCGAGTGTCATCACTTTTTCACTAGCCGTCAATCCTGACTAATGGTTACGTCGCTTGATTAGTTTAAGTGAGAAAGAATTTCCTGAACCTAAATAGCCCTTGACTTAGCCATAAAAAGTTTCTAAACTTCGAGCCAGAAATCCGGTAGAGTTTATCCTATTTTTCAGATATCCCGGCCAAAGCCTTTACCTAATTTCAACCTAACACCAAACTAATTTCGGTCATAATCCATCACAACAGCCACGCATGATAATTTCGTTATATAAATCCAAAATTTTCAAAGCGTAATAATAAGTCGACTACGAGCCTCAGCGGCTTAAATCCCACACAAAAGGAATTTCTAACAATTTCAACATTAAAGCCAAAAACTTAATAGCCTTCGCAATTACAAATTGGAAGTCATTTCCATTCGCCCGCTTATACCTTTGGTGCGCGACGGGGAGGAATCGTGCGTCCAAACTAGCCTTGTTGGCATTCCTTCATAATTTGAAGGAATAAAGATATCTATTAATATATATTAACAAGAAACGATTCATCGGACGAAGAGTTTTAACAAACTCTAGCTCCGCGTTATACTAAAAAGTATAATATTGGCGCTTGGAAGTTCAATACGGTCACAACAAATCGATTAACTTCTAAACGAAACCAATTGTTCTAATACCACAACAACTAGATTCAAAACAACGATTCTTTGCCCAACTTGTGAAACTTCCAAATGATTAAAGTTAAAACCTTTCATCGAGATTTCAAATAACAACACTAAAGTGTTCATAAGAAATTTAACAAGGTATATAAGTATATATATCAACCCCAAAATTTACAACTTCCACACTATTGGACTATCAAATGCAAATGAGCCGACATGATCATGAATCCTTTAAAATTATAAAACTAGTTTCAAACTTGCCAACACCACTAAAATCAACCCACCAAACACTTAAATACAAACAACGCAAGCACATTCTCACCATATTTGCAGAGTTAGTTTCTAAAAAGCGATTCCGTTTAAACACAAAACTTTCAAGTGTCTCAAGCCATGGAACTACAATACGAGGCAAGAAATTTTGCAAAAACGTGATAGCTACTTGCCCAATGATTTTGCAAAATATTTAGTTTCAAAAGACGACCCAATAATTTATACGCCCCTATGCTTGAAATCGACCGAAACACACACACACAATCAAGGCCAAGCACTAATTTACGCCACCAATAATTTGTTGAATCACACGATAGGTTTCGAGCCACATTAAAATAAATGGAATTAAAATGTGCAAGCCGACACAACCCGAATACGGCTGACATGTTTTAAATGTGAAATATGACGGAGCTTAACATTGTGAACCAAAAATACAACATGACAGTGCCGCGAGTTTGAGGTATACACAAATTAACCAACCTAAACATTTATACACTAAAAACCTAAACAATCATGATTCAAACTCAACATAAATAACTATATATAAAACCATTAAATTATACCTCAAACTTGACAATCATAGACAAAGAAATTTCTAAGGTCTTGGCATAAATCTTAAGCAACCAAATAATGCAGTAATTCATGGCACAATCTTGAAGCTAAATACGACTAATCTATCGAATTTAGCTCAAATTTGAGCCTTACTAAGCGTGCAAGGTAGCGGGCTCGACAAAAAGGGGGAAGCGGGGCGGGGAAGGTCGCGCAAACGGAAGGCCGCGAGGCGCAACGGCGTAGAGCAGAACGCCTTGGTGTGCACGATGATCGGACTTAGGCTCGCGCACGAGAAACACGCGACAGAAGCTGGGCTTGATGAAGCGCAGCGGTAAAACAATGACGATGTTGAGGGAGGGCACGGTTGCTGCCCGGAGGAGACCGCGACGTGACAAGGGTCGCCAGGGTCGCGCGGCTGTGCGTGAGGGAGTTCCGATGCGGTGGAGGTCGGACGGAGCCAGGGCGGCGCCGGCAGAGTACGCAGAGGCCAGGAGAGCTCAGGCTGGGTGCGCATAGGCCGGATTGGCGTCGGGTTGAGCTACGCACACTCTAGGCGGGGTTGGGCGTTGCATGGTGGGGGCTGGGCGCTAGCCCGAGCGTCGCGAGGTCGGTAGCTAAGGGGCGTGCGTAGACGGGGCTGGGTCGGTGCTCAGGAGGCAGTGCCAGTGGGGATGGACAGTGGCTGGGCATGGATTCATGGCGTAGAGAAATGAGAGAGAGCAGAAAATTTTTGAGAGGGAGAGAGAGTGTTGGCTGGCTGAGAGGGAAAGGAGAAGGAGAAGTGGAAGCCAAGCTCAAATTGAGCCAAAATGGTCACAAAAAAAAAAAAAATTTTGACAACAAAAAATGATAAAATTTTTCTTTGGAATATTAAAATTGCAAAAGTTATTTGACTACGTAAACTTAGGAATTTTAATCTCATTTTCGAATCAAAATAAATTCATAATACAATCAAAATTCGAAATGCAAAATAACCATACTAATTTCATAATTTTACTCATAAATCCAAACCGACCAGATTTGGCGAAACTAGCCAATTTTACAAAAATAGTCATAACCGAGGCAAAAATACAAACTAATTAGCTAGTACAGTGATTTTGAATTTCAGACCATTACAGAATTACAATTATGCCCTTTCTATACTTTTGCTCGTAGGGCCTATTCTTTTCTTTATTTGTTTTCTTTCTTCTCTTTACACTGTAGTATTTCATTTTACATATCAATTTTCTTTCTCCCGGAGGTTCTAAATCCATTCACTATGACTTAAAAAGAAAAAAAAAGAAGGAACTTTCTTCTTTACAAAGACATACAATTAATCATTGAAGTAAGTATAATTTCTTTTCTCAATTTTAATGTTATATTTAAATTGTATTTTTTTATTAAACCCTAAAAGTAAAACTTATAATTTGGGGTAAATAACTCTTTTTATAGAGTCTTGATTATATATTTAATTATCATTTGCTTTATACACGATGTTTTAAGATAATTTTTTTTTTCGTTTTAGATATATATTATTAGTTTTATGTGTTAGATTCTCTTAAGATTTTTTTAAAAATATTTTATGTGTTAGATTAATCCACATTACTTGTAACGAATTGTTTATAAGGTTAAATGATGTGTCTTTAATGTAATATTTATATATATATATTTTTTTTATGTTTTTAGTATTTTACTTGTAAACCATAGCAAAAATAAAAAAATTTACTTGTAGATATTTGTTGATAATTATGTCAAATCTTATTTGTAGGTTATGAACTTGGACATTGATTTAAATACAAGTTTGGATTACAAGGAAGAAGGTGTAAAAGTCTAAAGATTAGAACCGTATCAAGGTATGGAATTCACTTCACAAGAGGAGGCTTATGAGTTTTATTCGAACTAGGCAAAGGATATTAGGTTTGGCATATCAATAATGCATAGTCGCAGATCAAAGGTGACTTAGGAGTTCATTGATATAAAGTTTGCATGTAGTGTAGAAATATAATCTAGTTCTATTAATCAACGTCCATGCCTAAAAATAGATTATAAAGCAATGTTGCATATAAAATGAAACTTTAATGGGAGATGGTACGTTCATAGTTTCATAAGTGAAAGTTTATCCTGATCATGCCCAATATTTTCCTTGCCATAGAAGTATCACCTCTTTAGACAAACAAAAGATTGACACTTTACATACAGGTGGAGTAGGTACAAATAAGATTTTTGCTGCAATGGCCAAACAAAGTAGAGGATATCAAAATGTTAGTTGTTTAGAAAAGAACATTCATAATCTTATAGATAAAGAAAGACGTTTGACGTTTGAGGACGGAGATGCCAAAGCGATGCTTGAGTATTTTATGCATATGCAAGAAGAAAATCTTAAATTTTTTTTTATGCAATAGACCTAGATGGTGAACAGCGTCTTAGGAATGTCTTTTGGGTAGATGCAAAAAGTCGTTAGGATTATAAGATTTTTGGTGATGTCGTCTCTTTTAATACAGCGTATATCACAAACAAATACAAAATGCCTTCATTTATTGGTGTTTACAATCATTTTCAGTCTACCTTACTTGGATGTGCGCTACTCGCGGATGAAACCACACCGACCTTTGTTTAGCTAATGGAAACGTGGGTTAGAGCCATGGGTGGAAAAATGCCAATTGCTATATTAACAGATCACGATAGAGCATCGAAGATTGAAGTTGTTTTCCCAAAGACAAAGCATCGCTTCATCGAAGATTGAAGTTGTTTTCCCAAAGACAAAGCATTGCTTTTGTCTATGGCATGTTTTGAAGAAGATCCCCGAAAAGATTGAGCATGTGATTAGAGAAAATTCAAATTTTATGGGAATTTTCAATAATTGTGTTTAGAACTCATGAACAGAAGAAGACTTTGAGAAAGGGTGGTTAAATATGATTGAAAGATTTCAATTTGAAGATAATGAATGGCTTGCATCTTTGTATGAAGACCGCAAGTATTGGGTACTTACATGAGGGCAATATTTTTTGTATACTCTTTCTTTGACTAATATATAGATAAAAAGACCTCATTGAAAGAATTTGTTGAACAATATAAGGTGGTTTTAGAAGATAAAAAGCAAAAGGGAGTACATGCTGATTTCAATACATGGCACAAAGAACCAGTCCTCAAGTCTCCTTTACTATTTGAGAAGCAAATGTCCTCTTTATATACACATGAAGTCTTCAAAAAGTTTCAAGCTGAGGTCTAGGGAGCAGCACTTGCTTTTCGTTGAAAGGAAAAGAGAGTGATATTATCAAGAATTTTAAAGTTCAAGATTTTGAAAGAAAAATCAACTTCATGGTTGACTGGGATGAAAGAACTCAAGTACTTGTTTGTTTCATATGTTTGAATAATATGAATTTGTAGACATGCCATATGTGTAGTTCAATCTCTTTGTAATTTTTATGTCCCAAAACATTAAGATGTTATATATATTTTTGATACAAGTACATAATAATATTTGGTCATTTTCAGCGTACAAAAGTTGTTTGCTTTTGGATAATTCAATAGAAAAAAAAAATTAAGAGTAAAAGAAATAAGTTTAACGTTAGTTTATATAATTAAATTCTCAAACAAAGTTAAAATTGATAAAAGAAAAAAATAAGTTGATACAAAATTCGTTCCTATTTTTTTTTTAAGTCAAAGACCAGAATATATATAAAAAAAATCACAAGTTCAAAATGTGCAACTTTTTCTTAAATCAACACGTGAATAAAATAAGTGGGTCCATATAGAAAAAAGATAAAATTGGCATGATTGTAATTTTTAATAAAAAATTGGTTTTAACTTTTTAACACAAAAATTTTGAGAACATATGTTGCCAGGTAAGATCTAATAGACCCGTGTCTCAGCAAATGAGTGTACCAAAGGTTGTAGCTAGCACACCTCGAATGTAATGTACAATGAGTAGTAAAACTATGATGTTAGAAAATAAAGTAAATGACACATGAAATTTGATAATGCAGTTTGGCTACGTCTATGTCTACGGTGCTAGTCCCAAATAAATAAAGTCCAGTAGAAACTTCAAAAAACAAAGTTACCCAGTCTTATACAAGAACAAACTCTTCTATTCTACCCCTCGTCTTACAATTCACTCACCCGTAAATCACTCACAAGAAAAACACTCTCGTAATTGTTTCTTTCACACAAGATGAGAATCACAAGTGTTTTTCTCTACGAAGCACTCTCAAAACATACAAAGTACTCTTAATAATACCATAAGAATTTTGCAAATGCGGTAAGCTCTCTTACCACGTCTGAACCCTCTTAAGAATAAAAAGACTAACCGAATAATTATTGTCCATGTTATAATGCTTTTAGCAAATAAGTCTTGTGGTTCTACTTAGGATGTTATATTCAAAAGCAACAAGAAAATTAAGGTTTGATTTCAGTCTTTACTGCCATCCATTATATGTGTTAAGATTTTGGCAATATAAAAGAAAAAGAAAAGTCTCACATCGGCTGTGAAGCAAAGGGGTTAAGGAGTTTTTAGGCTATATAAGGACTCTGAGGCTTTTGTTTCAATTTGCCTCAGTAATAGACACTTTAAGCTTAGTGTACTTGACTCTACTTAATTAATTCCTTTCTTGTATTCTCACGTTAGGTGAGGGTTGTCAAGAGGGAGTGAGTTAGGGAGAGCTTTGTAAGCGTGTGGGCGGGGTCGGGGAGAGATTATTGTGTGATTGTACAAATTTTTTACATAGTGGATTTTTATCTGGTGGGCCGTGATTTTTCTCCAATTTGAGAGTTTTTCACGTAAATTCTTGTATTGTGGTGATTGTTTATTGTTTTCTTTAATTTCTCGTTTATTTACTTGCTCTTAAGGGTGAATGTTGGATTGAATTTCCCGAAAAGTGGTATTAGAGCACAAGGTTTTGAGGTGCGGTTAGGTGGAAGTTTACGTAGTGGGCATTGTTCACAAAATTGCAAGGTTGTTCACCAAGCTAAGGGTGCGAAGCAGATATGTCAAAGTTTGCAAGTCCTGTGAGATTTGACGTGGAGAAATTTGATGGAAGGATCAACTTTGGCTTGTGGAAAGTTCACGTCAAAGATGTGTTGATACAATCTGGGTTACACAAGGCTTTGAAGGGGAAATCAGGGTCTGGTAGTTCCAAAGGTGCCGATGGTTCCAGCAAAGATTCTGAAAAGTCTAGTATGAGTGATGAAGATTGGGAGGATATGGATTTGAGGGCTGCAAGTGCGATACGCTTGTGTTTGGTGAAGAATGTTCTTTCTAATGTGTATGGGATTTCGACGGCCAATGAGCTTTGGGAAAATCTTGAAGCGTTGTATCAAGCAAAAGAAATCTCAAATCGGTTGTACCCGGAGGAGCAATTTCATACATTGTGGATGTATGAAAGTACAAAAATCTCAGATCGCCTAAGTGTTTTCAATGGCATTATCTCTGAACTGGAGGCTATTGGAGTTGAAATATAAGATGAGGTTAAGTCATTAAGGCTCATCTAGTCTCTTCCACTTTTCTATGAGCACATGAAGCCGATCTTGATGTATGGGAAGGAGAGCTTGAATTTTGCAGAAGTTACCGGTAAACTCCTATCTGAGGAGATAAGGCTAAAAAAGGAAGGGCGTGCTTCAACAGACAATTCAGCGTTGGCAGCGAGCAAGGGGAAGAAGAAAAACTTCATGAAGGATATAGTTTGCTGGGGGCGCGGACAAACTGGGCACATAAAAAGGAACTGTAAAGATGGAGCAGGTTCGGCAAAAGGCGGTGATGTCGCTTGAAGAGTAAGAGGGGTCGTCCTCATGGTATGTCCGCTTTACCATGGACGAGGATGTGTTACTACTAGCAGATCTACAAGTTTGCATACGGTCATTTGTTTGGCATGATGCAAGGTGTGTGGTGGAAGTTATGCCGATGATTGATGGACTTCTAAGGAAGCCAAACAGTAGAGGTTGACATGTTGCCGAAGGAAAAAATTCTTGTGATGCGTGGATTCTAAGTGTGTCTGCTCAGATGGTGGAGTAGGGATATAGTTCTCTGGCTTGAGAATTATGATTGTCGGTGTAGACAATAGTTATAGCATTTGCTATGGAGTTTCTTTTATCTTGCCAGGTAGAAACTGTTGAGATTTTGGCAATATAAAGAAAAGAAAAAGTCTCACATCGGCTATAAAGCAAAGGCGGTAAGAGGTTTTTAGGATATATAAACACTCTGAGACTTTTTTTCTATTTGCCTTAGTCACAGACACTTTAAGCTTGGTGTACTTGACTCTAGTTAAATTCCTTTCTCGTATTCTCACGTGAAGTGAGGGTTGTTAAGAAGGTTTGAGTTAGGAAGAGCTTTGTAAGACTGTAGGTAGGGTCGGGCAGAGAGATTATTGTGTGATTCTAAAAAATTTTCACATGGTGGATTTCTTTTCTAGTGGGCCGTGGTTTATCTCTGATTTGGGAGTTTTCGTCGTAAATTCTTATGTTGTGGTGATTGTTTCTTGTTTTCTTTAATTTCTCGTTTATTAACTTGCTCTTAGGGTTGAATGTGGGATAAAATTTTCCAACAATAAAGTTTTTCTGTTTCCTTTTATGACGATAGTTGAGAATGGTGCAGCTTATAAAATTGAGTCGTAGCTTCAGCGAGGCATATAGTCATCACAGAAAATCTCGTAAGTTTTTTCACTATTTGATTATCCACGATTGTTTTTTCTTGAAAATTAGCCGTGTATTGTAACCTATTTTCGAGAAAGTTTTGTATATTTTGGCAAAAGGTATATGCGATGGAAATATGATCCTATCGGTTGCTAATAGTCATCGACAAAATATTCTTTAGATCTCAATCATTAAATTTGCGACTAACTTTGGTGCATAACTTTCTCAATTTATTGTGAGAATCTACAATTTATTTATCAATTAAAGATAATATCGAATATCAACGACTCATTTCTTAGCGGTAGATAGGGCAACATTTTGGTCAGAAATTTTTTCCACCAAAATTTTTTGAGTTTATTCATAGCGAAAAGTGGTATTATCTGGAACTTAAAAATCAATGGAGAATATTAAAACTCTACCCAAACAGGAAGATATTTACAAATCTAATTTTGACCTAATTTTTTTTTAAAAAAATATATACTTTAGTAATAAAAATTACTACAACGAGCATTATTTACAATAAGTATGTCATCAATTGTTTAAAAAAATATTGATAATATTGTTCCCTTATAACTTATGGAAGATTTGGGTTTTATCCATTTTTAGGCTCATGTTTCAAGAATTTAGCCATAGTTTCACGAAATTAAGGAATTAACCATTTTCATGTAATAAAAATTGTTACACGTGTAACAAAAATTGTTACACAATGAAAATGACTAATTCTTTAATTTTGTAAAACTATGGCTAATCCTTAAAAAATTAACAAAAAATTTAACTAAATCCATAAAAATAACTTATGTCTTCAGATGATATATTAGAACATATTAGAGCAGTCTTTAAATAATTTAAGAAAATATTTTAATTTCAACACATGTTGGGTAAATATGACGTTACTATTTAAATATATATTTTTTACTTCAATAATATAATATTTCTACCACAAATAATTTGAATTTACTATCAACAAATTACTACACTAATTCTAAACCTTTTTTTTTTTGACAATTTGGGTGAGAGCAAAACATATATGGTTTGTCAAGGATTTTTATCAGTGATCAAACTACTTCCTTTATAGAATTTTCGGATTTGTTCGAAATAAAATATTTCAATAGTAATAAAATATTTCTATTATGAAATTTCATTGATTGTGTTAGAATTACTTTCATAGAAAATAACATTTGTTAGAAATAAAATAATTCCATAGAAATATTTTCATCGCTTGCTAGAAAATTCAAATTGGTATTTTTATAAGAAATATGAATTAGTCAGAAATAAATATTTTCGCAAAAATATTTTCATAGCTTGATAAAAGTTCTAAATTTATTAGAAAATATATATTTCTATAGTAATAAATATTTACTTACGAAAAAAAAAAGAAAAACACATAGCAAATAGTAATAAAAATATTGAGAGCAAAAAAAAAAATGATGAGAGTTAATAATATTTAGTTTGGCATAAAAAACTCTTTAACATCAATAAGTTTATACTAAAGCACAAAAAAAGAAGTTGTCTAAAATAATTAAGTATAATTTGGATATATATATATATATAATATTTATAGGATCAATTTAAATTTTAGCAAATTTTAAACCTATATTTTAATTAAATAGCCAACGTTTACAAATATTAGCAAATGAGCTATAGGCCCAATAATTTAAACATGAACGAACCAAAATACCCTCATCACTTTCATCGGACCACAAACTGCCCTACTCAATTTCACCGAACCACAAAATTCAGTTTTTTGTGTAATTTTTGTTAAATGCCCTTTAAATATATGATAAAATGTCGCATAAAGAGTCTTAGAGTAAGTTTGAAATTTTGTGACTTGTATTTGATTGAGTCTGAAAATTTGTGACGGGTGTGTCAAAATTTTAATCTGATAAGCTAGCTGAAAAGTTGGTTATTAAATTTATGACTTAAGTAATGAAATTTCTGATATGAGAATATATAAAAAGAATGACTATTTTACTAATAAAAGCAAACATAAGCTAGTCGTTAAAAACTAACATAAATGTATAGTTATTCCTTACAAAAACCATATATATAAATATATATATATATATATATATATAGGGTAAAGGTGTAATAAAAATAAAAAATTTAAAGAAAATAGCAACTGTTTACAAAATGATTTTAAAAATAGCCACAGTTTCAAAAAATTGAAAATCTAGCCCTTTTAGAAGTTTCTGACACGTGTCAGAAATTTCTAATAATAATTTATGTGTAATTTTGTTATTGTCAGAAATTTCTTACATGTATTATGACTAATTTTTAAACTTTTTAAAATTGTAGTTATTTTTTAAAAATACACCGTCTAAAATGACTATTTACCTATAACTAACCAATAAAAATAATATGTAATTTAACTAAGCAGACTTTGAACTTTGCTTGAGTAGTTATGTAAATATCTAATTTTCTCAAATATTTTTATAAATATTAAATCAAGGGAGTATAGAGTTGTAATTTTCTCAAAAATCAATTGCAGATACTGATCGTTTCACTTAAAACATCGCAATTTTGCACGCTTTGTAGTCGCTTTAATTAAATTTTGAATTGAATAAACCATCTGCCACTGACGATCTTTCACTACCCTCTAAAGAATCGAAAAAACATATGCAATACTCATTTCTCTGAATTTTTTTCTCCTTTGTCTCTCTTAGCTCCCTCTCCGATTCCTGCCACCTGCTGCCCATTCGCAGGGAAGTAATCTCTCTCTCTCTCTCTCTCTCTCTCTCTCTCTCTCTCTCTCTCTCTCTCTCTCTCTCTCTCTCTCTCTCTCTCTCTCTCTCTCACCACCGTCACATTTTGTTAGATACCGCCGCCATCACACGCACAGCCGCACCATTGCCTACTCTACGCTGCCATTGTATGAATTACAATATTCTTGTTGAATTGTTATGGCCAATAAGGAATTGTTTTTTGGAGAAATTGTGATATTTTAAATGTTTAACTTGCTGAATTTTTATTTTCTTTTTGGGAAATTGGAAAATTGTTTTAAGTTAAATATAACACAACAACAGGAGAAACGCTTTGAATAGTAGTAAAAAATAAAATTTAAAAAAAGTCATAAAATATCTGCTGTTGGTTTATTAGTGACATATGGTTGGCTGAGATTAATATTTGCGGGTGATTAGTCAGTCGTAGATACTTGATATCGATAAAGGGCCATCAACAGTTGGTAACCCACAACAGATTTTTCAAGCACGAATGCTTAGGTACTATATATCCATAACTAACTATCACTCACAGAATAAAGAATCCACGACCATATATCTGCAAATACGTTGCAATTTATTTTTCCAATTGCGGATGTGATTGAGCTTGCTATTCTTCTTTTTTTTAGTTTTCGTGTCTAAATCACATTTTTTCCTTGCAACTATGTGAATCTCAAGGGAAAAACCATACCCTTCACTGTCTTTATGTTTACGCTTTTTCCTTCGTGGTCCTAGGCTTGTTGGATCGAGATTGCAAGCTGGGAACTTGATTCTTTCTCTGGTACAAAATTTGATTTATTAGAGCTACTTAATATTACTGCTTGGTCCTAGATTGTATGTTGAGGATGGTAGTTTTCCATTTGGATTAGGATCTGGTGTCCTATGCTTGTCACATATTGGGAAAATTACAAAACAAATTCATTCTTAGTGTTTCTAATATAATAATCTATACCCTAAGTGATACGCTCTCTATGTTTCCATTCTATGTTTAGAATGTAAATTTTAGGGTATAAATTAAAAGTGCAATACACATAGTGCATAAATTATTATTGTGCTAAAACAGGAGCACTCTCAAAATCCTCCTCGAATATTTCACTCTTAATTTGGTGATTACGAAGCCACTTAATGCGAATATTGTTAAGATTATGTTTTTTAAATCATATATAATAAGTATTTTATGGAAATAAGTAAAAGTATTTATTTGTGAATCTTGTTTTTTTTTTTTTATCATAAATATGAATGTTTATTAAAATCTAAAATGTGTTAAGTGATTTAATTGTAACAAAAATGTGTAAAGTAAGTAATAAGTTAACTATTCATTTAAGAGAAATTATAGTGAATAATCAATTTTTAATACATAATTCAAATAAGAGATTTTTGGGCAATTGACCTGTTTTTTTCTTTATATTAAGGAAATGACCTGACTTTAGATTATTTAAGTTATAAGCCACTTTCTTTTTTTTTGTTTTTTATTCAACTTATGAATTGTCTCTTTTACCCTTCTTTCTAACACTTAGCCACTTTTGCTTTTCGTCCCCCCCCCCCCCCCCCCCCCCCCCCCCCCCCCCTGTTTTTTCAGTTTTCAAAGTTTTCTTCTTCGTCTTCTATTTTATTGTTCATATTTTTGTCGCCAAACACTATCTCTGCCTCCATCGATTTCTCTTGGTAAGCTTTTTGGTAGATTATATGCTTTGATTCTTATATTTTTTCCTTGTTCGCATTTTAATTTTTTAATTTGCTTTTGTTTTCTGTTTTCTGTTTTTTTTTTCTCTTTCTGTTTTTTTTTTCCGATTACGATGGATTAAGATTCCAATCAATGCTCATTTTTCTCTCTTATCGAACTCATTTATTCTTTTTGGAGTTTATTTTTTTTCTCAGATTTGTGTTTTCTCGTGTATTTCTCTTCCTTTCCGTCTTCTTCTCTTGCTGACGAAATTGCAGCCATTTGATTGAATTTGATTTATTCAATGACCCGATCGTGTTCCTTTTTCTTTTTTTCTTTATTTTAGTTTTGATTTTGATCAATGCTTATTTTTGTCTGAGTATTGCTCTTTCTTTGTTCATCTGCTTCATGAAGACTACTGTTGATTACCAAGTAAACGAAAAAGTAAGGACAACACAAAAAAATAAAAGATATAATTGAATGGCAAAATAATCTAAGGCATCCGATTTCACCTTACCTAGTTGTGAACAATGCTATCTGAATCAATTCATGACTTGTTACTTCTCAAAGATGACAATTCACAAATGTAACTGTCTATTTCTTTCGAATATAGATAGACCTAGCTTTTCCAATCAATCCCGTGTTTCGAATCTCCAATTAAAATTACAAAATCCGCATTAATCAAAAGAATTTCGAGTCACACAAAAGCGATTAGTATTTCTAGATAATCATCAAATCATGTTGATCAATTACATAATCCTTGTCTTAATCTCCTCGCTCGAATTTTGAATGAAACATAAACAATCAATCATAAATTGCGCAGGTTTATGAAAGCATTAACATCGTAAATTGAACAATCATCAAGAATATCAACAAGAACATCAAATGAATTATTCGGAATGGTTTTTTTTTTCCATTTTTTTTAGCAAATCGCGAGATAGGGAAGATAATCGTGAGGAATCGGGAAGGGGGGGAAGTGGGAGAAGTTAGGGGGAGAGGTTAGCTGAGGAATTAATGACTCCTCATTAATTTCTCAGCACTAATTAATGACTCTTTTAATAAAAAGAAGTTACTCTGCAAATAAAAATATTTGAAAATCTATTTTAATAATTTAAATATCTCTTTTAAGTTATTTTGCCAATGGACTCCATAGAGATGCAAATTGAACACACGATTGTTGTTGTTTTGTTCCTAATAAGAGGAGAAAAAAAATTCAATCGAAACTTACTGATATGAGAAATGGAAAGTGTGAGTTAATTATGGTTCTTTCTTTTCTTTCTCCGAGATTGATACCTTTTCGTTCTTTTATTTTTTGGAACTTAGAGACTTGAGAGAAGAGGGGTTTTTCTATTTTTTATTTTTTATTTAACGTTTTGAAGGCATGTCAAATTGTATTGTTCTTTGAATGTATCATCATCATGTTAATTTCCCTTTCTCTGCTTTGTATTTTTCTCTGCTTTGAATGATATGAACTCAAACAACTTTATTCACTCACACATGTCACTTAATTATTTTCTCTTTTATATTGAAAAACAAGATTAAAACACTAATTTCTGCTCCTTAGCCCTAGCATGAAGCCCAAATCCTCAATTACAGCCCCGGCTTCCTCCCTCGCAGCGATATCCCTCGGCTCGAGCCCTTCGAAGAGTTCCGTCAGCCTTCCCTTGCTTCTGCGATCAGCCTCGAGCAAAGAGCGGAGGAGATGCTTGCTTCGACGGAGGCAAAGGAGTATGACTATCAGCAAGGGAAAGTAGAGGGATTCGAGAGACTATTTCCTGATCAAAGAAAGGAATAAATTAAGATGTGTTGAGGACTAAATATTTTGCCTTCTATTAAGATCAAATGAAAATGTTAATTTGTTTCCCACTAATGTTTATTTATTTATTTTTTTTCCCTTTTCACTTTTCCCATTACAAAATCACCCGAAACTCAAACTTACATTACCCAATTATTGCTCTCTTTTTTCCAGCCCTTTTGTATTAAACAATGCCAAAAAAAAAAAACATGATCTGTCCAATCATATTTTCTATTACCGGCACGTTTTTCTTCGGTCCAATTTCTTTCTATCATAGAAAAATTCAATTCTAAGAACTTTGGTATCTGAGCATTCAATTCTTCACTTAAATTCAACTAGCAGTTAAAAATATCATAATTAACAAAGTACAGAGCAGCACAACAAAAACATTAAATATAGCAACGAATGTGTAAATAAGTCTACCACACTTATGCCAAGGCCCACAATATTAAAAGAAAAGCAGCAATACGAAGAAAAAGTAGTAATTAAAGAAAATGATTTATGTCCAAATATATTGGAGCGGTAAAATTATAGAAAAATAAAAAGGAAAAACGGTAAAAGATGTGCAGAATAGTTAAAATATACATGTATAGCTATGCATATACATAATATTTTGTACAATTAACATTTGTGTATAGTTATTAATAGATAGTTTGGAAATTATCATCTACATAAAAAAGGTTGACACTTGGCGTTAACAAATCATACTTCAGTAGATCTGTTTAATTTTTATTTTATTCAAGGTAGATCTGTTGAATTCTTAACTAAAATAATAAAGTACTTTTAAATTTGTCTTTGAAACCATTGACTTGAATATGTATTCTTTATTGCAAGGGATGCGTTAAATAATATGTTTATTTGCTCAAGGTAAATTGTTCAATATTCAAACCAATATTCAACCCTAAAACATAAATATGAATGTTAATTTATATATTTTTGGTCCGTTAATCTGACAAGATTAGACATTTACCGGCCAATCTTTTGATGCCCATTTGAGTATAGTCATCCATCAAATTACTCTTATAGCACTTAAGCCATTGACCAATAAGGAAACAATAGAAACGTGATTACAAGCACGACGATCTACCGGTAATATCGTACTCCACTAAGAGAGGGACAGAATTCGAATCCTTCCTCCTTTGATCATGACCAAAAAAAAAAAAAAACCGAAAATGATATATCGTAAATTTACCTACTTTTAGCATGCAATTACTCCTAAATTTATATCAATACACTCTGAGTTTTTGTTTTTCTTGGTGATTTCTTTGATATACAGGTTAATTGGGAGCAATGAGAGCAAATAGAATAAAAATAAGAAAATTCGGAGCAATTTGAGTTGATAAAAAAAAAGTTTTACTTTGTGATATAATTACATGAAGATTTCTGGAAGTTTTATCAATTGTACATTAAATTAAATATCTTTGAAAGAGCTTTCCAACGACGTATCATATGCATGATTCTGATAAGTAACGAAGAAGATGTGCTCATTTGAAAATTAGTACGCGCAGCCTCTAGGGACCGTGGCGCCGAAAACAAGCGCCGCGGCACTACTTCCGATTTTCGCTCCAAGCATTGAGAAAAAGCCCCAAACACTCCGAAAAAGTCCAGTATTATCCTAATTTGACCTGCAACTATAAAGAGGATATTGAAGACTCAAAAGAGGTATCTTCCATTGGACTTAGAGCATCTACGAGAGCAATTGGAGTCGTTCTTCGAGCCGTCTCATCGCTTGGGCTTTCACTTTCTTCTCTACCTTTTTTCTTCTTTCATTATTGTTATTTGAGATTGTAGTCCACATCGTGTGTGGCTAGTTCTTTTATTTGTTAGGGTGTAGATGGATCTCATTGTTGATTGTTATATCAAAGTTTAATGTGTTTAATTCAAGTTCATCATTATTCGTTTATTCTATTCAGTTTTAATTGAATCGATTTTGTTTTGTCAATGATTTGTCTATGAATTTATTGCTTTTGAATTGATTGTATCTAGATTGTAAGTATTATTACTCGAGAGGGAAACATTCGAGCGGTCAGGAATCTGGTTGAATAGCATAGGTCGGTGTGAGATCGAGAGATAAACATCGCCCAGGTAGCCGAGATAATTTGTGTTGTGAAATTGAGAAGTGAAATTCTTAGATTATCCCTAGAGTAGAACTTAATGAAGGTATGGTTAATGGGTCGTATAGAGATAAGGCTTGGGAACACTTACATACTCTTTACGAGGCACTCGAGAAAGGGTATAGAGATAATACATTGCTCTAGCATTAGCGAAATTGATGAATTAGGATTAATGCACACTAATATGGAGAAATAACATCGTAATTGAGTGAAATTGAAACCCTAGCATCGTTCTTCTTATTAATTTTCGTCTTTAATTTATTAGCTTGTTATTCTTGTTTATTCTAATTTAATATTTCAATTTTGTTTATTTTAATTTCTCGTTATACTCGAATTTCATCGCTTAGATAAAAAAGGATATTAAATCGCAATAGCTAGTCTTTATTCTTAACGTCCATCCTCGTGGGTACGATATCCAGATTCTTTTAGTCCACTTTATTACTTGACCGATTTGTGCACTTGCAAGCATAGTCCACTAAATTTTACAACAAGTTTTTAGCACTGTTGCTGGGGATTGTACAACTAAGAATTAGGCTAATATTGTGAAGATATATTTAATTTTAATCTAGGCATTTATTTTATATTGTTTTAATTATTATTATTTTTCTATTGATCACAAGGTTTTTAAAGCACGAGTGGATCAAGATATCACAAGTGCCGAATGACAAGGTATCAACAAGTGATCCTCCAGGTTGTACAAGGGATAACGAATCATATTACATTGCTTGGGAGAGATATCAAGTTATTCTCCGAAATTTTCCCAACCACGGTTTCGCTCGGGAAGGTCAAGTTCTCAACTTTCTCGATGCGCTTACTACCGCAACAAGAACTTGGGTGGAAGGAGAAACTGGTACCACCTCTTTCTACGATTTAACCGCGGACGAAGCCTGTTTTCAATTAGCAAAATTAGCAGGTTATAACTATCAATTGTGGAATCCTTTGAAGTCCTATCGTGATTTTAAGGAAGAAGCAAACAACTCGGCTAGATGGCAAGACTCCTCTAGCCTGCAAATGGACTGCTACAAAAGCAATGAAGAGTTGAGCACAAATGATGGAGAGTGAAAAATGTATGATAGTAATTCAAATAAGGATGAGGTAGAAGCTTTGCTAGAAAACAATGAATCACTCTACGAATCGTCCACTCTCAAGATTCACATTATCATGCCACCACCGTTCGTTAAGGAATGTTCGTATGAAGATCCAATGTGGCCGGCATAATCTCCACCATTATTCGGACCATACATTGAATCCTCCCAAGCTCATCCATCCAAGACGAGTTCCCTTGTACACACGTTCAATGTGAAGCTGAAATTCACCACACTTGAGGGTGTCTACAACCTAGAGCTGTGGAACGTGTTGTTTGACACTTACTACGAGGGGAAGCCACTCTTTGATGATCTAGGCACGACACCACCACCACTGCTCCATCAAGAAGACATCGCACATCTTGGTGGCGACTCCACGATGCATTCACTTAGATGGGCGGTATCCATCCAGGAAGTATTTCTAACCTACTTGTATTTATTGACATTGACGACAATGTAGATTTTAAGTGTGGGGAAAAAATTTTCTTCGATTTATCTTTATTATAGATTTTGCTTTCTTAGTTTAATTTATTACTTTATTAGGTTGTTTGAATTTATTTTTGATTAGTTTGTGTCATTAGGTATGGTGCGATTGTTTTGATAAATGTAGCTGATGATACGAAACGACAATTTTAAAAAAAAATAAAATCATGATGACTAATTGTGAGTGTTTGATAGCATTTGCATTTGTTAGATAAGAGGGAACTTGATTGTTCATCTTGCTTTAGTTTTCTCACAATACATTGATCACATAGCCATGACCTGATAGTCCGAACCCTAGGAGAAAATTTGTTGTAGAATACATTATTCTAAAACTTGCCTGAAAGCTCTCTTTAAGCGAAATTCTGTGTCACACACATTAGGGGAAGGACATAGGCCATCTTTTGACCGTTTTAGCCTTTCTAGCGTACCCATTCATAATAATATATCCTTAGTCACCCACTTTGAGACCAAATTGATATAACCATTTGTTTGTTGTCAATGAAAAACTAAATGTTAACCCTTAGGCCGTAAGCACTTTAATTGCAAACTAAAAGATGGGATGAAAAGTGGTCATTAGCACCGAAACATAATTATAAGAATGTAACATTTGGCAAGTAGAAAAAAAAGTATGAAAAAGTGAGCTATGTCTCACAAACAAAAGTTGAAAAAAAAAAGAAAGAAAAGAAGCCAAGTGTGGAAAAAAAAAACTCGGTGCTATTGATATATGGCAAAAGTAGAGTCGACCAATGGGTGACAAAAAAAGTAGAAACGGAGGTGATCAATGTGCCGAGGCCTTACATTACAAGCTATTAAAGACCTACTGGTCTATGATCGTTATAGTGACTTACATTAGTCGAGAGAGAGAGTCTAGGGCGAGCCTATAAAATAATGAACTATATTACACATCACTAATTCTGGTCTGCATAAAAGTAATTCAGGATGGAAGATTAAAAGTGATTGGCTAAACACACACACATACGAGAGACTATAAGTGAGAGAAAACATGAAAGAAACTAAGAATTGACACTTGTGTGGAGCTTGATTTCATTAGAAGATTGGTCTCATTTTTTCAAACTTATATGTTGTTTGTTGAATAGAGGCAGACACAAATAAAACTAAATTAATTGATACTTTACATATATTTTTCATTAACTAATTTCTTATTATATAAAAATTTTAGTAATTTTTTTCTAGAGATAATTGACTAAATAGTCATTTTTTAATGATGTTTTAAGAAAATGGCTAACGTTTCGATTAATTAAGAAATTAACTATTATCTTAAGTATATGATGATGTGCATTTACTTATATGTCCTTAGTATTTTTTTTTTCTTGGTATTGGTGGCTAATAACTTAATTTTTTTTTTTGAAACTTTGATCATTTTCTTAAAACATGGACTAAAAGATTATTAAATATCAAATAAACCCAATTTTTTGAGAGAGTTTTATGCATTATGGTTTGTGCATGATCAACAAATTTATTTTTTAAATTATGAAACTTTAAACTTAATAAATGCGACAAATAAAAATTATTTATTATTATTCACCGTAAAGTACTATTAAAAGAATCATTCTTTTACATACATATCCGCCGTCATACAAAATAAAATAGAGAATGGAAAAAAATTGTGTAAATTGGATATTAAAAAGGAAAAGCCCGTAATTATTGGAAGGCTCCAAAATAGCAATACGGCTACTTTGTTTCTTTCATATCTATTATTCGGTTATGATCTTAAGAAATGCCGCAAACTAAACTTCTAACCTTTCACTTAATGTTTACGCAAATATTTGAAATAATTAGACATTTACAATAATATTTTAACATTGTTTAAAAAAAGTATGATTTTTTTATATTACTATTCTACTTGTCAGTTGGATATCTAATATGCTTTAAATATTTTAACCTTATTTTTTTTGTTAAATTAATACGTTTCCTGCTCTAATATTGTTAAATGGTTGATCAAAAATATATTTATCGTTATGACTCTGACTCTCTTATCAAATTCAAAAATTAAAAAAAAAAAACTTTTCATATTCAATAGCCATGAGAAAAGCGATAATATTCGTAACAAATGCAAAACCAATATCCAGACACCAAGAGTGGAAGCCTTAAGTAAATCCTTAGCAAGTTCTAAAAGTACCTCGACATCCACTTTTTTCGTTGGAGATCCCAAAATAAAGCCATAAATGTTACATTTTATTAAACTTTTAGTGTTGATGCTAACAACTTGATATAAGTTCGCACAAGTAAATGAGCATATTTAATACAACGAAATATGTCATATTTATAGATAGAGTAGCGGGTCGGATCTGCCATTCTGGTGTTGACGCGGGTTCGTTTCCTTTAGCCATGTGGTGTTTCGCATATAGAAGTACGGGTCGTACCGTCTGGCTCAGATCTTCTCGGTCGCGAGTCTGGTTGGACGTAATTCTGCACGGTCTTGCTCGGGGGCAAGTTTGGTATGCTATACTCGGGCGTAAGTCTGGTCGGCTATACTCGGACTTGCTCGGCGGGCACGTGCTTGGACTTGCTCGGCACGTACTTGCTCAGACGTGCTCAGACTAGCTCGACAAGTACTTGGTTGGGACTGCTCGGCAAGTATGCGATCCTTCTTGGCCTTCTCAAATGCGAGCTTTCTCGTCCTTCTTCGTTGAGAGCCTTCTGGGACGCGAGTCTTCTTAGACTTATTGGTCGCGATCCTTCTTAGGCTTATTCTGGAGAAACGTTATTCTCGACAGCCTACAGAAGCTACTTGATGTAGTAGTGTGGTCGCGAACTTGATTCTCGAGGATCGTTGTTCGTGAAGGAGTACGCGGCGGTGGGTATGCTCTTCTCGCGACTTGTCCTCGATGAGGGTGCTCTCCGATTGTGTTGCATAAGAAGTTTCACCGCGGCGTGCCATCGTAGGTTGCTGGTGAGAGCCGCAAAACACAAGTATTCATGAGGGCCCTCCTTCTAGCGCCAAATGTTGATGCTAAAATATTGATACAAGTTCGCACAAGTAAATGAGCATGTTTAATACAACGAAATAGGTCATATTTATAGATAGAGTAGCGGGTCGGATCCGCCATTCAGGTGTTGATGCGAGTTCATTTCCTTTATCCACGTGGTGTTTCGCGTATGGACGTACAGGTCGTACCGTCTGGCTCTGTAATTTGTGGTTGCGTCCTTGTGTCGGGTACCAGCGGGTAGTTGGCAACGCGTTCTGAAGTACACAATGGTTGGGAACAGGTTTGCGTAATTGGCACGCGTAGGGGACCACTGTCCTTAGAGACCATGCGGTTCTCTCGAACATGCTTAGACTTCCTTATCGTGTACTTGTTAAGACATGCTCAGCCACAAGCCAACTCGGTCCTGCTCTGGTGCGAGCCTGCTCGGCCTTGCTCCAGCGCGAGTCTGCTCGGTCCTACTCCCGCGTGAGTCTGTCCAACTACAAGCCTGCTCGGTCCTGCTCTGACGTGAGTATGCTCGGCCATGTTCGATCGCGAGCGAGGCTGCTCAGTCCTGCTCTGATGCAAGCCTGCTTGGTCCGGAGCAAGTCAACTCGGTAGCGAGCCTGCTCGGTCCTATTCCGACTTGTGTCCGCTCGGCCGTAAGCATGCTCTATCTTGCTCTGGCGCGAGCCTGTTTAGTTTTTCTTTGATGCGAGTCTACTTGGTCGTGACCCTTCTCGGTCCTGCTCCAGCGCGAGCCTTCTCGGTCCTGCTCCAGCGCGAGCCTGCTCTGTCCTGCTCCGGCGCGAGCCTGCTAAGTCCTACTCCGACACGAGTCCGCTTGGTCGCGAGCCTTCTCAGTCTTTCTTCGATGCGAATTTACTCGGCTGCGAGCCTGGTCGGTCCTGCTCCAGTACGAGCCTGCTCGGTCCTGCTTTCGAGCGAGTCTATTAGGTCGTGAGCCTGCTCGGTCTTGCTTCGGCGTGAGCCTGCTTGATCCTGCTCCGACGCGAGTCTGCTCGGTCGTGAGCCTGCTCTGTCCTGCTCCGGCGCGAGCCTGCTCAGTCTCGCTTCGATGCTAGTCTACTCAGCCGCGAGCCTGGTCGATCGTGCTCCGACGCAAGCCTGCTCGATCCTGCTCCGATGCGAGCCTACTCAGTCCTGCTTTGGAGCGAGTCTACTCGGTCTCGAACCTGCTCGGTCTTGCTCCGACGCGAACTTGTTCGGTCTTTCTTCGACGCGAGTCCGCTCGGCCGCAAGCCTGCTATGTCCTGCTTCGGCGCAAGCCTGCTCAGTCTTGCTTCGATGCGAGTCTACTCGGTCGCGAGCCTTATCGGTCCTACTCCGGCGCAATCTTGCTCGGTCTTGCTTCACCGCGAGCCTACTCGACCTTGTTCGACTACGAGGCTATTCGGGCAAAAGCATGCCCGACTTTATCGGGCAAGAGCCCGCTTCGTAAGAGCACAGGCAGAGCCTCGTCTGCCTTTCTCGAGTTCGAGTTTGTTCAACAAGTACGTGAGCGCGCAAGACATAAAAACTTGATGAGCGCACAGGCCGAGTTTGTTCGACACACTCATGGGCTTAGGCCTTCTCCACATGCCATTATTGAGCATGTTTGTACCCACCAACATTAGCCCCCTAAGTCTCTTGATTGATAGTAATCGATGGAGAGACTTTTAGGATGCAGGTTCGTTTCCTTTTGGTGGTAGTTCGACCTTAGTCGAAATGCGCTTCGTTGGCCAAAGCCGGATGGAACTTTAGCCTGATTCGACTTTAATCGCATAGGCCGTAGCCTTTTAGTGGTGGTCCATCCTTAGTCGGAACGCGCTTCGTTTACCGGAAAATGATGGAACTTAGTCCGGATTCGACCTTACTCGCATAGGCCGTAGGTTTTTAGTTGCAATTCAACTAAGGTCGGAACGCGCTTCGTTGGCCAGAATCAAATGGAACTTAGTCCTGATTCGACCTTAGTCGCATAGGCCGTAGCCTTTTATTGGCGGCCCGACCTTAGTCGGAATGCGCTTCGTTGGCCGGAGCCGGATGGAACTTAATCCAGATTTGACCTTAGTCGCATAGGCCGCAGCCTTTTGGTTGCAATTCGACTAACGTCGGAACGCGCTTCGTTGGCCGGAATCAGATCGAACTTAGTCCAGATTTGACTTTAGTCACATAAGCCGTAGCCTTTTAGTGGCGGTCCGTCCTTAGTCGGAACGCGCTTCGTTGGCTGGAGCCGGATGGAACGTAGTCTCGATTTGAACTTAGTCGCATAGGCCGTAGTCTTTTGGTGGCGGTTCAACCTTAGTCGGAACGCGCTTCGTTGGCCGGAACTGGATGGAACTTAGTCCCAATTGGACCTTAGTCCCGTAGGCCGTAGCCTTTTCGGTGGTAGTCCGACTTTAGTCGGAACGCGCTTCGTTGGCTGGAGCCGGATGGAACTTACTCCCGATTCGACCTTAGTCACATAGGCTGTAGCCTTTTGGTGACGGTTCGACCTTAGTTGGAATACGCTTCGTTGGCCGGAGCCGGATGGAACTTAGTCCCGATTCGACCTTAGTCGCATAGGCCATAGCCTTTTGGTGGCGATCCGAACTTAGTCAATACACGCTTCGTTGGCCGGAGCCGGATGGAACTTAGTCCCAATTGGACCTTAGTCTCATAGGCCGTAGCCTTTTGGGTGGTAGTTCGACCTTAGTCGGAACGCGCTTCGTTGGCCAGAGCCGGATGGAACTTAGTTCCGATTGGACCTTAGTCTCATAGGCCATAGCCTTTTAGGTAGTAGTTCGACCTTAGTCGGAACGCGCTGCGTTGGCCAGAGCCGGATGGAACTTGGTCTCGATTCGACCTTAGTCGCATAGGCCGTAGCCTTTTGGTGGCGGTTCGACCTTAGTCGGAACGCGCTTTGTTTGCCGAAGCCGTATGGAACTTAGTCCCAATTCCACCTTAGTCATATAGGCCGTAGCCTTTTGGTAGCGGTCCGACCTTAGTCAAAATGCGCTAAAAACTTGATTCTTAAATTTTCTCAGTCCTTCTCGATCACGTATTAGTCATATTTCTCTGCCGAGTTGTTCTTTACCTTTTTCGGCTATGGTCATTCTTGGACACAACCTTGGTTATGGTCTTTGTTGATTTTTTCAGTCGCAAATACTCTGACTTCTTGGTCGCGAACCTTTTTAAACTCATTGGTCACGATCCTTGTCGACTTTCTTGGACGTAATCCTTGGTCGGCTCTGTTCGGCCGTGAGTCTGCTCAGATCTGCTCGGCCGCGAGTCTGGCCGGGCTCAATTCTGCACGGTCTTGCTCGGGCACTAATCTGGTATGCTCTGCTCAGGTGCAAGTCTGGTCGGCTATGCTCAGACTTGCTCGGCCTTGATTCTGCTCAGATATGCTCGATCGCGAGTCTGGTTGGGCGCAATTCTGCACGGTCTTGCTTGGGGGCAAGTCTGGTGTGCTATACTCGGGCGCAAGTCTGGTCAGCTATGCTCGGACTTGCTCAGCGGGCACGTGCTCGGACTTGCTCGGCACGTACTTGCTTAGATGTGCTCGGACTTTCTCGACAAGTACTTGGTTGGGACTGCTAGGCAAGTATGCGATCCTTCTTGGCCTTCTCAAATGCGAGCTTTCTCGTCCTTCTTCATTGAGAGCCTTCTGGGACGCAAGTCTTCTTAGACTTATTGGTCGCGATCCTTCTTAGGCTTCTTCTCGAGAAATGTTATTCTCGACAGCCTAGAGAAGCTACTTGATGTAGTAGTGTGGTCGCTAGCTTGATTCTCGAGGATCGTTGTTCGTGAAGGAGCACGCGGCGGTGGGTATGCTCTTCTCGCGGCTTGTCCTCGATGAGGGTTCTCTCCGATTGTGTTGCACAAGAAGCTTCACCGCGGCGTGCCATCATAGGTTGTTGGTGAGAGCCCTAAACACATGTGTTCACGAGAGCCCTCATTCTAGCGCCAAATATTGATGCTAAAAACTTGATACAAGTTCGCACAAGTAAATGAGCATGTTTAATACAACGAAATAGGTCATATTTATAGATAGAGTAGCGGGTCGGATCTGCCATTCAGGTGTTGACGCGGGTTTATTTCCTTTATCCGCGTGGTGTCTCGCGTATGGACGTACGGGTCGTACCGTCTGGCTCTACAAGTTGTGGTAGCGTCCTTGTGTCGGGTACCAGCGGGTAATTGGCAACGCGTTCTGACGTACGCAATGGTTGGGAGCAGGTTTGCGTACTTGGAACGCGTAGAGGACCACCGTCCTTAGGGACCATGCGGTTCTTGCTTGGCATGCATGGGCTCGGATATGCTTGGACTTGCTTGGCGTGTACTTGTTAAGACGTGCTCAGCCACGAGCCAACTCGGTCCTGTTATGGTGCAAGCCTGCTAGGCCTTGCTTCGCTGCGACCCTACTCGACCTTGTTCGGCTACGAGGCTGCTCGGGCGTAAGCTTGTTCGTAGGCGCACAGGCCCGCTTCGTAGTCGCACAGGCCGAGCCTCGTCTGCCTATCTCGAGTTCGAGCTTGTTCAACTAGTACGTGAGCACGCAAGAGATAAAAACTTGATGAGCGCACAGGCCGAGTTTGTTCGACATACTCATGGGCTTGGGCCTTCTCTACATGCCATTATCGAGCTTGTTTGTGCCCACCAACATCTAGGATGAAGATTCGAATGCACTTCGGTAATAGAATCGGCTCCAGGAGGAATTCGAAAAACTCCGATTCATAAGTAATCAATAAATCTTTCATACAATTACACATTAATATCACCCCATAGATGCTTGGGCTAAAACAAACGAGATTCGAGTTCCTTCAAAATAGAGTTATATCTTAAGGACGAAATAATATCACGAGATAAAAATGGCAGCTTTTTAGACAATGAGAATATGAGAGCTGAATTTCACAGATATGGCCCATCTAAAAAATTAAGAGAAACCAAACATAATAACCAAAGAGTTCTTAAACATCTCAAGCATAAGTAACCATTGAAACAATCAGGGCATGCAGGACTGTAGGGGTCCATAGAAAAACAAACTTCTTGATGTCTTCTGGGGAGGACGTTGCAGTTAGAAAACTATTATGAGCATTCGACACTAAATTTGGGATTTGATAAACAAGGGCCGAGTTTATTCGTGTTGCTTCAGAGCCCGAGAATAATTCCTAATATAAAATATAAATTGATAATATGATTTATGGATAGTAGCTTGTCGACGAAATAGACCAAAATGATAAAAAAAGTTTGGAGAATTTAGTGAGTAAAAGGAGTATGAACTACTTTCCTTAAAGTGTTATTTACCCCCACTTAATGTTACGGTTCAAAGGTAAATTACCTCTCAAGATACAACACTCACATCAACCTCACAAGTAGCACTCTTATGGACTAATAGAGCAACAAGTAAAAACGTATTGAAAATTGGAAAAATCGTTTTAAGTTTATTTAATTTAATTGTGACTGTTTAGTAATAGTCACAACTATTTCAACTATAAGCCCTAGAGCATCTCCAATGCAATGCCAAATTTATGTGCCAATGCCAAAATTTGGCATTTTGACATAAAAAACATTCTCCAATGCAATGTTAAATTTGGCAAATGATATATATGGTGCCAAATTTAACACAAAGTATAGCATAATGCCAAATTTTGGCATTTGAAGTGGAGCATTAATTGGTCAATTTTAGGTATTTAATTAAAAATTAATATTTTATTCAAAAAAGTTTCCTTTTACTAAGAAGTCATTATGACTATTTGTAATCTTATTTACTATTGATTAGCATCAATTACTTTTATTGATTTTTGCAACTAAAAAATAATAAAATAACAAAATAGCATTTGTGCATTGGAGCATCAAATGCCAAATATAGCTTTTTACATTTTTTAGTGCCAAATTTAGCATTGGCATTGCCATTGACATTTGCATTAGAGATAGTCTTAACTCACATTCTCTTTTAAACCATTTAAGTCTTAAATCTACTAACCGTGTAAGACTTTTAGTTTCCCAATTACTTTTAATTTTCCAATAACCTTTAGGATTCCAATAATAAACCAATACTACAATCCAATACTAACATAGCTGAATCCCAACAATTGACACCATTAATGTCCATCATCTTAACGGTATTGCTCGCTCTTCTAATCTTGATCAAATTGTGAAAGTAAGAAAGTATTACGATCTCAATCTTCAAGCCATTTAACTCTAGCCTTTTCGAGAACAAAAACTAATTAGCGAGATAATGACAAATGAACCTTGTCTATAGATGCGTTGTTGATGAAGCTGAATTGACTCTAATTCTACTTCAGCATTATTGAGTTGACCCCCTCAAAAGGACTTCCAAAGACATATTTATTCCAAACCTTTCGCTAACTTTAATAAACTAATTAAACTTATGTACCATGATCGGAATTTTACTGCGATGGAAAGGTTTAGAATTCCATATAGAGGCAACTAAGTCAGAAAAATTAGGATATTAGGATGTAGTGTCCCCGATATTCAAATCTAACATAAAATGTAATATTTGGTAGGAAAAGTTTTAACAATATTATTCAGAAAGTAAAATAAAGATTTAAGTGATGAAAAGTACCAATGAAGAATTTTTCAGCCCCATCCTATAAACCCCATACTTGTATTAATAAATATATTATATATATATTTATTTATTTATATTTATATACTAGTCAAATACGGCGTTCCTCCAAAAATGTAGCCGCCGAGTTGCAAAAGCAATACCTCTCGGTTTTGACGCGTTCCTAACGTCATTATTCTCTTTTTAATTTTGTTTTTTATTGTTGTCAAAATACTCAAGCTTTGCTAGGCTTTTCACACACATCTAGACCCACTTGGTCGATATGAAAAATATTATATGCCTAATAAATGAGTGACTGGCTCATATTATTGTTAGGAGACTCAAGCAACAAGACTACATAATTTGTGGCCCAAAAAGTTGGCTCTTTTACGCGGGCAAATCTATAAACATTTCTGAAATGGAAGACTTTGAGCATATCAAAAGCAAAGGTGGTATTAAATTCCTAATAACGTAATAAACGAATCGTCAATGCTTAATTTAATTCTAGAGCGAAGATAGCAAAGAAAAATTCAACAAGGTTGATCTGCCACGGCAAATGGACGTTAACATTACCCCTTAATTTGTTCCGTTCTTCTTCTTTTCTGTGTTGACTTTGTTGTCCGTTTAAACAATGTCACATGACATTGACGGGACTCTATAGCAAATTCATTTCCAAAGATATTTTTTTTTTCTTATTTCCCTTTACGGATTCTAAATCAATTGTAAGAAAGAAGGTGGGTACTATGGAAGCGGACCCATTTTGTGGAATTCGTTTTCTATTAAGAATCGATTACTATTGTTTTTATTTTATTTTGTTTTGTTTAATTGTTGTCGCAATCATTTGTGCTATGGGCGTAACTTAAACCGTAAATAACTAACGTTTATAATTGCATATTTTGGAGTTCGATTTTTGAAAAAAAAAAAGGAAAAATAAATTGATTTGTAATAGCGTTATATTTCTCTAAATAGATAGATATATATATATATATATATATATATATATATTAAAGTCTAGGGTTTTGAATTTATTATCACCGTTGGATTTGATGTTGTTGAAATATTAGTAGTTCAATTTGACAACTACTAACATACAGGGATTTTGGAAATTGATGTTAATTTGCATCAAAGAGTGTTCTAATTCTAATGTGTTGTAAATTTTCAGGCCAACTTAGATTTTTTTTTTTTTTGGTTTTCCATTTTTGTTTTTAAAAGTCACATGAAGGGTGATAACTATTGCAAAATAGCCTAACATTATCATACATGGGATTGAAGAACCCACAAAAGTTTGAACGAGATCAGTGATTGCAAGTGCTACCAACGTAGAAAAATCAACATGCAATATTTTGACTATTCTTAAACTCTTAATCACACTGAACAAATTTGTAGACAGAAATCATTGAATATCATACGTTAATTAGGGTTAAGAATGTCTTCTAAAAGAATACTTTGCCGATATGTGAAATAAATTTAAGACCCCAAAAAAGATTATGTCCAAAATCAAACTTAAAACACTAAATCTTTTGGTCATGTCATTAGGTAATCGCTACTTAATTAGTAGTTTAGTACTTACACAAGCGATTACCTTGATACGCTCATGAAAGATTCAAAACACAATGTGGTTGGATTGGAAGTCCACAATAATACCTTTAAACGGTGACATTGAGCCAAGTTTTTCTTTTTTTTTTATTCCTCACAATTTTTCTTCAACTTTGACTCTTCAAGTCCTCTCTCTCTCTCTCTCTCTCTCTCTCTCTCTCTCTCTCTCTAATATATATTCCTTTACTCACCTCACTAATTTTGTAATTCTCTTTTCTCTTCTCTCTCTCTCTCTCTCTAATATATATTCCTTTACTCACCTCACTAATTTTGTAATTCTCTTTTCTCTTCTCTCTCTCTCTCTCTCTCTCTCTACTCAATCAACATGACCAACTTTCTAGCAAGAATTACCTTGGCCTTCCTTCTCTTCCTCTCTCCCATCTCTTCCCAATCCCAAGCCCAAAGTGGCCTCAATTTCACCTTCAATGGATTCAAGCAAAAAGAATACTTGCTGGCAAACTTTGGAGCCACCATAATCAAGTCCTCCGGGGCCTTGAGGCTCACCAACCGCTCCAAATCCGCCATCGGACACTCCTTCTACAACAAACCAATCAACATGCTCAACGGTTCAGCCAGAGTCTCTTCATTCAGCACCCACTTCGTCTTCGCCATCATGTCGCCGAGCTCGGGACAAGGCGGGTACGGCCTCGCCTTCGCCATCGCCCCGACCACGGCGTTGCCCGAGGCTCACGCCGAGCACTACCTTGGCCTCTTCAACTCATCCAACGACGGAAACAAGGCCAACCGCATCTTCGCCGTTGAATTCGACACCGTCAACGGCTTCAACGAGAACACCGACACCAACGGCAACCATGTGGGGATCAACGTCAACGGAATGTTCTCCAGGAGCTCAAAGCCAGCCGGTTATGTCGAGGACGACTCGGAAACTAATGAGGAAGACTTGGACTTGGAAAGCGGGGATCCGATACAAGCTTGGATCGACTACGACGGCCTAACCGGCATCGTCAACGTGACGGTTGCGCCGTTTTCCGCCACGAAAAAGCCGGGCAAACCGCTCTTGTCGCACGAGCAGAACTTGAGCGACGTTTTCCTGAGCCAAATGTACGTCGGGTTCTCTTCATCCACCGGGGAAAAAAAGATGAGCTCTCACTACATTTTAGGCTGGAGTTTCGCTATCGGGCAAGAAGCCCCGGCGCTGAACCTGTCCCAGCTTCCGATACCGCAAAAGGAGAAGAGCTCTTCTTCTTTCAGAATCTCCACCAAGGTGTTGATTGGTTGTCTGTCCGGTGTGATCGTTGCCCTTTTGTTGATTCTTTCCTTCTTGACTCTATACAAGAGAGTGATGGCGTTTGAGACGCTTGAAGATTGGGAATTGGACTGTCCACACAGGTTTCGCTACAAGGACCTCCATGTTGCCACCAAGGGGTTTAAGGACTCCGAGGTGATCGGAGTCGGCGGCTTCGGAGCCGTCTACCGCGGCATCTTGCCGTCAACCGGGTGCCAGGTCGCCGTGAAGAAGATCACCCGGAGTTGCGAGGAAGGGATGAGGGAGTTCGCGGCGGAGATCGAGAGCCTAGGAAGGTTGAGGCACAAGAATCTGGTCAACCTTCAAGGTATTGAGTTTTGAATAATGATCATCTTCAGTTTATTTAATTTTTTTTTATTAATAATACAAGTTTGATTGATATACTTAATCTACCAAGTTAAAATTTTCTAATTTTATCTAAACTTTTCTCTAATGCAAGGTTGGTGCAAGAACAAGAACAACCTCCTAATAGTCTACGACTACATCCCGTTTGGAAGCTTGGACACGCTCATTTTCAACCCGAAAAACGGCTTCGTTTTGGGGTGGGAAAACAGGTTCAACATCTTGAAAGGCGTGGCCTCGGGGCTATTGTACCTCCACGAGGAGTGGGAACAGGTTGTGATCCACAGGGATGTGAAATCCAACAATGTCCTGATCGACGAGCAGATGAGCGCGAGGCTCGGGGACTTTGGGCTCGCGAGGCTGCACGACCACGGCGACATGTCGCGCACCACGGGCGTTGTGGGCACAATTGGGTACATAGCGCCCGAGCTGGCCCGATTCGGGAAGGCCTCGACCAGCACCGACGTGTTCGCCTTTGGGGCGCTCCTCCTCGAGGTGGCCACGGGGAAGAGGCCCATAGGGCCGGGGAACTTTGTGTTGGTGGATTGGGTCATGGAGTGCTACCACGGGGGTCGGTTACTGGACGTAACCGACCCCAATCTGAGGTCGGAATTCTCGGTGAAAGAGATGGAGTTGGTACTGAAATTAGGCCTCATTTGCTCACACTATAAGCCCGAGGCCCGGCCCGGGATGAGGCAGGTGATAAGGTTTATGAATGGGGAAGAGGAGATTCCGGAGATTGATCATTGGGCTCTCTTTGACTCTCAAAGAGTGAATCAACTCAATGCAAGGTTTATGGAAGGGATTTCTAGTGATAAGGTCACTTCTTATAGGTCAATGTCTCTTGGTGCATTGTCTTACTCATCTTTAGATGCTGGAAGATAGCACAAAGTGTTTTGAGTTTCATTTTTCTGAGTACAAACACTTTTTTTTTTTTCTTTACTTCATTTCTGATACTGACAAAATATTTTACGTGCAAAGGGTATTGAGCACAGTGATGGGAATACATTAGGTTACTTTTACAAGAATTCAAATTGTCTGTCTTATTTTAATGTGTGTTAACAATTAAGTCATGACATATCAAAAGAATAGCTTATTGTTTATGTTTTAATGATTTGATGATATGGTATAAAATATAATAATGGAATAGTTAAGAGATTGAAAATGGATATGTGACTAAAAAGATTTCGATGCCAACTGTACCCTTTTTTATTTAAAGGGATTGGACTTTAGCCAATTGTGCAAATAAAAATGCATATAATTATAATACTTTGTGTACATCAAAGTGACGTTAATATTAGAAAAATTTTATGAATTATACATGATTTTTATACTCGTTTCATAATATATCTTTGGCATACTTACCTCCCCTTCATCAATGATTAGACGAAAAATGGTCGCGTAAACATCATGTGATAGAGAATTGTTGGGTGTTTTAGTATATTAATATTATAACAAATCATTTTCGATTTTTTTAGGGCCCCAATATTATGAAAACTTATAATGAGAATGATTAAGACCTATATATAACTGTAGTGGGTTCCACAGTCACCTTATTTTTCCGTGAACAAACACACGTAGTTTTTGGTTTTTGGCTTTGGGAAGAATTGGAAAAAAAAAAATTTATAACCTTACATATATTTTTTTTTTCAAAAATTTCAATCTTGGCACAAATAAATTTTCTTAACTTCAATGTTATATATAATTTGTTCTTAAAATTTTGAGTATGTTTTTACTTGAGAATATATATTTTCATTACATTTCAAAAAGAAAAATGCTTTATATTTGTACACGATTTTCTAAAACTGTACATTTTATATAATGTGGTCCCAATAAACAAATTTTTGGATCAGCCAAGTCATGAACTCCAATCGGCTGGCAATCGCCAACAACCACGACATCTAGATAGAGCTAGAAACGTTGAGCCAAAGATCCAAATTTATATTTTTTGAATTTTTAAAGCCAATTGTAGGCTTATGTGTGTGTTAATTATTATATAATCACAAATAACCAACAAACTTGGGACAACTTAAGTTTACTTTTAACTCTGCAAAGTTATCTTATATATTAAAGAAGTTTCTTCTTCTTCGGTCACCGGAGTACACATACAAAAAATCCATGTCAGTTTCTAAGAATTGCAAAAGTCAGTACAATCGACTTTCTCATTGCCGATAGAAGAAGTTAGAATAACATTTTGGAAATTAAAGATTAGGCAGGAGGCACAATTGATTGTTGTTCTTTATTAAAGTTGGAAGTCTTGAATAGAGAAAAATAAATTAGGGATTGAGAAAAGAGAAAAACAATCCCATGTAGTCAAGTTCAATAGATGGGCACATTTGGTTTGCTAATTGTATTGTATTATACATTATTATATTATAGAGATTTTTAAGGATTTAGTCAAACTTTAGACTAATTTTTAAGGGATTAGCCATAGTTTAAAAAATTTAAGAAATTAGTCATTTTTATTTTTAATTTTATAACAGATGATGAAAATTTTGGTAATTATAAGTTTGGGTTGCTTTTTTAAGCTGAAGGAGCCAGATTTTTTGAGATTTTTTCTTTGATTTGGACCTTTTTTTTTTAAGTAATTATCGTAGATACTTATGTTTATTAAGGTATTTAATGGTTATTTCTTTAATTTTGACATTCTAAAACTAAATTATTAAAACTTTACTTAAAAAATGGCTAATTTCTTAATTGACAATATCGTATTGTTTTGTGATCCAATATAAGCTTTTATAACTTTTGTGTTCTCTAACAATATTATATAAGCTAATGAAAAATTAGATTTAAAAAACTAACGAAAAATTAGATTTTTCTAGTAATACGATTTAATATGAAGAATTTTTTATTATTTTTTTTGTATTAGATTACAAAATTTGTTTCGTATTATACAATATAATAATTTCAACGTACAAGACATTGTATTATATATGGGTCCTATCGAATGGTTTGTTGAAGAATGAAAATGGTGTATTACTAGAGATCTTCGCAGCATGTTAAAATGATTATGTTAGATACTTCATACTTGTTAGGAAGAACACACGAATTTCTACATTGGAGAAAGAAGGCCAAATAAGCAAAGAAAAATTTTCTTAGAGAAATTTTCAGATTGAACTTTCCAACCAAGAAAATAAACAAGTAGCGGAAAAATATAAAAAGAAAATTACGAAGTTCATAAAAGAAAAAGAAAAAAAAAAAGAAAAGAAAAACACGTTCAACATTAGCCCAATATAAGACTTCTACACAATTGAATGACCAAGATACTTTGGTGCATAACTCAACCAAGCTTTTGGGAAAAAGGTACTGGACTATTACTTTCTTTCTCTATATTTATTATTGGCTAATTATTATTATTATTATTATTTGTGTTGGACTATCAATTTATTTCTGGAAACCAGATACATCCTTGAAAATTCTTGGTCTCTCATAAAAAAAAATAGATGCTAAGTCAAAAGATCAATTTTAATAGATCTGACCAATTTTTAACGAATCAGATACTTACATGTTAATATTAGCTTACATCATAATCATTGTATCGTCACAATCAATCATATTATAATTTGTGGTCTTAAAAGAAACAAAATCAATCATATTATAATTTGTAGTCTTATAAGACTTGCATGATTATGATGATGATCATCCTCTGTTTTAGTATAATTCTAATATGCTAGACTTAAAGGACAAATGTATATTAGTTGAAATTGGAACAAGCACCACATAAAATAAGAAAATAGAAATGAATATAACATAGTAAGAACACAAGCAACAGCTGATAATTGGACGGAATGGACAATCATATGGACAACCACAAGAAGATTGAACCTAATAACTACGCCGGAAACAAGAGAACCTAACATATATCATGCCGGAATCTACTATAAATTTTGCTTGCAGCCTTCATGTTGGAAAATTTAGATCTCCGAGTCATGCAACTTATAGGTACCAACCAATGGTCCTTAGGTAGATATTACAAATATATGAGATAAGACTTAAGATTATGATAGAGATTTGACTCCTCATTTTGATAGGTATGTTAGGCTGAAATTTCACTAAGGGCCAAAGGACTCAATTTCGAAAAATGGCAAAGCACAATCCCGTCAATTAAGCTCAAAGCAAGGAGTCACCCAACAACCAGACAGAGGCGGCTGGCAGATACTCGGGCCATTCAGCAACCGGCAGTCACCCGAACCACCTGGCACTTTGCATGGGCAGCTAGCAATAACTCATACCACCCAGAGATTGTCACCCCCACCCAACAACAGGCTTCGGTGGCCGATAGCGGCCAAGACTATCCAACGATCATTATGGGCAGACAACAGCTTATAGATCGTAATCTACCTATTTTTAGCATGCAATTACTCGTAAATCTATGTCAAAATACTTTGACTTTTTGTCTTTATTGGTGATTTATTTGATATATAGTTTAATTGAGAGAACTGAGAGTAAATGGAACAAAAACAAGAAAATGCGGAGCAATTTGAGTTGAGAAAAAAGATAGTTACAACAGAATTACATGAAGATTTTTAGAAGTTTTATGTAGTATATTGTATATCAAATTAAATATCTTTGAAAGATCTTTCCAACGGCGTATTATAGAAGTGATTCTGACGAGTAACGAAAGAGATATATAATTTTAAAAATCAGCGCACGCAGAGTGACCCTAGACCCGCAAAATCGCAGTGCCGTGGCGCTACTTCGAAAAGATGGTCTGTCCAATTCAAAAACACTCCGAAAAAGCCCAAATTTCTCGAATTTGACCTAAAACTATAAATAGGACACTTAGGACTCGAAAAACCATTCTCCCATTCTGTTTAGAGCGTATTGGAGGCGAGACGAGGGGCATTTTCGCGATGGAGTCGTTCCGAGCCGTCAAAAGTTCTTTCTTTCCCCTTTGCACTTCTTTTTCTTGAATTTGTTTTATAAGGCTACGATGTAGCTAGACCTATTGTTATGTAGAAGTTAATTTCAATTCAATTGATGATTCTTATTCTATTATATGATGATTAGTTTGATTTATATAATTTTGATCAAATTGTACATGATGAATTGGTTCTTAATTAGAGGTTGAGAAATAATAATTAAAACGTTCTCTAATCAAATCAACATAAGAAGGATATTAAGCTAGAGATAGCTAATACGCTTGTGTAGTACTTTGAATTCCCGTTCGTTATGCAATCTAGTATTAATGTTTGAGATCGAGAGATGAAACTTGATATTAGAATTAAGCTAGTCGATGCTCGAGATAGATTGGTTAGTAAATTAGCGAACTCGCCATCATCATAGGAATAGAAAATCAATTAATTGAATTAACGGATACGAGTAATCGGTCTAGGTGAAATTGAAAGCGCTAGGTTCTTTTATTTTACTTTACATCTCTACGTTTATCGCATTTTTTATTCATTTATTCTTATTTTAGCTAAATTTCATTTTACTTCATTGCATTGATCAATTAGAGTTAAGGTTTAGAGTAGTTTGGTACTTAGTGCACAAGTCCTCATAGGATCAACACTCTACTTATCACTTCATTACTTGAAACTATATCGTACACTTGCGATTTCGCACAACAACAGCCGCTCGGACCATACGGGGATCGGCAGCCGCCCGGACCAGACGGCGATCGGCATGGGCAGTTGACAACTTCCCAAACACCCCGCAATTGGCTTGAGCGGCCAGTAGTCGCCCGAGGCGACTGGCATGGGCAGCCAGTGGCCACCCGTGATGCCTTTAAGGGCGGCCGACAGTTGCTCGAAATGCCTAACATCAGGCAACTACTCGTATTTTTATCAAGTTTTTTGCGATCACAGCTTGCCCACAATTTCGTCCAGTCCACATAAAGAATCAAGCTGAACTGTTGGAGAGCTTCAAGCTAATCACTCTCTTTCCCATTAAGGAAAGTTAGAAGGTACAAAATCCCTTAATTTTCACTTGGTCATTAGTATAAGTAGAACGACAATTTCAACGGGGGAGATACCTTTACTCTTTGTAATAAATTATCTTAAATAAAATCAAAGTATTTTTCTTTATTTATGTAGTCTTCATACGTGAAGTTGGTGTCAAAAAATCTTATCAACGTTTTGTTGGTAATTTGATTTACTAAATCATATATATTTACACTTTTGATCAAATCAGATTATGCCAAGTGGAAGGAATATCGTGATAAATAATTAAACAATTTTATTGATCAAAAGTGTAAACAAGCGGAAGGAATATCGTGATAAATAATTAAACAATTTTATTGAAACTAACAAAGTGGATCTCATAGTCGTACTGCACTACAAAAGTTTTCTAACAATAATTATCACATGATTAAATAGAATAATAATAAAGGATTGTATCATAAGCTTGATTAATATTCTCGAAGGTTGATTGGGTCACCGTATGTTGTGAGACCGTCAAGGTTGAGCTCGGTTGTCCTACGCTAACAACGGATTTACTGGTCAAGCTTTCGACACCAAAGTCTTTCATTCTAATTTTTAGATCAAATTAAAGATTTGAGTGTGGGCTCTCTCATTTATCTCTCACAAGAAACAATAGAAGAAAAATTTTATTTCTTTTGCCTCAAAGTGGGCGATTTTTACTATATGGGAGGGAAGATAAATTTTCTTTTCTAAACCTAGAGAGAACTTAGTGTATTTTAAGACTAAGAATAGGAATTATTTTCTTCCTTTCTCTTTCTCTCTTGCCATGTGTTACTTGGGAACATATTATATAGGATTACGGCTATGGAAATTCGGCCATTGTTGGATTTGTTTTTCCAATTTCAAAATTAGAAATTTTCCAAAAAAATATTTTCAGAAAATAATTAATTATCGTATAATTATTGTCGTAGTCTAATTAGGAATTAAGGAAATAACTCCTAATCTAATTAAGACTAGGGTTGGCCGGCCTCGGAAAAAGGAAAAAAAGTTTTCCATTAAATAAATCTCAATTAACTATTCAAAAAGTATAATCTAGTTACACTTGGTTTGAGATAATAGGAAACTTTTCTATTCTCTCTCATTATCCTTAATATGCTCCCATTGTATGTACTACGGGTAGGATTTCCCTAATCCTAACCCATTATGATTTAAATTAAAAATAAATATCTCATATTTATTTAAATAGATAATTTATCTTCTAGTTAGATAAATGACAAGTAACTCTTAAATAAAATTTAACTCTTAAATATCTATTATAAATATCTCATATTTAAATTTATTAATTTGTAATATTAAAAAAAAAATTATTAAATTACAAAATAATATAATTCTCTCTAAAATAACCTCAAAATTTGCGCCTATACAAGGAAGGAGTTCCGTGTGAACATTTGTTGTCTAAAACACAAATACAAATAGTAGTGAGAAGGTAAATAATTAACTCTTAATTATTTTTTGAGAATCCTAACTTGATATCCTGAGACGGAGCGGGACCATGGACCCGTGAATTTGAGCTATAATAAACTTGAAAAATTAAATTAAAACTCTTCAATTGAATTCTCCGTTTATTAATTCCGAGATTACTCCACTAAAAATTCGAAATTGAAATCTCGAATTACGCATGTATTATTTAATCGTCGATCCTTCTCATGTGATCCGTAATCGTAGTCAGGTGTAGTTACCAATTTACCCCTTGGTTATATCTTTGTCCTTAAGTACCATTGAGCTCATTGGTTAAAGGTTAATTCGTGATTACTCACGAATTAGAGTGCTCAAATCGTCAAGTTCCAGAAGTCAACACTTAAGTAAACCACTTTGACTTTTTAGTTGTGAATTCCAAATTTATAATTTACATTCGCAATGCCAATGAATTGCGAACTCCTAATTGCTTTTTGGGCCAAGACAAGGAGATCAAAGAACTCGTCAATTCAAAGGAGGAGTCTGCGAATTACTCAAGATTTAAATTAGTTATTATATGATCATCTAGTGACTTCGATTCGAATATTTATTTAAAATAAATCTAAAATCAGGTCGGTCTAAGTCCTATATGATCTTTATTATATAAAATGCCTATTATGTCACATACACTAACCATCCGGATTATACGGTCAAGTTCATAATGTCGTGGACAATATTGGTGAGTACCGATAGAAGACATCCGGATTATATAAAGCTCTTTACATACTAAACTATAGTTGTGCTAACACACTTAGGATTTTAATAAATATTCAATTTATAATAAGATAAAATAAACAAAATTCACAAATAACTACTTCTTTTACTTACTCTCATAATTTGTATGTCACATTTGATTTTGAGGGCATATTACGAATACATTTTTGCACTAGAAGGAGGGCCTTGTGCGGATTAACCCCATACATTCTCAAACTAACATAGGATGCTAACCCGTTAACATCATGTTTCTTTACAAGCTTTTTATTATTATTATTATTACAATTATTATTATTATTATTATTATTATTATTATTATTATTATTATTATTATTCTCTTTTTTGATGTCATGACAAGGAAAGGTTCCTCGTAAAGAAAGCGCGCCAAACGTTTTTGTGCCATAGCATAAGTACAAGTGAACCAAACGATGCTTGCTTGCCTTAGGCCTTCCACGCAAATGGAGAGAATTGAAAGCAAACTTGAGGCTCTAACAAAAGAAGTAACCCGATTTGTCACAAAAGTCAACAAAAATTTACTCACGCCGAAGACACGAGATATGGACGATGTCTAAGAGAATTCGAAAGAGGAGAAGTGATCCATGATAAAACGACAACCAAAGACGGCGTTGAGCACGCCAGCCTTCCTCACCAAAACGTCTATTTGCATATACTCCAAGTTCACTCTGAAAAGCCTCGATCTGAATTGGAAACAAATACCAAAGATACATGTGCTTCGGCGTTCGATCGCTTACGTGGAAACCCGGGACAAGGATAAAGTATGACATATTTGCGCAATCACTTCAATCAAGAGCCCAGTGGAGTTTTTAAATGACTTCATGTTATAGATAAACTGAATAGCGCAATGAAGCCCCATCACAAGCAAGCTATGCGATTCAAAGACAGAAAACGATGCTACATAGAAGAAGGAATGCTCAAGGAAAACCAATCCCTGTTGTATGTCAAATGAAGACGCGCAACCCAAAAGGCATATATGCCCACGTAAAAGTCGACAAATAAGGCCATGCCAAGCAAATGGGTTAAGCACCTTAAAGTCCAAGTAGAAAATAGGCAACCAAAAAAAGGGTGGCTTGACACTCGACTGGCCAACCTACCGTCCAAAAAAAAAGGCAACCATACGAGCGGTCAGACAGAAAGAAAAATAAAGATTTTGATAGCCAGATTTCCAACCACCAACCCGGCCAGTAGCTGTTCGGAATGCCTGGCTAAGCGCCTAGCAGCCAAACACAGCTGCTCGGTCGCAGGGCATATAAATGCCTGAGGCACCGCTACAAGCGCCCCTCGCATACCTACACATGCCCGCACTCAACTAGCCTGGTGCCTAGCAGTTGCTCACAACTCCCGACGGATAGCTTGGGCTGCCAAGAGCCACCTAAGGTACCTGACAGCCAGCTCGGGGCGGCAACTAGCTATTGGTGAGATTTTTATATAGCTTATTATATTTCGAATGAAAGATATTTGAAATCTCTTTCCAAAGGCATATTATATGCATAATCTTGATAAATAGCGAATGCGTTATGTGGATTCCAAAATAAGCGTCGAGTTAGTTTTCTAGCCGCCCAAACACCAGCCCATGAGATATTTATATGTCTTATTGTATACGAAATGAATGATATTTTAAAATTCTTTTCAACTGTATATCATATATATAATCAGAATTAATAACGAAAGAGAAATAAGGATCTGAAAATTGGTGCGTGCAGCCTCATGTGGTCCCACTCGAAAATTACTAACAGCCGGTGTTCTGCCGCCCAACGAGCCATACATGAGATTTTTTATATAGCCTATTGAAATGAGAGATCTTAGAAATATCTTTTCAATGGTCTATAATATGCATAATTACAATGATGACTGAAGGAGATATACGCATCCAAAACTCGGTGCGCGTAGTCTTATGCGACGACGCTCGAAAAGGGCTGCCATCCGCCACACCAATCACCCGGGCAAGCAACCAGCCACTCTAGATGGCTACTAACCAGTACTAAACACAATCTTTTTTTTTTTTTTTCCTATTTTAGCACCGTGTGATGTAATGAAACTACATGCAATTTTGCTATTTCTCATAAAACTATACACATAGATTTTACAACTACGAGACACAACAAGTTTGTTGTTCGTCAAACTACACCAAACTTGTTGCATTTTTTTCAAATAAATTACAACATTCGTTCATCACTGAATATATTATAAATATTTATCTTAACTCTTAACGATAGAAAATTCCCAACATAAGCATCATGAAAATAAATTCTAAAATTATAATAGTATTTACTATCGAAAATACTTAATCAATTTAATAATTAAATAACATGATCGTAATAAAGTCAGGATATCACGATTTTGCTAAGGATAAACCTCGTTTTTTGATACTGAATTATGTCATCTTTTGATTAATGGACAGAACTTGGCCCTAACAGTACTTGGTAATTTGCAACCTCCATTGCCCTAACTCTGAGAAGGAAATCCAACCATGGCTTTGTTAAGAGATTTCCTTTTCAAGATGAGAAGGAAATCCAGATGCTATAATTCTGATCTTGATTTTCTTCTAGCTTAACCCAGGTTTTGTAGCAAATTGGAACTAGATATGGCAAGGCTTTTTTTTTTTTTTTTTTTTATGAAGTATGGAATGGACAAGTCTAAACTAATTAGTCTTTGCATTCAATACTATATCTTTATCGCTCTTAAATAAAACTACCTTATTGTCTACATCACAAAAAATTTTAGTTCATCACCCTCTTATTATTGGCTGACTTTTTTTATTTCTAAATACAAGTAATCAAAATAAAATAACTTTTTTATGTTTTTAAATAGAAGGACGAACTATTGACATTATTTTTTCTTGACCAAGACTGATAAAAACATTTAATACAACCCCACACATTTAAAAATCATATTATCGACAAAACAAATATAAGACACAAAAAATGATAGGTAGACGATGGATGATTTAGATAATAATAACTTTGCTATCTTAAGAGTGACCATGACAATAAAAATTAAATTTCGCACATTTTATTTCGTATTTTAAAAGAATGGCAATACAATTTAAATTTTATTTTCTATTTTAAGAGAAATAGAAATTGAAATTAACACAGAAAATCAATAATAATTTATGCTAAATTTTCAATATGATTAAAGTCAATCTATACTTTTGATAGAATTAGAATTTTAAGTCAGAGTATACTTTTGGTAGGATATTTAAAACTAGGGTGAAGTAGGTAAATACCCAGAATTTATATAACAATAAAAATAAATACCCAAACTTTTGAAGTAATTGAGTTTCTAGTCAATTTGTGAATTACTTGCACATGCTTTTGGTAACTAAGTAAATTACCACCACTTATTAATGTGTAAGTAATTACATCATTTGGGTAATTGGTTATATTTTTCCAAAGATTGGGTAATAACTTACATTAAGTTTTAAAAATTGGGTATTCACTATAATTTCTCTTAAAACTAGGGGTATATCTTGTCATTTTTCAAAGCTAAAGATATATTTTTATCATTGTTACAAAAGCTAAAGGATTAATTTATCATTCTCTCTTTCTATAGTCTTTAGTTATGTCAATAGTCTTATATTAAGTTTCTACAACCTTACCCAAGAAACGTCTAAGGAAGGCGCAACACGTGGCACCCAAGAAACGTGTTTTTTTTTTCTTGACAATTAGATTTATAATATTTTTCTAATTATTTTGACACTTGTTGTCGTAATTTTTTTTTTTTATAATCTATCTTTTTATGTATTTTCTTAGATTTCGGCTTTTATTTTTATTTCTTTTGTTTAAAAATATTATAGAAGAGTCCATGTAATGTGAATAAATAATAAATTTGATCCCTCAATCATTCAAAATGACAAAAAATCAATTAATCATTTTTATTATTAGAAAAAGATACTTTATATTTTTTTTCTTTTATAATTTATTATATGTTGATGTTGGGTTTCAGGTGTGCTCTGCGCTTGTGTAAACACTAGTATATAGAAGAGGCAATACTTTCTTTCTATATGAAAAAGAAAGGCTAACCATCTCGATGCCATGTGACAGTACTTCTAAAAAACAAGTGGTGTTCTTTATGTTGTTCTCTTAATTTTTTTAAATTTGCATATAAGGGCTTGTTTTAGGGGTTTATCGAAAAACTTTAGGGAGTTTTTTGCAATTTCATTCTTCTTTCCTACTTTTATTTTTTATTTTTTATTTATTTTTATAGTTTCAACCATCTCTTTTATACAGTCATTTTTTGACACCTATTGTACTATAATATTTTACTAGAAATGTTGTTTTTCATTTTATTTTATTTTATTATTTTATTTTGAGTGTTCAACAAAACTTCAAAATGATAAAAGTAAATTTATATTTTTTCAATATTGACAAAAAGTATACATTATCTTATTATTCGATATATATTGTTTAAATTTTAACCTATGAACCTATAAATTTATCAAAAAATCATGCATCTTACACGATTTGAGATGACGGTGCGAAGAAACTTGGTAGGAAATACAAAGGAAATTCCACTGTAGAAAAATAAATCCAATAAGGGAAACCGATCATTGAATATTATAAAATGAATTTTTCCCATCAGAGAAAATAAACAAGCAAGGAAGACAAAATACAAAAAGTTCCGAAAAACCTCCACCAATCACGTGTCCAATATTATTAGTTTATATATATATATATATATATATATATATATATATTGCTGCAAAATAAACTGTGAATTAGTCGATATTCTTCTCATAGAAAAAGTATAACTAGTCAACATACAAACGCAAAACAACAATAATTGGCCACGAGATACTGATATAACAAAAACTGTTCAAAGGTTTTGGCAGAATGGTGCTGTTGGACTTTTTTTTTTTTTTTTTTTTTTCTTTAAGCTGATAGACTGTCAATTCACTTCTAGAAAGCAATTACATCATTGTATAATGTTGACGTTCCATATTGTAAAAACGTTTTTGCATATGATTACTACTGCGGTGAAATAGCATTTTCTTATGATAAATTACTGTTAAAAACAAATATAGATTCCTCAGAGCTTGTGAGTAAAGAAAATATTGCTTTTTTTTTTTTTTTTGCAAACATAAAGAAAATATTGCTTATACGCTAGAATAATTATATATATAATTTTATCATTTTTGGACGAATCATATACTAACATATTAAAATTAGGCATGCTTCATCGTAATTGCCATCGCCAACTCATAATTATCAACATTTTTATGGGGAAGGATCTGCAGCGCAAAACATTGTCGTTTGCAGACAAATTAGAGTCTCTAATTAGCTAGAGTGGTGATTGAGGTCAATAGCAAAACGATACAAAAACACTTTTGGCTGTTAACGTACATTGATTGTGTAAATCCCTTGATTATAGGATTTTAGAGCTGACTAATCTCTAATTATAGCTATTTATTGAGTTTAGATTTGACTTAATTTGTACTGGTTGCATTTCACTTTTATAAGTACTCCTCTTGTATTTTGTTGATAAAATATTCAAAGAATACAATTAACATTTTCTTTCTATCTTTACATTTACATGGTATCAGAGCCACTAGATTTTTTTTCTTTTCTCCTTAGGTTTTTTCCCTTTACTGTAATTTTTTTTTTCTTTTTTAGTGTTGTGTCTCTGCTTTCCCTTCTTTATTGGTGTGTTGAACGAAGCCCAACATAGGATTGGGCTAAAAACTCAGCCAACAAAGCCCTATCCAGTCAACAACCCAGCCAAATCAGCAAGCCCAGTCCAATTAGAAAGTTAAGTCAAAGTATTTCGTTTACTTTGATCATTGACCATTGTTGACTTTGACCATTGTTGAATTTGACAGTTCATCTGCTTTGACTTTTCTGCGCACTTCAAATTTCGCATATGTGGAGTTCAATCAAAGTGGACGGTTTACTTTACTCAGCCTATTATGATCCTTTTAAATGTCATAGAAATGCATACTTTTATGGTACGGTGGATCTTGACACTTAAATACATGCCTATGTATTTGGTATTGATCTACTTCTATTTAGTACTGATCTACTCTGGTCTTATAAATTAGTATTTTATGAATGATAGACATGATTGAGTTGAGATATTTGGAGTTGAGGTCATTCATGTGCTCTATAATGTTTCAGCTTTTTATCAAACTCGATGCATGTGTTATATTATGAAAAATCTTTGGTAAAGTGAAATAAAATTAGAATATTGAGATAGGATAGAGTTTTTATCATGTGTATGGTCTTTTTAAGGATAAAATCTTAAATTGGAAATGATTGTTGTTTTGATTAATTAGTCTTGATACTCAAAAGACCCAAATCAATACATTGTGAAAAATAAGTAGAAAAACAAAAATTTTCAGTCTAGTTTCAGAATGCTTTTGACTTTAACCTTATTTTCCTTGAAACTAGACTTGTTAAGCTTTTTAAAGGATCAAGAAGCACCTCAAAATAATTTTTCAAAGTTTGATTAAAATCTTCCTATTAAAATACTTCGTTTTAGGCTATTTTTGAAATAATTAGAAAAGCCTAAATCTAGCAAGCAATATCTCATTTGAAAGATACATGAAAATATTTCTAAAGCCACTGGTTTCGTGTCAATACGAGTTTTGTATAAGATATGACACTCATTCTTGTAAGGGTCGACGTTTTGGCAAGCTTTAGGACTCTTTTGAATTGGAAAATATATTTGATAAAATGAGAACAATTAGTGATAGAAATTTTGTAATGACCCAAAACTAAAAACGGTGTTTTAATTATGAAAAATACGAACAAATTTGAACTTTTTTTAAATTAAGTTACATAATCTAGCTTTTATTACCAAGCATAAAGTTCACCAATCATCACCATGACCAAAACGAATTTAATTTTAACCTTTACAAAATATTGCGGAATTTAAAACATTTCTTTGCCAACGATTAGCCGGTAATCCGTAGAAGGTCTTACAGGTCTGTCCCGTATACACTCGCTATTTCCGTCATTGTTGCATTGCCCTTTTGCTTTCGTGACAAGATACCTACGACACGAGCATACCAGTGAGCTAATAGCCCAGTAAGTAGATTAAATACAAATATTGCTAAGTCTACACACAAGCAATATAATCACCAAAATATGACGTCATATCACAACGGTCTAACATAAAGACGGACTCGACGATCAAGTCATCGCACTTCAGAAGATTAGAGTCACACTACAACAAACTCGTCTGTGAAGTAGACTTAGTAATAGGGCGTTAAAGCTCCGAATGGCAAATTACTTGCAAAGGAGCTGTGACACGATACTAGGTCGGGCATGATGACCAATTACTCTCGACTTAAGAGTATAATTCGTCCTTATCAAACAACGCTAACATTCACAATTCCCAGCCCATCATCACAGTACATATGCACACGATTTACCATCTTAAGGATTCCTTAATCCTATTAAGTATAACTAGTTTTTAGCACGCGCTTCGCGCGCGCATATCTTTTTTCTAAATTTATTTTGTAAAATACATGAAATCTCTTAATAATAATTGACTATCACATTTAGTTTTCAAATGCTAAAATTAAGACCATATAAAAATTATTTAAAAAGTTAGTATGTGAAAAAAGTTTTGAAAAATAAAAATAAAAGAATCGATTTGAATGATTTTAACTTTTCATATGTTTGTTTTTATAGAAAAATATTATATGTACAATTTTACATCTATCAATAACATATTATTTAAAAAATAAAATTGAATAGAAAAAGGATTGCGTAGCTAGAGTCTCTATATTTTTCAATATTACAGTGAAAAAAAAAATTGAAATCAAAGAGACAATAAAAAAAATGTTTTTCTAAATTCATTTTGTAATATACTTGAAAATCTCTGAATAATAATTGACTATCACATTTAGTTTTCACAAAGCTAAAATTAAGAGCATATAAAAATTAGTTGAAAAGTTAGAATGTGAAAATATTTTTGAAAAATAAAAATAAAACAATCGAGTTGAATAATTTTAACTTTTTCTATATTTATTTTTATAGAAAAATATTATATGTACATTTTTACATCTATCAACAACATATTATTTAAAAAATAAAATTGAATAGAAAAGGTACTGCGTAGCTAGATTACAGTGAAAAAATTTGAAATCAAAGAGACAATTAAAAAAAATAAGAAAAAGACTAACATAAAAAATATTTAATTTTTTAACCCCCTTTTAAAAAAAACATAACAAAATGGATGTATAGAATAAGCAAGAAAAATTAAAATTAATGGCGATAACAAAAAAAAAATTTCGGTACGCAAGTTGTTAAAAAAAATGAAACAAAAGAGAAAATTACAATAGAAATCACTAAAATATAAATGAAAAATATTTATTTTTTAATAAAGGTAAAAAAAATACATTTATTTTTTAATTTTTCTTTAAGATATCAATTTTACATATATAAATTTTTTTTAATCTTTCTTTAAGATATCAATTTTACATATATAATTTTTTTTAATCTTTCTTTAAGATATCAATTTTACAAATATAATTTTTTTTTTAAATCTAATGAAAAAAAATGGCATAATGGGTGTCGATAGATTAAGCACGAAAAAAAAATCAACGGTGGTGAGGAAAAAAAATTTTGATACTCGAGTGGCAAGAAAAAAAAACAATTGAAATTCAATAGAGACTAAGAGAAGAGAGAAAGAGACTAAAATACAAATATGTTATGAATATTTAGTAGATATCACCTTTGACTATCAGGGATTTATTTCTTTATAGCTAATGGTTGACATTTTATAAATCCTTACAGTAAATGTTAATATTTTGTTTCCTTATCTACCACTATATTCATGTATAAATGCCTCATCTATATGTGTTATACAGACACACACAAATGTAACAATGATAATGAGAATGCTCTCAATTTCTCCCTATTTATTCTCTTGTGTCTACCTCTCTATTTTTTCTCTTTTGTACTTTATTCAGTTTATTTTCTAGCAATTATGTTAATTTTAAAACAAAATAAAATATATATTTTTGAACATCTATTTTATGGGCCAAATCTCTACGGCTAGTGCTAAAATTTTTTTGGGAGAATTGTAAAATAAAGCCATTTAAAATCCCTCATTTTTTTTTTTTTTGCAAGCCCCATCAATTGAAGTTTGTCTATTGCACATATCTTCTTTGTAGATTCATTTGTAATATACATATGTAAATCTTTGAACAATAATTGATATTTCATTTATTATCACACGCTTTGTATCGAAAATGCTTTAATCTAAAATAATTAAGCAATTATATCCAATAATTTACCAAAAGCGCATTTATATTCTTTCGTACCTTTTTTGCAGAGAAAATTTTTAACAGACATCAATAACTACTTTACCTATATATATTGTTCATCTTATAATTTCATATTGTATTTTTTTAAATATGTCTCTAATGATCAATAAAATATAATTCTAATACTATTAGATCAGAAACTATTATCTATCAATTAAATAAAACAAAAGCAAAAATTTAAAAAGACCATATACGATGGTTCTCAAAAATTTAATTCCAAAAAGGACTTTTTATCATAAATATATATTTCTTTATTAAGCAATTTTTTCAACCTTCACCAACAACATAATAAAAAATTGTCTTTGACAACGTCTTTCAAGAAGTGATTAATTTGTTAATTATTTTCTAACTATTTTAGATACATATTTATAAGTTAATAATTACGGTCAGTGGTAGCAAAGAAAATTTTTTAGACCCAAACAATATAAGAAATAGGATTAAAATTAAAGAAAGAGAAAAAACGGGCGGAAAAGAATAAAAAATAACGGTTATTTTGTTTTTTAGGCAAATTTAACAAGACAATCGAATGGTAAAATTAACACAACATAGTTCTATATAGTAAAACAAAAGAAAAAAATTAACGCCTTTATACATATATTTGCAACTAAGCATGAAAATACGGGTACGGAGAATTTACCCGACGAAGTTTTTCTGGCAAAAATCGGGTATTACCCGATTTACCCAGTTTTTTCCCAACTTTTTATTAAAAAAAATTTACTCGTGGTTTACCTGGTGAACAAAATTCTCAACCCCCTGTGAACATTTTTTTTCTTTTTTTTTTTAAAACTAAAAAACAAAATCCAGGTAATTACCTAGAAATTACGCAGATTTTCGAGGAATTACCCGAAAAAATAGGGGAAGGGAAGACTGGGTATTTGCTCGAACATTACCCGGTCATTCATTTTCGGGTAAGGTAAGAATCCCCGGATTTGAACGCCTATTTACAACTCTACCAATGCATTTTTTTTAAATATGAACAAAAAAAATAAGCGTCTATAGATTAAGAAAAAAATTACAGCTTATGACGACAATGAATATTTTTTTTTTAGACCTGAACAATAAAGGTAGAATTTAAAATCTCAAAAACAAAAACAAAACAAAAAAAAAAAGAAAGAGAGAAAAAATGATTAAATTGAAAGAAAAATCTATGTTTTTTAGTCCCTCTTTCGTAGGAGGGGTTAAAAAATAACAAAAACTAATTATTTTGTGGTCCTTTTATAATATGAATATTTACTAACAATACAGATATATGTTTAAAAAATCAAATGAGAAAAATTATAGCAAAACGGGTGTCTTGATTAAGAATTTTTTTTTACGATCAATGGTGTTGACAAATTTTTTTTTTTAGATCTGAGCGGTAAGAAAAAATAAATAAAAATCAAAGAAAGAAATAGAGGAGAGAGAAAGAGGAGATTAAATGGCAAAGTAACAAATTATTTTTCAACCCCTCATTTAGGGGCCAAACCTCTCCTTGGGCGCAAATAAAAGAAATCGGGGGCCCATTGTTTTTGCTCTCTCTAGTTGGAAGCAAAAAAATAGAGAAATTTTTTTTATGATATATATGTAGCCAATAAAAAGGCGACAAATGCCGCTCTAATGTGGAAGACGAAAATTTGCCCTAAGGCCATCTCCAATGAGGCACCATTTTCAAACCCAAATCTCAAATTTGCGTTTTTTCTCTCAGAAATCCTCTCCAATCAAGACACCATTTTTAAACCCAAAATGAGTTTTATGAATAGTATAACACCAAATATGGTGTTGCACTATTCATCAAACTCTTTTTTGGTTTAAATTTTGTTATTTATAAAATGACCCTTTAATTTTAAGATGTTTTTATTTTTGATCTAAATCATAATTTTTAAGTAAGATGTATATTGATGTTTTGGTTTTAATATATTTAACTATTTGTGTTTAATTTATTTTTAAAAAAAATCATCATTTCTAATTTAAAATACAGTTACCTACTTAATTAAAATACAACACTGATATATTTATATTAAAATTACATTGCATAATTAAAAAAAATGAACGTTTATTATTAGACAATGATATAATTTTGTTCGGAATTAAATTGTCATGTAATATTTTATTTTTGGTGAAATTGTCTAATAATAAGTAACTTTTTATTAAGTTATTGTGAAAGTAAAATTTAAGTGGGTCTAATTTGTAAAATTGATAAATATAAGGCAATTATTGAAAATTAATATAATAGGTGATAAGAGGAATATACTCAGAATATTCTATTTTGGTGTTAAAAATGGTGTAATAGGTTGGAAATGAATTACTGTTTGATGTGACACTTACTGCATTTTGGTGTTGAAAATGGAAAAACCCATTGGAGATGGTCTAAACCACGTCGTTTTGAACGAAATTATCGTCTTTTTTGTCCTTTTGTGGCCTTTTCTAAACTCCCTTCCACACTTATTATAAATTAAATATATATATATATATTATTTAGTCCTTTTTTTATAACAATGGTTAAAAAGCAAAAGAAACTAAATATAGGGAGTCTTTTATGGTATCAAGTATTACTAACATTACAAACGTATTTTTTAAAAAATTGAATGAGAAAAACTATAGCACAATGGGTATCTATGGATTAAGAAAAAAAAATTACGATCAATGGTGTTCATGGAAAAAATTTTCAAGATCCGATTGGAAAAAAAAAACAAATTTAAATCAAAGAGATAAATAGAAGAGAGAGAGAGGGATTGAAATTGTAAAAATAAAAAATTATTTTCAGCCCCTCATTTAGGGGGCCAAACCTTTCATTGGGTGCAAATAAAGGAAAGAGTGGGGGCCCATTGTTTTTGCTTGGCTCACGGTGGGAAGCAAATAAGAGAGAGAGTTTTTTTTTTTAAAAGCCAGCCAATAAGGAGGCGACAAATGTCGCCCCTAGTAGAAACAATCAAACCCTCTCTCTGATTCCCTCATGCGCAAGGCCAGACAGGAATGATAAAAAAAATTAAAAAAACAAACAAACAAAGTCCCAAACGTCGTCGTAAAGGACGAAATTTTCGTCCTCTTAAACAGTTAAACCCCCTTAAGACACTTATTATAAGTTAAAGATATGACGTCTCCCGACAAATCTAAATCCCTAGCGCGTTATTTCGAAACTCCAACAACTTTAGACAAGTCTAACCCGTTGCAGGTCGTGATAGAACTTACATGGCTCTAAGCCCTTTCGTGGGTCCTGATAAAACTCACACAGTTCCAAACTCTCTACGGATCGTTCTAGATTTCAGATGACTCTAAACTCTCTACAGGTCGTTCTATGACTAATACAACTCTGACCCTCTATGGATCGTTCTAGAACTAATACAACTCTAGACCCTCTAAGAGTCGTTCTAGAACTACTATCATTCTAGTCCCTCTATGAGTAGATATGAAACTCCGCACGACCCTTAGTCCGATCTGGATCATCAAAGTCATAACTGTAGGGAGGGCCATGGCTCTCCTTCCCTAGGCCTCTTGACCCGTTCCGGAAGGTCGTCTGCCGATCTCCTAAAGACCCATCAGGTCATTCCGAAACCTCACACGGGTGACTCGAAATCGATCATGATCAAAGCATACAACATATGGAGAGGAAGGTCGTTCACCGACCCCCTCGAGACCCCTCGAGTCATTTCCAAACCTCACACAGACAATGGCCCCGTTGGGTGATCTCAAAATCGATCATGATCGCGACACACAATATATGGAGAGGAAGGTCATCCGCCGAGCCCCTCGAGACCCCTTGGGTTGTTCCGATGGCTCTGTCAGGCAATCTTGGAATCGATTATGTTCGTTGTCCCCTTTCGGGCCCTTCAAAAATATACCCTTGGCTATATATCAGACCATTCCAAAACTTATGAGTGTCTTTGCTCGGGCTGGGCCTTATTTCAAGCTGTCTCCTAAGTCTATATAGGACGCTCACAGTGACAAGGAGGAATCGTTCGACTCAACTCTTTGGATTCCTTGAGCCTATCTAGAACGTTCACAACAACAAAGAGGAATCATTCGACTCGACTCCTTAGACTCTTTAAGCCTATATGGAACAATCATAAAAACGAAGAGGAATCGTTCAACTTGACTTCTCAGACTCCTTGAGCTTATCTAGAACATTCCTAGCAACGAGGATGAATCGTTCGACTCGACTTCTCCAACCCTTTGCGCCTCTCAAGAATTTAGCTCATTCTGCAATAAGATCTCAATACCAAAAGTTAAATAGTTTTATGTCTATGGTCCCATACCCACCGACATATAAGTCATACCAACATATACACACACAAGTGAACACACGCCCTACACTAGAACCTGAACTACAAAAGTTGTGTAGTTTTATGTCTGTAGTTCTATACCCACCAAAAGATAAATATATAAATAGACACACGTACCAGTATACACCTAGAAAACATAACATATCATAAACAAACCTACAGTCTCATACCTGCACGCTCGTTGAACAAACAAGACAAACATGATCAAGAGCCCATATTCACGGCCCTAGCGAGGATGAAGATCCATACAGTTTAACAGCCACAATTTTAGAAGCATCGTACGCTTAACATAATCTTAGCACATGCACAATTAATTCAAGCATGGTAAAGTCTACTCGTGTAACAGCGGAGATCCACTTACCTGAGGTCCTTAGTCTCTCGCGTTAGTCCTCACGGTCTTTCCCAAGCGGCGTCTCTTCTTGGATTATGATGTATGGCACTTCTGTCCAACGCGAGAGTTAGAGGGTCAACGCCAAGGTATACTAGTCATTCGAGGGAAAGAGAACTCTAAAGATTGATGAATCACTAGAAGTGAATCTTAGACGGAGGGATGACAAACAAGTTATCGAGAAGGCCCACTAGGAGCATTCTTGTCCGGTGTATTATCGCCTTAATATTAACCGTTAATCCTGGCTAACGGTTATGTTGTTTGACTAGTTTATGTGAGGAAAGAATTCTTTAATCTCATTAATTTCTGACTAAATTTTAAAAAGTGTTTAATCTTCGAGCCGAAAATCCGGCAGAGTTTCCCTTTTTTCGAACATCCCGAATGAAGCCTTCATCTAGTATCAACCTAGCACCGAACTTTGTTCGGTCACAATTTGCTATCAACAACATCCACAATGAAATATCTCACAATTATCATAATTAATTTGAAAACATAATCGTAATTCAACACCAAGCCTCAGTAGCTCGAATCCCACACAAAGATAATACGCATCTAAACTAATTACAAAAGACATGCTCGGATCCTGTTTTCAATCGCTAGCTCATACCTCTCATAATGGACAATGAATGATCGCATGTCCGAACTTGCTTCACTAATGTTCCTACACAATCGAAAGAAAAAGAATTGTATCACTTAGAGACGATTCTTGTTTTTTACAAAATTTAATCAACTTCGGGTTTCGACACGATGCGAATCACTTAAAATTCGCGATTCGATTCCGACAACTCAAAAGAACGTCAAAACGAGCAACAACTCGCAAAATTTAATAATCCCCGAAATATTCAAGATAAAAAGTCCAATCATGGCCATAAAACACCACATGATGTCAAACTCATATAGACACATTGACTTAAATTAGTATGTTTGCCGCGATATTTTCAGTCAACAATAATCAAAGTTTTCCAAGTCTTGGCATAATTTCAACCAACCGAACAATATCCCAAAAACACACATAAATTAACATTTACTAAATACGAAAAGTCATTAAAAGCGGGAAACCTGCCAAAAATTCATAAATTTTCACAACGCCAAAGCACTAAAAACATCAAATATATCACGGCCGCGAATACCACAAAATACCGAACTCACATAAACGCCTAAAATCGAACCGATAATTTATTTTTTTCACGACAATGAAACACCAACCATAAAATTGATATCAAGATTTAAAATAAAATCAACAATTAATCACATCGAGCGTAAGTGTTCGGCTATAACAAGCTCACTTAGCAGGAGCGGTGACAACTTGCAATAATAGTGGCGACATCAGCGAGACGACCTTGGCGATGAGCTCAACCAACAGCACGGGAACAACGGCAGTAGTGAGATTGAGATGGCTAATCCCTGACGCTCGAGCGTACGCTCGACAAGTGGCGGATGGAGCTGGGGCTGCTGGATCTTGGCGTCACGCGGGCTCACAAAGTGGCGAGGCGCCAATGCGTAGGCATTCTGAGGCTCACCAGAGCTGATCGCCGACGATAGGGGAAGTTGTGCACGTCGGCTCGAGCTGGGCAGAGCTCGGATCGCTAGAGGCGCGGCGTGGCGAAAAAGCACGCCACAGAGTCAGGTTGCTCAGCACGTAGATATGAGACAAAAGGGGTTGTACGCGGAAGAACGTGCAGTAGTGTGCGGAGGCGGAGCGCGCTCAAAGACCCGCAGATAGAGGCTCGCACACTGAAGAGTGGCAACAGGCACGTAGAGGGTTAGGCATGCGGCGATGAGGCACGACATAGGCTCTTGAGGGGCTGGAGGCGCGCAAAGGTCGTAGCACGATGCTGAGCTGGGCAAGGCGAGGCTATGCGGGTCGCAGTGATGCCGACGCAAAGAGCGCGAGCGGGGGCTGAAGCTCGCAGTATGGGTGAGGCGCAGAGAGGGCTTGCGTGTACTTCCTCGCAAGGATTAGGCCAAAGAAGGACCGGGTAAGGCGGGTCGCGGGTCACCAGGGTTGGGCAGTTACGCAGCGAGCTCCGACAAGGGCTTCGCGGGCTGTGATAGGCCGAAGGCCGACAGCGCAGCTCTCGAGTTGCTCGGCGCGAGGTGGAACAGAGGCGCTCACAGTTGGGCCAAAAGGGACGGGCTTGCCAGAGCGGAGGGCTGCGGCAATAGGCTGGACAGCCTGTGATAATGAGGGAAGGAGATAGAGAGAGGCTCGAGCAGAGAGAAAAATGTGAGACAGGGGGAGGCTTTTTTTTTTTGTTGGGAAGGGTGGGGGTTGCGGTTGATAAGGGAAAAAGAGCGGAGGAGAAACTCTAATGGGTTAAAACCCATTTTAAATTATAGCTTATTTGGCCAACGAAATAAAATAATTGGTAAATTTTTCTTTAATAAATTACATCAATAGGCTAATGTTAGGAATTTCAATATCAATTTTGGGTCAAAATTAAATTCCTAACAAGCCTTGAAATTCTAAAGTGCAAAATAATATATTTGCATTGACATTTTTACACAATCGAGTGTTTGCCAAATTTGACGAAACTAGTCAATTTCCCTCAAAATTAAATATAACAACAATAATGTGTAAATGGTAATTTATGACTTTTATTGCAATAATAATCATTAAAATGAAAAGAGTGTGATATACCAGATGTTAAACCTAACTGAAATTGGAAATTATGTGCCTAAAGATAGACTCTGAGGCTGCCTTAGACAATGATGCGAGTCAGATAGAGAGGCTTTGACGTTGGAAAAGGCTATTAGCGACGATTGTGCTTTTGGAGAAGCTGGTCATTCATAAACACCATCTCTAGTTCGCTCTTGCAGTAGTAGTGCCCCCGTCTGTAGATCCTTCACACGAAAAGAGGTAGGTAAAAATTCAACATAAGTGTTATTGGATTTACATAATTGAGAAATAGAAATAAGATTTCATTTCATGGTGGGGACACATAAGACATTATATAAATTAAAGTTATGAGAAGTGATGTTTAAGGAGGTTCAGTCAATGTGAGTAATTCGTAACTCAATACCACCACTAATCATAACATTGTTACGACCATTATACGAGGAGTGAAATGATAATTTATCGAGGTCGATGGTGACACGATGGGATGCGCCGCTGTCACGGAGCCAAGCTGGAGTTTCGTGCGCTAGAGCAGTGGCCACGTAGGCCTTTGGTTGCCACTGCTGTAGTTATGGCTGAGCCTGCTAGAAGGACGCCAAGGCATGGGAGGCGGGTAGAGGTGCGTTAGCGGTTGGAATAATTCAAAACAAGAGGCACTAAGAGACCGTGCGACCTTGAATATGGCAGCCCTTACATTTGATGAGAAACGGGCATTACGGACGTTGTTGCGAGGAGTTGGAGGATAACACCATTGACTTGGAGAATAGTTGAGGCTGGGGTGGCCAATTTTGCCAAGGAGATGAGGTCTGATTGTGGCCTTAAGACCGAGCGGCAATGGCCTTGTCCGTGGCAAGTAGAAGAGATATCGCAGAATAAGGCTGCTTTAGGGAGAATCCACGATTAATCAGTTTTTTTGTGTAATTCATCAAACAAGATAGGAGTATCCCTTTCGTTAGCAATTTCGGTAATTGTCTGATAATTATCATCTAGACCATCCAAAATTTTCTCTATGAGGTCTTCATGATCCAGTGATCTTCAGAAATTGATTGAGAGCATTTGACAGCTTTCTTGGTTTGATCTTGAAATTTGCTTGATATGGCCACGAGACGAGCGAGCGTAGGTGTTTGCGAGGATGGTCGATTGCATCATTACAAATTATTTTTTTTTATGAGTGAACTTCACCCATTTACTCCATCGACAACTTTATATACTATGTCATTTTTGTTGATCACTACACTTATTACATTTGGCTATATCCTCTCCAACAAAAATCATATGTCTCTTATATTTTCCTACGCTTCAAAGCACTCATTGAAAATTATTTTTGAAAGAAGATTGTCATACTTTACTCTGACAATAGGGCGAAATACATTGGTCTAGCCTCATTCTTTGGTGAACATGGTATTTCACACCTTACCTCCCCATCATACACTCTAGAACACAATAGTTTCTCTAAGTCACGAACATCATCATATAGTTGAAACAGGCATTACCATCTTTTCTCGTGCTTTCTTACCTCTCACCTTTTGGTCATATGCCTTGTCCATGGCTACCTATCTCATAAATCGCTCTACCAGTGAACAATGGAATGCCGTCAAACGCATTCTCATATACTTATTTGGCACAATTGACCAAGGTATTTTCCTCCATTGTCGATCGTCTCTTGCTCTACATACCTTCTCTGATGCTAATTGGGCTGGGAACAAATACGACTTTACCTTTACTGGTGCTTATCTCGTCTACCTAGGGCGAAATCCCATATCGTGAAGCTCAAATAAACAACGCACAGTTGCTCGATCCTCTACTGAAGTCGAATATCGATCCGTCGCTTCAACTACTGTCGAATTACGTTGGCTTACGTCACTCCTAGGAGAACTCAGTTTGTCTTCATCACAAAAGCCAGTCATCTATTGTGACAATGTGGAAGCTATGAAACGTGTTGCTCTTGAATATAACTTCACTCTTGAACAATTTCAAAATGGTGATCTTCGAGTTACGCATATGTCTTCCACTAATCAACTAGTAGATGCTCTCACCAAACCTCTACCTCGCCTGTGCTTCAAACAGCTGATGGTCAAGATTGGACTCTCCTCCCGGAGCTCCAACTTGCGAGGGCATATTGGAGAACCAGATCACACAATCTGATTTTATTCTACAAATCAGATTGTGTATATTGCATAGAAGAATCAGATCACAAAATCTTATTTTATTCTAAAAATTAAACTGTAGACATTGCATTGATTTCCTAGATTAGATTTAGTTACCAACTTTCTAATTTTGGTTCTCGTTTGTAATCTATATATATTTCTCTTAGTCAACGAAAACAAATAGCCTATTTTCACCAAATTACTTTCCTTAAGATAGACTTCCGGTTATTGAGTAAAATCTCATTAGGTATTTTTTATGTTGTAGATCCAGGTAAGCGATCGAAGATGGAGTAGGACAGCGGAAGAAAGTTAAGAGAACCGATGAATGTACATATGGACCCGGCCTGTGAAGGCCGAGGGATGCTGATACCCAGCACACTAAAGTTATTTTGATTCTCTGGACATAAAAAAAAAGTTTTAATTATGCCATGTTTTTTAGCAATATTTATATATTATGTCCTTTTAAGTTTGAAATTGGTTATGACCATTAAGTATTATGTTTTGTTTTTTATTTACGTTATCTTAAATGATGTGTAAGTATGGATTATGAAGGAAAGGGTCGTGGCACGTCTCGGGTGTGTCGTGACATACGGTCTATAATATATCGTGACAGATTTGTACGAAAGATGTATACCTTAAAATAGTTTGCTTACTTTAATGATTTTAGCTGATAACAAACAAATTTGTAGCTGTGATTATGATTCGGATTGTTGATGACAACATTATCAGTAAAAATGTTATCTTTTTGGCTACCATATTTTCTTGTTGTTGCTCTAGCCTTTATGTTGTATTTATTTTCCAAGTTGTAGTTATGTGTCATTTGATGAGATTGGGAATATGACAAAGCAAATTACATGGTGGTGGTTTAACCGGTCGAGTGAAATAAGAAAATACGGAAGAGTTTATAGTTGCTCAATTTTTTTTAAGAAGTAGCTTAAGTAGAATGGTTTTATTGACAAGTACCTTTATGCATTTAAGAATCAATCAAAAACCTTATAATGATGAGTTGAAGGGCAAAGGCAACTCGACAATCGGAGTAAGAGTAAGCAAACTATTCGATTGACATTCCCATTCTTCCTATTTGCTCTATTAAAAAAAATTCTCACTCTCGTTGTCATCGTCGTTGTCGTCAAATGAACATTCTTGATCCGCGAACCACTTCAGTCTCTTCTTCATAGTGGCACTATCGTCTATGGTGCTATCGAGAAACCTGCTTCGACGAGCTTCCTCTATCCCTCGCTAGCCTCATCGAGCCTCCATGATCTTTTGCGCTGCCGACGAGGTATAGTTTTGCTTGTGATTCAGCAAAATAAAATTCAAAGACTGGAAATTTAGGTAGAATTTTGTGGACAGAAGAGCGAATTGGGGGTATCTCTGTCATTTTAACTCTTATTATATGGGCTTGATGGCTATGTACTGTGAAGGAGATTTCGAGGAATGCTCCTTTAGCTCATATGAATTCTACCGTGCTCTTTTACACTATAAATATAGTATAGAAATTAAAAGAGCACGTTGAAGTATAAATTATTAAATGACATTTAAAATGTATTTTATTTTATTTTCTTGCAATTCTCTCTTTATGACTTAATTTCTACCTTTGTGGGATTTTTCTTCAATTCGTGGGCATCCAAAGGACCAAAACCAAATGGGCCATAATTTTAATAACGAATAATTTTATCCCACTGTCAAATTATCTTTTATTTTTTACCTTATTATGTAAAAATCGTACTTTATTACCCCCGTTGTCCTAATAGTTTATCACTTTACCCTTAAAAATTTTAAGAACCACATTTGTAGTTGAATCAATGTAGTCTTCTTCTAATATTCAATTGCTTCGTGCACTCGCTCAAGTAGAATCAAGGATCCGTGTCTCATGTACGTACGTACGTATAGACTAACCCCCCTCCACCCCCCCCCCCCCCCCCCCCCCCCCCCACACACACAAATTTTTTTTAGTATTATATATATATATATATGTGTGTGTGTGTGTGTGTAGTATGTCTTTGACTAGGCCCCTTGCATATTATTTTTTAATTTTAAATGAAATTGAGAATCTTGCTTTTTAGAGGATTGCTATGTATCTTGTCTTTAATTCATATGCCTCACAATTTTTTTCTTTTTTTAATTTAAAAAAATTGTTTACTTACTAGATTTCTTATTTTAAATCCCTTATAGAAAGGACTTTTTAGTTTCCCATTTTGAATAGTCGTACTCAGTTTCCCAAATCCTAATCACAATTACTAATTGCTCTCCTACAGCGCATCATATTTGTCTTAGAGAATATCTGAATAGGTAGTAAAACCTAAAAAAAAAAAAAAAGTGAAAGAAATTAAAAGGTGGTCGCTTGGTCAGTGCTTTCCATAACTTGTGATTGTAAGTATTGTAATGACATTTGTATATTTTGTCTTGTATTGTGATTCACTGTCACCACCCCATTTTGAATTGTCGTACTGAGTTTCCCAAATCCTAATCACAATTACCAATTGCTCTCCTACAGCGCATCATATTTGTCTTAGAGAATATCTGAATAGGTAGTAAAACCCAAAAAAAAAAAGTGAAAAAAATTACAATGTGGTCGCTTGGTCAGTGGTTTCCATAAGTTGTGATTGTAAGTATTGTAATTTCATTTGTATATTTTGTCTTGTATTGTGATTCACTGTCACCACCCCCCCCCCCCCCCCCCCCCCCCCCCCCCCCCCCCCCTCCCCCCCTAATGAACGATTTTGTCTTGTGTAATGTTCATATTCCACAACTTTTTCTTACAATTTCTCTTTTGATTTAGAATATTCTTTTATATTTGTCTTCATTTTCTTAGAAGATTGATTTTCTTCATGTACGTAATACGATGAAATAAATAAGAGGAAAATCTTTTATTTGATAGAGATTTCAAACTAAGTACACTCTTTTTTTTTTTTTAGATGAAAAAATCGTCTACAATTGATGTATACTTTAAAAGGAAGAATGTTGAACTCAAACATATATGAGCCGTCAAACCCATCCGTGGAGATTGATCAGCCGAATTCTAAAAAAGTTCAGCGAAATCTTTAAGAGTTGAAATCAATGAAGGATTTGATATCAACTCGTTACAGCGTGATCTGGAATTACGACCACAAATATGGAAATATCCAATTGAGAAGCACGATGAAGTTCGAAGAGCTTATATTAAAGCGCGATGAAATCAGTGTGTACTTTCTAAGTATCCAAAATATAGGGAGAAACATTCACGTAGTTTTCAGCCATCATGGTTCAAGTTATTTTCGTCTTGGTAGGAATATTCTCCTCATGCAGATGCTGCATTTTTTTTCCATGCATTTTATTTTATAAAAAAGATGGACTTCCTGGATTAGATGCATTTAATGTTAAAGGATTTCGATTATGGAAAAAGGTGAGTGATGGAAACAAATGTGCATCCTTAGCGCATATTGGAAAAGATCTCACTTCACCTCATAAAAATGCTGAGAGAGCATGTGCGGATCTTATAAACTAACCATCACATATTGCAAGAAGATTTGAAAACTTCACATCTCAAGAAGTTCTAAGAAATAGACTTCGTCTGAAAACTTCAATTGAGGCAGTTAGGTGCCTTGCATTTCAAGGATGTTCTTTTAGAGGCCGCAATGAGTCTAAGACATCAACTAATCGTGAAATTTTTTTGAAACTATTGAGTTTCATAACATTTTATAATGATAAGGTGGCAGAAGTTTTGGATAAAGCTCCACGGAATGCTTCATACGCATCACCAACAACACAAAAACAAATTTTGCATGTATTGGTAAACAAAGTGAGAAATTCTATCCGCGAAGAAATTAGTGATGCAAAATATTGTATACTAGTTGATGAAGCTCAAGATGAACCTTAAAAATATCAAATGTCACTTGTTTTGAGATTTGTTGACAAAGATCGATATGTGCAGGAGCGCTTTTCTGTGCTTATTCATGTTGAAGACACTGTCGCATCAACATTGAAAAAAGGTATTTGTACTATCCTTTCTAATCATAGTCTTGATGTTCAATCTATTCGACGACAAGGTTATGATGGTGCCGGTAACATGCATGGAGAATGGAATGGTTTGCAAACTTTTGATTTCAATTGAATGTCCTTATGCTTATTATGTTCATTGTTTCGCACATCATATGCAATTGGCATTAGTTGTTGTATCTAAGGATGTTATTCTCGTCCATCAGTTTTTTTACCAAGTTTAACGCCACTGTTAATATTGTTGGTGCTTCATGTAAATGTAATGACTAATTTAAAGCTGCTCCTGCTGCAAATATTGCTCATTTACTTCAGAATGATGAACTTGAAAGTGGGAAAAAGGCGTAATCAAATTAGTTATTTACAAAGAGCAGGAGATACCCGTTGGAGTTTTCAATCAAAATCTATTTTTAACTTGATGAATATGTTCAGTGCAACATGTGAGGTTTTTTTTTTAATATTATTAAGGATGCAACTACAGCTGCTCAACGAGGTAACGCAGACGCAGCTTATAAGGTGTTAATTTCTTTTGAATTTATTTTCACTTTGCATCTCATGAGAAATAACTTGAAAATTTCTAATGCACTTTGTCAAGCTTTGCAACTTCAATCCTAAGATATTTTAAATACAATGCATTTGGCTTCATCTACTAAGTTGCTCATTCAAAAGTGGAGAGATGATGGATGAGATGAATTAGTTGCAAATGTCAAATCATTTTGTGAATCAGTCACCATACCTATACTAGAATTTAGTGCTCGCTATATTGTAAGACGAGGAAAGGCTCGTCATCAACAAGACGATATTACAATAGAGCATTATTACAAAGTTAATATTTTTAATGCTGTGATAGACTTTCAATTGCAGGAACTAAATGATAAATTTAATGATAATATGGTGGAACTACTCATTCTTAGTTCAGCTTTGGATCCGAGAGAGATGTGGATATCATTTAGAATTGATGACATTTGCAAGTTGGTAAAAAAAAATTACACAAAGTCGTATGAGATGATACAATTAAGGATGCAATTTGAACATTTTGATCATGTGAGGCAACTTCCCGATTTTGGAGCATTAACAACTATTTCTGATCTATGTCATTGGTTGGTAAAAACTAATAAAACATAAGTCTATCCTCTTGTGTATAGAGTGGTAACTCTTATTCTCACACTTCATGTTTTTACAGCTACTATAAAGCGATCTTTTTCAGCTATGAATACAGTCAAGACTATACTTCGCAATAAGATGGAAGATAAATTTTTGACTGACTGTTTGCTAATATACATTAAAAAAAAATTGCTGAAAAGTTTAGTGTAGATTCAATTATCGATGATTTTCGTGACATGCAAGAGAGGCATTTTGTTTTTTTAATAGATTACTACTGTTAATATTTTGGAAGATATATTTATGTCCATCCCTGTGTGTCTCTTCACAATGGAAAAAAAAATAAAAATCATCATTTCTCTTATACTGTTAAGAGAAACATTCTATGGTACGATAGAAAACGATTCCAAATCATAAAAGCGTTAGTTTGACGGCGTCCAATATAGTATAGTATACCATTTAATATTTGTTCATAATTAAACGGGACTGAGAATCATGATCATCGAATAGAACTATTTAAAATTTCTTGTGAATATATGTTAAAAAGTCCATACAAGTAAACTTATGTTTCAAACCTAATCAAGTGAAACACTATACAGTACTTCACACATTAAATCAATAAACCAAAGCAGAAAAAATTAAAAAAAAAAACTAGTAATCGAAGTAACAATCAAGTCTCATACAATTATAACTACATGATATACGTAAACATTTTCTATACGTAAACATATTTCTATACAAGAAAATTTATGATTATGATTATGATCAACGTCGCTTCTCATTGTGTCTGCGTTGGAGTTGTATACCAGTACAGCCACTGAACACATCGGAGCCGCCTCGCTGGATCGGATTCTTCACGCCGCAGAGCCTGTGCTTCACGCTCCAAGGGAAAAGCATCCTGAATCCGCAGCCCTTCGGCGAAGAAAACGACATCGCTTTCGTCGCCGAAGCCGAGGAATTCAGGGCCTCCCTGTAGTTACTATCATAAGCAGTAGTACTATTCTTCTTCAAGCTCATCGCGCTGAGAGCAGAAGCCGTGGCCAGAGCCGTGGCGTCGGGCAAAAACCGCTGGATTATAAAGTCCGGATACTGGTTGTCGCTCCTCGACCGGTCTTCGATGATCTTCAACCTTAAGCCGTCCGCTTCATGCGATTTCTGGGACCTCTCGACGATGTCTATCGCCTCCGAAAGCGAAAAAACATCGTCGTCTTTGTTAACATCGTCAATATCATCGTTGTTGTTGTTGTCGTTGTCGTCGACGCCTTCGAAATCTGCGTCGCAACCAATATCGTCATCGTTTCTCGTTGTTGTTTTTGTGGCGATCATGTGCCGGTATCGCCACAAACTCGGGGGAAGTTTGGGGCGAGGAGTCTCGCTTTCGTCGTCGCCGCCGCCTTTGTTGTCCGTGTCCTTAGGTTTTCCCGGAGCTTTCTCCCAAGAGAAGGGAATCCTGTGATGATCGTCATTGCCGGTGCCGTTTCGCCGACACACAGCGCTATGGCAAGAGGAGAGACTTATAGAGGCGAGATTCGCCGGGCGTCTCGTTGTTAACAATGGTGCGTTGAAATTGATAATTTTTCTCGGTTCATGGTTTTGATCATGATCATTTGTATCTCCCATTGGGATTTTTGGAAAAAAAAAAGGGCAAATATGGAGGGTTTTTTATTATTATTATTTTACGTGTGAGATGGTTGGACAGAGAGAGAGAGAGAGAGAGAGAAAAGTTGAGTGATGTTATGTAGCAAAATAGAAATTGTAGTTGGAACTATGTGGTGTATGGGAATCTCGTGAAGAAAATTAAGTTGCTTTTTTCACTTTAACATGAGGTTGGAAAAAGACGTATGAAGTTTGAACACCGCTATATAGGTAATATGTCTATATTCTCACGAACCTTGTAGAAAGTGTGAAGTAGGAGTAGTATAACTTGTCTGAATTTGCTAGCTTCAAATTTTAACCAATAGGTTTGGACCTATGCTTCACAGGGTTTACCGAAAGATTTTGACTTCCATTTGAACAAGGAAATGTGGCAAGAGAAATATGTCAAATGACAAAAGTAATGAGATACACTAATTGCAATGTTATTTACCATTTGTCTCGTCATTGGAAACACCGAAGATATCTTAAGAATTAGAGAAGTCCCGTGATAGGATTATAAATATATGGGAAAGTAAAGCAAAAATAACAATTTTTTATAATTAAAAAAAAAAGTGCATGTTTTGAAAGATTAAAATATAGCACACGTCAAAATTTTCATAAACAAAAAATATTGACATATGCGTTAGAAGTTTTTAACATTAATTTTAAGTAAAATTTGAAATTTAAAGAAAAAATCTAACAAATATGTCAATATGTTTTTGTAAGTGTTATTTTTTTTTAATATCTCGAAACATGTGTTATATTTTAAAGACACTTAATTTTAACATGCATATTTCAGACCAATCACCATATATGTACGGAAACAAGCAACAAATATATAATATATACATAAATCTATAAACTTAATTTACAAATTAGATTTGGAATTTTTTTAATATATAAATCTTCTCGAACGAAAGGTTAAACATTATTTCTTTGAGCATATTACTTCTTTTATAGAAAATCCTGATTGTTGGAAATAAAAATATTTTCATAGTAATATTATATATTCGTTATTGTATTTTCATAACTTGTATTAGAAATATTTTTTCAAAGAAAATCCAAATTGGTTGGGAATTAAATATTTTTCATAGAAATATTTCTATTGATAGAAAAATCAAATTGAGAAAAAAGAAATACTTTCATAAAAGATTAACTGAATTTGTTATAAATAAAATATTTCCACTAAAATATTTCTATAAGTTATACGAAATCCATATTAGGTAAAAAAAAAAAAAATGTACACATAGCAATCAGTAATAGAGACCAAAAAACAAATATTGAGATTAATAATACTCAATTTGCTATAAAAAAATTCTTTAATATTAATAACTTTATAATACAATCAAAAAAGGAAATTAGTTAAAATAATTTGTGTATAATTTAGATATCTTCAGCGGTAAAAGCGTAATAAAATATTTATAAATTTTAATTAGAAATTATTGAATAAATAGTCAATTTTTAGATAATATTTTAAGAAAATAGCCAATGTCTTCATTAATTAAGGAAATAGTCATTTTCTTAACTACATGTGGTGTGATGTTACCTTTATGCTCTTATTTATTCAAACGGCTACTGAGTAATTTCTTAATTTTTGAAAATCATGGTCATTTACTTAAAAGAATTTTAAGAAAATAGCCATTTTTTAAAAAATAATTTTAAAAAATAGTCACAATTAAAAAAATTTAAAAATTAGCCTTTTCAGAAATTTCTTAAATGTGTTAGAAATTTTCTTACACTAATTTTTATGTGTAATTTTCTTATTGTCAGAAATTTCTTACATGTGTTATGGCTAATTTTTAAATTTTTTGAAACTGTGGCTATTTTATTAAAACACACAGTCTAAAATAGCTATTTACTTAACTGACGCTTTACTTAAAACGTGGACTAGAAAATGGCTAAATACTAAATGGACCTATTAGGAAATTTACCATTTTAAAGGTAAAGTTTGAAGGATTTAGCCCTAGAATGCCAAGATTAAAGAAATAGACATTAAATACCTTAATAGACATAAGTATTCATGATTATTACTTAATAAACCCGATCATATCAAATAAAAAATTTCCAAAAAGCAGCTCATTCAACTAAAAAAAAAAAAACCAAACTTACCATTACCAAAATTTTCATCTATTGTGATAAAATAAAAATTAAAAAAGGTTAATTTCTTAAATTTCTAAAACTAGGCTAATCCCTAAAAGATTAGTCTAAAGTTTGGCTAAATCCTTAAAAATCTCATACTAAATAGACTCTTTTAATTAAGGAAACATTGAATATTTATTGAATATTTGTGAGAATATCTAATATTCTCAAATAATTTAATAAATATTGAGTCAAATCAATATAGATTTGTATAATTGGGAGAATTGCAAAATAAAGCCTTTTTTTATGCCGTTTAATAATGTATGGCCCAAGTGATGTGCTTCCTTTATTTTTCATCATATGTTTGTAGTGTAAATTTTGAGATATAAATAAAAAGTACAACACACATAGGACATAGATTATTATGTGCCAAGAATGAGAATTCTTTAAAGGGTGAGTTGCAAAAATAGGCCAAAATTAAATGTGTCTTTTAAATGATAGCCTATGTTTTGAAAAATTAAAAGAATAGTCACTGTAAATAATTTTGTAACAAAAACTATCAAACAAATATTTACACATCTGTAAACATTTGTAAATATTATTTAACACTTCAAAAAATAATGAGTAAAACTTGAAGTGTTACAAATTATCTTACAAATATTTACAGATGAGTAATATTTTATGTGATACTTTTCTGTTATACAATTTGTAACATGACTATTTTTTAATTTTTTGAAACATGAACGGAATTTTAAAAATGAATTTTTTTTTGACTATTTCCTACGATTTCCCTTCTTTAAAATCCCCCTTTGTAATTTGTGTATTTTGTGCGTGTGTTATTTAGTTATAGAATATAAATTTTACACCATTAACAACTGTCGAATTGATATGTTGTATTTTTTAGAAGATACGAATTAGATGCTCTATTAACTTGAACATATCATTTAAATACTCTGGGTTCATTTTCTAGGATTCACTTCAAAAAGAATTAGTTTTGGGATTTCTCAATTATTTCAATCTCTGCTCCTAAGGTAAATGTAAATAATCAAGTAAAATTCATATTTAAAAAAAAAGATTTTTTTTTTTTTTTGGGCTAGGTAAAGAGAGACAGTGTTGACCACTACTGCATAAGTGCAAAGAGGAAGACATAAACTTGTTTACTGTCACAAGTGTTCTGTGATGAATAATAAACTCTTTCCAGTTTTGTCTGTAAGGGAAAATTGTGAATCTTATACAACAAATCGCACAATAATATAGAAAAGGTTACATTATAGTGGAAATCACTTGGAAAATAATAAAAAGAAAAGAACAATATAATTTAGACCTCTTCTAAGTTCCTCACAAGCTGACGTTTCATGTACAAGATTCATTGTGCTGTGGTTACTTTCCTTAGCCCACAGGTCATGTCATCGATCACGACTCGATGAAGATTGATTTCAAATCGATCCAATAAATAAATATTTACATGCTACCTTCTTCCTCTACTTTGCCTTCTCCGAAGTTCTAAACCCTCCTTTCCTTTTGAATTTCTTCACTCAAGGGTCGTCGAGAATCTGCATTAAATTTTTTTTATTTTTATTTTTGCCTCTAAAAAAGTTTTGGGTGAGAGCAAATGAGAAGGATTGCTCGAGGCAGATAATGTTTTCTCTCATTTTTCAGTCATTCGTTTACGCTTTCTCTTGCTTTATTGTAGAGTTCAAGAGTATCTGCGTGGCTAGAATCGAGACAGAGAGCTGCTTCGCAGTCTCTGAGGGTGGAGACATTATCGTTCATTGACTCGTAAAACGCTGCTCGAAGATGTAGCAGCTGCAAATCCGGCTTAAATGATATGGCCCTAGATAGCTCCTCTATGGCTTCCTTTTCTTTATGGTCGTCCATCAAAACTGGCAGAGTAAAATTACGCTGTTAGTAACTATGCAACTCACAAGGTTCAAAGCCATATTACAAGTCAATGCATCACAACATGATAAAACTAAGATTCACCACTAAAACCATAAGTCTGATACACATTCTAACAACAATATAAATTGTTCTTGCTATCGCATGAAGATTGAGGCCATGTACCACAGGTGAAAAACAATCTTATTAGAGGGAAATGACTTCTTAGACGACTTATTACAGACTATTCTTTCTGTGAAAAAAAAAAAAAAAAACACACACACACACACAAAACACTGTTTAAAGCAAAAGGTTCCATGTGAATTCAAGGACGCTATGTAGTCTATGGGATCTGAAGTATAACTCTCCTCTCCCTAGCTCATACCAATAGAAACTTCGAAACAATAAGATCGCTCACCATAATTCATAATAAACTCATTACCGTGTAAAATTAGCATTAGTTATTTACACATACTGTGAAGTTTATCTTTGTAGTTTTACTTTAGTCAGGCTTCTTTAGTTTCTGCGTAGAATTAGAATAGCCAAACATCCCTAATAATTCAGCTGTCTCTCTTATGCCCATTTTCACTCTCTTAAGGTCATGCATAAATAACATAGTACAGTGTACACAATGCCATCATCTCATCAGGAAAATGTCATTGTTGTAGGGAAATCTTGCTTCCAGAGAAAAGATGATAAGTATCAAACAATTAAAAGTATAACCAAGAAGTTTTTCCGGCATATCTTGCTGCTAAAACTTTTTAAATGGGATGGATATTCGTCCTACTGAGCACCACCCTCTAAAACAGTCAATATGATTTAAACATTATTCTCAGAATCAAATTTCAGAGAAAATATATAGCGAAAGATGATCATCCTAACAAGAATCCTAGCTTAACTTTACTGCCAACTTCAACGAAACCTCTATTAGTAGTTTGAAAAAGGGAAGTAAAAAAAGAAAAAAAAGGAAAGGAAAATATAGTAGCTAAACTCTTAGCGTCCAACAAATATTCTTTGTATAATGAAGGATTCACATTCTAATTAGGATTTAACAGAAAAGCAATAAAGACAATAACAAGAACAAAATCTTAATCATTAGCATTGGAATAAGATCTTATGCTAAAATTTCAAACTGTAAAGAGTGAACTCAAACTTATAAAGAAAAACTTGCTAAAAATTAAAGTTCACAATTATATAGCTTACCTGCTGCTCTATATCTGTATGGATATGTCCTCAAGGGATCCAATTGTGTTGCCATGGCAAGATCGCTCTTTGCCATGTCTCGATCGCAGTATTCAGAACGTTTCTCATAAGCTGAAGCATTGTTCCTTGCCTTCTCTATCAGCTTTGTCATCTCATCGTACGCAGCTTTTCGTTGATTTTTAAGATGATAAACGCGTGCCAGACCTTGATGTGCTCGTGTATGCTTGATGTTGAGTGCGTTCATGTAGCAGTCAGCAGCAAGATCCAACTTATCACAATCTACGTAGACACTCCCTAGATTGTTTAGCGCCTGCAAGTAGTGGAATTATGTAAGTTGAGATAAAATTTGGCCTTCCAAGCCATGACTAATGGATAGAATTATTCAGGATTTGACACCTACTTGTCCTTTCCTGAGCCCATCTGAAGGGCATCTAAGAGCTTCCTCCAAAAGCTGGATCACAAACATCGAAGACTCGGCGTCGAGACTGGAGTCAGCTAAAGCATATGCTTTAAGGAAAAAAGCTTCGAAAGATCTCTGGATGGAAATGGACTCCTCTGCTTTTGCCAAAGCTTCTTCACGGTGGCCAGTGTCATACAATATCCATCCTTCGTAGACAAGTCTTTCATGCTCAGAACTAGAGTGATTTCGAGCCAAACGCAAACTACGCATAGCAGCTTTCTGACAATTCAACCTACAAACTACAAAAAATCAAAGAGCTGGCAAGACAAACATATATGACATAGCTGTACAACACTGGTAAATTCTCTTTTGTATCTTTCTAATTTAATAATCAAAAAAAACTTCCAGGCAAGGCCAGAAGTTATTCCAAAGTTTTAAGGCCCCATATGCCAGCAAACAGTCAAAAGTTTACATCACATTCACCATACTCAAAAAGGAGGTTTACATAATTGTTATGAGCATGGTAAGAGATTTCAAAATTGTAACCAATAATTATTTAAAGAATTCCTCTTCCTCTCGTACGTACCGTAATAAAAGGAGAGATTGCCTAAACCGTAGAAGGCTTTTCCCAGGGTCATTTGCCAACATATGGTGAACAACAGCGAGGGAACCAATATCGTCAACGGAGGACCATCTATCATACAGTTGCATCCAACAATCAGCCTGACTCAACTGCGGAACAAGAGGGCGAAGGAGCTCCACCAGATGGTCACCGAGCATTTTCCCGTGGAACATCATGTAATTCGGATCCAGAGTCAAGAGTGCTCGGACATCTCTCAGAGCTCCTTCATAATCCTCGAGGGCAATCAAAAACCAAGCCCGCAGCTCAAGGCAGTCAGGAGAAGCCTTGAAACCAATAATCTTATTAATCTCTGAGATTGCTGCTCCAATCATGTTCTCCTCCAACAAAGACACGGCGCGATACTTGTAGGGATACGATAGAGTGGGGTCCAATTCTGTCGCAGTGTTCAAATCTATCATCTTCTCCTTCCCAATACAATACAGAGCTCGCTCCTGATACATCCAACCAACCGGAGTGTAATCAGAAATGAGAGAGTTCATCTGTTTGTACGCATAATACTTGTGGCCACGCTTATACTTGGCCCTTGCAACGCCGACTAATGAATAAATATGGCCTGCCTCAGATGCCGCCTCAAAGCAATGTTGCGCATCCTTATATTCTTTCCTCTCAAGCATCACCGCCCCTAACTGGTGGAATGCAAGCTGCTTTTGCCAACTCTCAGTCGCACACTCCCCCAGCCTCTCCAAAAGCATCACCGTTGTGTTCGACTTCATGTCTTCCTCCATGGAAATCTGGCTCATGAAGTAGTACAGTACAAATGAAGCATGCCCAACCATCGCCAACCTCTCTCTGGCCTCTGAACTACAAAAGAATCTCATCACATTTGGATTGTGCATCGAAGACGGAAGCTCTCTCAGAAACACCTGCAAACACGCGGCCACCAGAAGATACGCAGTCTCCTCCAATCCATACTCAAACAGCAACATCGCATCCTCCATATCACCAACCAAAGACGCCAAATGAGCATCACAAGCTGACTTCATCTCCTCGCAACAAAACTTGTTCGCCAATGACAGTAACTCCAAAACAATCCCGGCATCAAACGAGTGTAACCTCTTTGTCCTGCTGAAAATCTCAGCAGCCCTCATTCCATCTGCAGAGATCCCATTCTTCGAGAAATTTATCTTCTCCCTTCTCGTCTCCGTGAAACCTCCGTACAACATTGCACTAAATGGTCTCGACAACGCTGCCATATTGTACCTCACGCACCTAATCTCTTCATCGCCAATACAAAACGACACATCACTGTCTTCCTCCGAAGTCGAACATTCCTCATCCATCACCACAAACTCGTCCTCGGCCACAACTTGAGAAGCCCTCGAACACACACAAGGCTCGTAAACCGACTCCGGGTTGAACCCCGACACGAGACTAGCCCTAGGGCACTCCAGATTTCTTCCACAACAATCCATCGCCGAGTACCCAATAAGCTCGTCCTCCCTCCTCTCAAACCTCAACCACGCAGCCAACACAATCTTCGTGTGGACGTCCACCGCGTGCTGCCGAGCCGCCCGGAGGCTCCTCCGGAACAATTTAGGATCCGAGAGGCCCCGGAACACCGCACATTGCTCCATAAACACCTTCCACCTATCGAATTGCGGGCAACTCTCGATCCGCCGGTACACATCGGCCATAGTCTCGACGAAATCAACCGATTTAAGGCAAGGCTCGACGGGCGGGTCGAGGAGATCGGTCGAGGGAAGCCCGTAAGGGAGGAGACTCTCCGGGCCAGCATTGCTCGAATTTAGGGTTTGATTGGTCGGAGCTTGATAAGTCCGATTAGATTTGGATCTAATCGAATTGACCCTCAAATGGTCCTGGAGATGGTGCAACAGCTTGTCCCCAACACCACCGCCTCCTCCGGCGCCGGCACCGGCGCCGGCGGCGGTGGTGGGGCCAGAGGGATTCAAGGCGTAGACCTGCGTGCCCTTACAACCATCCATGATCTTCAAACTTCGCATTGTGGAGAATATATTATGCTGCATCATTCATCAACTATATAACAAAAATACAAATTCATTCGAATCAAAAATTCAACTCCAATACAAATTCATATACAAATATATATATATATATATAGAATGTGTTTTTACCTTAATATATATATATATATATGCCCGGCAAACACCACCGTAGCCGCGACGGCGAGGACTGGGAAAATGGTAGAAAACGATGGTGGTGATGCAGGGTATAGAGGAAAATTTGTGGGTTATTTTTTTTTTTGGATTTTTTTTTCTCGAGAAAGTGATGGTTTTTTTTTTTTTTTTTGGATTTGATGATCACAATTCACATTGACCGCGAAGCCAACCAGATGTTGAGGTGGAGGTGGCCGTTTGAACGGCCACTCTCTCCGTAAATTTTTTTTTTTTTTTTTCTGATTCGCTTTCTCTTTCTCTTTCTCTATCTCTCTCTCTGTCTTTCTCTCTCTAAATTTGTTGGGGTTTTTTTTTTTGGGTTTTATTTTTTATTGGGGGATTTTGTTTTTATTGGTTTTTTGGTTTTCTCTTCCGCTTTCTCTCCCTTTGACGTGTTTTTGGGCGTCTATAATTTATTATTTTTTAGGCAAAATTAGAGGACGTGTATGCTTTGATTTTCACTATTTAAATTTTTTTAAAGCCATTTTCACCTTTGATTAATTCCAATTAATTTTTAACTTATTTGGTACAACATTATCAATATTAACCGATAAATATGTGTATTATGTGATTTGTCTATCTTAATTAAATGTATGAGTTGATATAAAAAGCCCTCAATTGTAAGAGAATTGTAAAACAACGTTAGTTCTGATACCACTTAATAATTTATAGTATGCTTTATTTGTTTTCATTTTATATTTATAATGCAAATTTTAAGATGTAAATTAAAAATATATATCACATAAAATATAAATTATCATTGCACAAAATAATAAATAGTACTTTTATTTGAAGCTATTAGTAGTTATTACTATCAAGAAAATTACATCACATGCTTTGTCGTTTATTTTAGTTCGTCTACCTCTAGATCCAAGGCAAGTGAATATAAATTTTAAAAAAAATACTTTATGTATAATACACGAAAATATTTGTTTCAACATGATATCCATTAACGACATAAAAAATTAGAAAACTATTAAGTGATATAATCAATATTTTTTAACTTAAATATAAAAAGTCTTATTTATAAATCCATTTTTTTTTCAATTTATTGTTATCCAAATGACTCTTTAAAATTATGGTATTTTATATGGTGTCCCATAATATTCGATTTCGTATTCAAAGTACACGAGCAAGAGAAAAATGTCTCATACAAAAGTGCTCAAAGCAAAAATAAAAATAAAACTAAAAACAAAATTTCTCATAAAGAGCAAATAACATTTGTATGGAAGTATTAAATGCATTGTCCTTAAAAGTAATTTGATAATGTCAAAGATAAAGTACAAATTGTGTACGACTTTATTAATTGGAATCTATATTCATTTATTTTAGTGTTTATGTTTTCTTATTTATGCTTTATACCAATTAATAAAATAAAATATCATTAAATATGTCTTATTCTTTTCACTTAGCACAAATGAGTGTGCAAACTTATGAGTTGTTTGGCTAAAAGAATTTTAAATAATGTTAAATCATTCAAATATTTTATCTAAACAGCTTATTATAATTTATAAATTATATGGAGAGAAGCTCGATCTATCGTACCATAATAATAATCATAGCCCAACTGATCACCATTAGTAAAATTCTTAGTGACTAAAATATACAGTTGAGTCAAGATTATTGGACTTTTTGTAAAGTAAATTTCAATATAATTTGAACTTTTATATTTCATTTTCATATTGTATTGAAAAACCAATTTTTTTTAGGTAAATTGATATCGTGCTATACTAAAAAGTTGCACTCTAACATTACATTTCGCCTTTCGAAAAATCTTCAATGCTGCCTGTTCTTTTTAAATTTTATAAATAAAAAACTTATTCGGACACTAAAATAACATAGTATAAGTCACTTAATATTTAAAAAAAATCATTAATCTCTTAATTTAGTAAATATTTTAAAAATTTTAAACACTTGAGTTTTTTGGTCTATGATTAAATAAAGGGGTTCTTCAAAAAATAAATAAATAAAAAGGAGGAGAATGCTAAAAGTTTTTAAAAATAATAGACTATAGGATGAATAATGCAACATTGAGCTTTTTACATTAGTAGCACAAGATAAGGGGATTTTCATAATTTATCGTCATTCAAATTAAAAATTGCTTTTCCAAACAAATATTATGATAAAGTTGACATCTAACACTTTTTTTTTTTCTATAAATCCAATGTTAAAAAAGTAACCTACTTGACATTTGACTAGGGGTGGCAATCGATATTGTGTCTTAATCGTGTCAAATTTTTTTTGATTAGACAAAGATACGACTCATATATTAATCGTATTTGAAGGAAAGACTGATACGCCCCAATTAAATATCACTTTAAACTTGTTACCCGATAATAATCCATTTATAAGTCGTGTCGAATTGGATTTAAATAGGTTGTATTAAACTCGTTTTTAGTGGCTCAATTAGCAAATTTTTAATTATATTTTGTAAATTAAAAAAAAAGTGAATAAAGGTGATAATGTGTATAATTACACTCGCCCAATGACACGCGTGGTTTCCCCAAGTGCGCGTCCCCAAACATTTTTTTTGTTCTTTTTCGCATTTTTTTATTGCAAAAAGGGCCTCTTTTTGAGGGTTTTTGGGCAAAGTTTAGCTCTTTTAGCAATTTTTAAGAGATTTTTTTACAAATTCTTATTCTTTATCTTATTTTTCATTTTTTTTGTTCCAATCATTTAAACAAATATTTTTTTTTACCTTTATGATCTCAATTTTTTCCCTATTTAGATTTAATTTATCTTTTTTTACTTTTATTTTTTGACAGTCATTATTATATATATTTTTTAGTGTAAATAACGTTTTGTCATAAATACACGTGTTTAAAAACTAGTTTCATAGTATGTCTTCTTTATAGACCAAAGTTGTCGTCCTTGATTTAACAAATAAAAATTTGAAATGATGTACCCCAAAATAAAATTGAAATGATATTGGAAGAGCTTCTTTCGTTCAATTCATCTACAGTTAATTATCGTTTTTTCTGGGCATGATTTTCCTTTTGCTGTAATTTTTTTTTTCTTTTGTATTTGAACTGGAATTATTTTTTCCATTTTTTTCATCAAAATGAATTGGAATTTATTAGAGCCACTAGTAGTAATGGTGGGCCGCTAAAAGTCGGGCACCGTTTTTTAGCCAAACTCGTCTTTTTTTTTTTTCTTTCTTTTTATTATTATTTTAAATCTTGGATCCACTTAGTGGTAAAGCCCACGCTCCAATGAACACGCGTGGACTTGATGAAGCATTTCCAACATGGTTGCCCACCACCATTATGTCAAGAATATTGATAAATTGATTTTTTAAAGTTGTTTAATGGATCCACTTAAATGCAGTCATGTACAATATCGTGCAAACTGAGGACGCTAAATTTCTCATTGGTTCCAATAATGAATATGGGCAATTTAATTCTAAGAAGCTACTAATTTGATCTATATAATAAGTTATTTAATTTGATGTATATATATAGTTATTTAAACTGGTATTTCCTTGTTTTCTAGAACATCATAGATATTATTGAAATTTAGTTTAAACATGAGCAAAAGAAAGAAATTTTATTGTGACAACTTTCTTTTTTTTTTTTAAATCTAGAAAAGAATCGAGAGAATTGGGTAAATTTTGTAAGTGTTTACTCTTTGACGTGGGTTATTGAAACATATATTTAAGCGAGACAATCTTATACATGGTGTTGATGCAATTTTTCGCACCAACTAACACGTGTAAAATACGTCAGAATAAAAGAATCAAAGACGAAAGTAATCAAAGGGAAAAATATCAGTCTCAGAGCGAAATTCATCTCTCCTCCCTTATTCGATTATCATTGACTATTTATAGCCAAGTACAATTGTGTAATAAATACACGCGTTTATCTATTTTTGGAAACTCGATGTCGGCAATTAATGATTCCGAAACGAGAGGCACAGAGAGACGGGCGACCACTGGGGCGACGGGCGACGGGCGACCACGGGCGACCACTGGGCGACCTCGGACGACCACGGGCGACCACGGGCGACCTCGGACGACCACGGGCGACCTCGGGCGACCACGGACGACCATGCGTGCGGGCGACCGGTGGGCGACCGGCCCGCGGGCGACCGGCCAGCGAGCGACCGGTGGACGACCGGCCGGCGGACGACCAGCCGGCGGGCGACTGGTGGGCGACCGTCATGCGGGCGACCGGTGGGCGATCGGCCAGCGGGCGATCGGCCGACGGGCGACCGGTCAGCGAGCGACCGGCCGGCGGACGACTAGCCGGCGGGCGACTGGTGGGCGACCGGTGGGCGATCGGCCAGCGGGCGACCGGTGGGCGACCGGCCGACGGGCGACCGGTCGGCGGGCGACTAGCCAGCGGGCGACCAGAAGGCTATCGGTGGGTGACCCAGCGGCGATGGGCGACCGGCGGCAGGCGTAGGGTGGTCGCCCACTCGGGCGTCGGGCAATCACTGTAGGCGGGTGCGGGATGGTTGTTGCCAGCTACTTGTGTCGCGGACCGTCTTTCTCGACGTCCGTTTGTCGCTCTTCTTCCTTGGGCCTTCCACCGGGCCGGCCCACTGTCGATTTATAACCTCCAAGGCGGGCCTTGGGCTTCGAACTGAATTATGGCCCAACATTAGCCCCCCAGTTTCCGTGTGTCGCTTGTCGCACTAAGAAAACTAAACATTATCATTTTTTTTTTTGCCTGTCCATAGTAGGTCTTTTCACGCCTACCCGTAGTAGGTCTTTGTTGTGCCTTCCCGTAGAAGGTCTTTGTTGTGCCTACCCGTAGGAGGTCTTTTCATGCCTACCCGTAGTAGGTCTTTTCACGCCTACCCGTAGTAGGTCTTTGTTGTGCCTTCCCGTAGAAGGTCTTTGTTGTGCCTACCCGTAGGAGGTCTTTTCACGCCTACCCGCAGTAGGTCTTTGTTGTGCCTTCCCGTAGAAGGTCTTTGTTGTGCCTACCCGTAGGAGGTCTTTTCACGCCTACCCATAGTAGGTCTTTTCATGCCTACCCGTAGTAGGTCTTTGTTGTGCCTTCCCGTAGAAGGTCTTTGTTGTGCCTACCCGTAGGAGGTCTTTGTTGCCTACCCGTAGGAGGTCTTTATTGTGCCTACCCGTAGTAGGTCTTTTCACGCCTACCCGTAGTAGGTCTTTGTTGTGCCTTCCCGTAGAAGGTCTTTGTTGTGCCTACCCATAGGAGGTCTTTGTTGTGCCTACCCGTAGGAGGTCTTTTCACGCCTACCCATAGTAGGTCTTTTCACGCCTACCCGTAGTAGGTCTTTGTTGTGCCTTCCCGTAGAAGGTCTTTGTTGTGCCTACCCGTAGGAGGTCTTTGTTGCCTACCCGTAGGAGGTCTTTATTGTGCCTACCCGTAGTAGGTCTTTTCACGCCTACCCGTAGTAGGTCTTTGTTGTGCCTTCCCGTAGAAGGTCTTTGTTGTGCCTACCCGTAGGAGGTCTTTTATTGCCTACAAGTAGTAGGTCTTTTTTCTTTTCTTTTCTTTTTTATTTTATTTTATTATGTTTTTTTTTTATGCGACGGCGCACGTAGGCACACGGCAGAACGCTGCGGCCTGCAGCGGCCCATGGCGGCATGCGATGGCACAAGGTGCTCAAGGCGGCACGCAGCGGCACATGGCGGCACGCAATAGCATGCGGCGGCATATGGCGGCATGCGGCGGCACAAGGTGCTCATGGCGGCACGCAATGGCATACGGCGGCATATGGCGGATGGCGGCACGCGGCGACTCGTAGTGGCACGCGGCGGCTCATAGCGGCTCGCGGCGGCTCATAGCAGCACGAGGCGGCAAGCGGCTCGCGGCGGCTCATAGCAGCACGCGGCGGCAAGCGGCTCGCGGCGGCTCATTGCGGCATGCGACGGCAAGCGGCTCGCGGCGGCTCATAACGGCACGCGGCGGCTTGTAGTGGCACACGGCGAATAGCGGCACGCGACGGCTCGTAGCGGCACGCGGCGGCAAGCGGCTCGCGGCGGCTCATAGCGGCACGCGGCGGCTTGTAGTGGCACGCAGCGGATAGCGGCTCGCGGCGGCTCATAGCGGCACGCGGCGGCTTGTAGTGGCACGCGGCGGATAGCGGCTCGCGGAGGCTCATAGCGGCTCGCGGCGGCTCATAGCGGCACGCGGCGGCTCGTAGCGGCACGCGGCGGCAATCGGCTCGCGGCGGTTTTTTTTTATTTTATTTTATTTTTTTTTACGATAGCGGGCGTCGCGGTGTCTTATGCGAATTCGGCATTACTTTTTTGTTTCTTGGTTTCTTCCGTCTCGGTTTCGCTTGCCCGTTTCTTTTCACCCTTGTGTTCTTGTCGGGTCTGAAGGTAGTCGTCGACTTTAATGTATTCATGCGCGCGGGTGAGGAATTCGTTGAACGTTTTGGGTTCTTTTCGAATCATTGACCTCAATAACTCGCCTTCTTGTAAACCTTCCCGCAAGGCGGCAATGGCGTCCCCATCAGTGAACTTCTCCAAGGTGTTGATCTCCTTGGTGAATCGTCGGACGTAGTCCTTCAAGCTTTCGTTCTTTCCCTGCTTCAACGACCAGAGGTAAGTTTTGTCATTCTTGCGTGTCTTTTGGCCGATAAACCGGTTCACAAACTCCGTCCTCAATTGGCCGAAAGAGGCTATCAACCTTGGTTGGAGACTATGAAACCACTCTAACGCAGCTCCCGTTAGAGTAAGTCCGAATGCCTGACATTTGATGTTGGGGCTTGCTCTTCGTACATTCATCCAAGTGTGGTAGCTTTCGAAGTGGTTGATCGGGTCCGTCAATCCTTCGTATTGCTTCATGACTGGCATCTTGAAGTCTTCGGGAAATGGCTCGGCCAAAACTTGTTCTGTGAAAGGGGATTCAATTTCCCCGATTATGTCGTGCGTCCCTTGTTCTTGACATATTAGTCGGCGCACGACCTCTTCCAAATTCTCCACAGGGGCAGTGGCCGGAGCCCGATTGATGGCGTGGGCTGTAGACACGCGCGACACTCTGCTACCTTGAAGATTGGCATCAATTCTCCTCGAGACGGACTGGTGGCTAGGTGCCGGGTTTGGTCCTAGCCGGGCGAGGGCTCCTCCCCGTCGTTGGTTTATGTGGTCGCGGAGATCTCCAGCGCTTCCAGCCGCATCTGGAGTCCAGGTGCTATCCGTCTCGTCTTCGTTTTCAGCTTCGAGTCGGTCGAAGACGGAGACTCGAGTACGCTGGGATTCTCCCCTCGTCCTGCTTTGTGATGCTTCTGGATTCCTCGCGCGTCGAGCCGCTTGATCACCACTGGCCACTTGGGCCGAGTCTTGATCTTCGTGGCCGATCGAGTTATCTTGCGTGCTGGGAGGTCTCGCTGCGGCGGGGATCGGAGCATCCTGAGCGTTCGTCATCGTAGCGATGAATTGTGCCATCATGTTAGACAGATTCAACACTACGCCTTCTAACCTGTTGATCCGTTGGGCGACGAGCTGGGGGTTCGTCGATGTCCGCGGACGCCGTGGTCGGCCTCTTCCTCGGGGGACGGGTGGTGCTGCGGTCTCGGTTGTTTCAATCTCGTTCTACAAGCGCAAGGAATGAGCTTTGCCCGCCATTGTTTGGGAATTGGTTAAGATTTGCCGTGAAGTATTGAAAATTGCTGGGTAGACCTCGGGACTGCTAATCGCACAAGGCCCTCCTTCTAGCGCCAAAATGTTGATGCAATTTTTCGCACCAACTAACACGTGTAAAATACGTCAGAATAAAAGAATCAAAGACGAAAGTAATCAAAGGGAAAAATATCAGTCTCAGAGCGAAATTCATCTCTCCTCCCTTATTCGATTATCATTGACTATTTATAGCCAAGTACAATTGTGTAATAAATACACGCGTTTATCTATTTTTGGAAACTCGATGTCGGCAATTAATGATTCCGAAACGAGAGGCACAGAGAGACGGGCGACCACTGGGGCGACGGGCGACGGGCGACCACGGGCGACCACTGGGCGACCACGGACGACCTCGGGTGACCACGGACGACCATGCGTGCGGGCGACCACGCGGGCGACCACGGGCGACCACGGACGACCACGGGCGACCACGGACGACCTCGGACGACCACGGGCGACCACGGGCGACCTCGGACGACCACGGGCGACCTCGGGCGACCACGGACGACCATGCGTGCGGGCGACCGGTGGGCGACCGGCCCGCGGGCGACCGGCCAGCGAGCGACCGGTGGACGACCGGCCGGCGGACGACCAGCCGGCGGGCGACTGGTGGGCGACCGTCATGCGGGCGACCGGTGGGCGATCGGCCAGCGGGCGATCGGCCGACGGGCGACCGGTCAGCGAGCGACCGGCCGGCGGACGACCAGCCGGCGGGCGACTGGTGGGCGACCGGTGGGCGATCGGCCAGCGGGCGACCGGTGGGCGACCGGCCGACGGGCGACCGGTCGGCGGGCGACTAGCCAGCGGGCGACCAGAAGGCTATCGGTGGGTGACCCAGCGGCGATGGGCGACCGGCGGCAGGCGTAGGGTGGTCGCCCACTCGGGCGTCGGGCAATCACTGTAGGCGGGTGCGGGATGGTTGTTGCCAGCTGCTTGTGTCGCGGACCGTCTTTCTCGACGTCCGTTTGTCGCTCTTCTTCCTTGGGCCTTCCACCGGGCCGGCCCACTGTCGATTTATAACCTCCAAGGCGGGCCTTGGGCTTCGAACTGAATTATGGCCCAACACATGGAAAGCTATGAATACAATTTACCCTAGAAATATAGACGTTTTGCTATGCCAAACAACCATATTTTTATACGTAGTTTTTGTTAGGGAAATAAGATGTAAATAAGATGTAATGAATATTTTTTAAAAATAAATAGAAGGATAGTTATTTGTAAATTTGTGTTTTATTTTATTTTAATAATGTATGTTTATTGAGAAGATATAACACATTGTGAATTATATTTTTAGTATGTACTGAGATTATATATGTACAAGAGAATTAAAATTATAAGTTGATGTATATAAATCAGTTCATGATAAAGTAGACTAGAAGGTATGGATCTTCTTGGTTGAAATTCACTAATACGGTTTAAGACGTTTTGAACGTCTTATCCGGATTGTTAATGTGTTTTACTTTAGAGTTGAGATATTTTATGTTGGTAGTCGAATTTCACAAACGAAATTGTTCTACAAATTTTGATCAAATCAAAATGTGCACAGTGAAAATTAAAACGTGGTAATTCAATTAACAATTTAATTGAAACTAACAAAGTGGATCTCATGAACATATTGCATTATAAAAATTTTCTAAACATGAATTATCACATAATTGAGATTGTAAGGATCAAGAAATTATACCATAAATTTTCTTGAACATTTTGTATGCTTGATTGGTCATTGTACATTGTTAGTCCATCAAGATTGGGTTCGCTTTTGTCCTACGCTCATAAAGAGTTTACTGGTCAGTTCTCGACACCACAATCTTCCACTCTAATTCTTAGATTAAGACTAGGACTTGAGTGTGACCACTTTCTGTTTTTATTACAAGGAACAAGAGAAGAAAAATTTATCCTCTTTTGTATAGGGTTGGACGATTTTAAGCAAGGTTGGGAGCAGAAAATATTGTTCTTTTCCTCAATGGTCTAAAGAGAATTTAACAGAGTTTATAAAGAATAAATTTATAGGAATAATCCTAGGGTGAAATTCAGCCACACTACGGTTAATCCCTTTACGATTTTTCAATTTCAAAAACAGGAGATATTATTTTTACTGTTTTCTAAATAATAATATTTTAATTAAATAATCATCAAAGAATTATTTTAACAAGTAAATTAGGAATTGAGGAAACAATTCTTTCCTAATTTTTCTTAGGGTTTTCGGTCACTATGTGAAAATAGGAGAAAATATCTTTCCCAAAAATAAATCCTTATTTTCATATTGTATCAAGTATATCAAAATACACTTAAATTGAGATAATGAAAAGTATCTCATTTTCTCTCTTAACCTAAAATTCGCCTACCATGATGTAGGAAGGGATTTTATTTTTCATATCCTAAATCAAATAGGATTCAAATAAAACAAAAATCATATATTTCATTTAGATTGATAATTATCTACAAATTATATAATTAATAAATAACTATTTAATAGATTTAACTTTTTAAATAAACCATGCCAAAGAAATCTGCTATTAGAATATGGGCATATTAATAATCTACGATCCAGGTCTCTCGTTTCGGAGAGTTTGATGTCTTGTTGAGTCAAGGATTCGGATCCGTCAGTCATCTACCATAGAGGGGATCGTTTGACATTGGAAGTCTCTCGTAATCATAGAGAAGGAGAGTGAGGTTGTGGGCATGACGGAAGGAGAGTGAGGTTGTGGGCGTGACAGAAGAAGCTCTGCTTAATGAAGATGAGGGGTTTCAATGGGGAATTCTTGGAAAAGTATTAACGAAAAAACCCCTTCGGAATTTGGCATTTAAGGTGGCTATGATTCAACTCTAGAAAGTCGAAAAGGGTTATACAATCCGAGAATTAGAGGGGGGCATTTTCCTTTATCAATTTGAAGAGAAAGAGGAAAGGAATAGAGTGCTAGTAGCTTTCCTGTACAACACTATTCAGGATGATTATTGTTTCCCAATATAAGATTAAGACCATACGAGATGTTTATGTATGAGCTTTCCCTATATAATATTATGCATGATGTTTATTGATTCCTCATATAAGATTATGAGCATATAGGATAGGGGTGAAATCGGTTCGGTTCGGTTCGGTTTTTGGCTAAAATTTCAACCGAACCGATTTATTCGGTTTTTCAAAAATAGAAATCGAAAACCGAATTTTAAGAACCGAAAACCAAAATATTCGGTTGAATTTCGGTTAATTCGGTTATAACCGAATTATTTATATAAAAGTAAATTTATTATATATATAATATATTAGCAACTATAGATAAGGAAGTTGCTTGGCAAAGTGGTTGACTTTGCTGCCCAAGGCCTTTATTCCACCTCTTTGGCTCGTGTTCAAGCCCAGCCAAATGCAACTTTCACTTTTTTTTAAAAAAATAATTGAAACAAAAAGTTGCTGCTGGTGGGAATTGAACTTGGTGGTGAGCGTGAAAGGAGATTCAAGGCTTGTCCAAAATCCCCTCATCTAAATTATCTTTGATGTCTAATTCGGTTTCGGTTCGGTTATATAACCGAAAAAAATTTCACAAAACTGATAACCGCACCGAATTTTCGGTTCGGTTTCGGTTTTAGAACCGAAAATTTCGGTTATTGAAAATAAACCGAAAATTCGGTTAACCATATTTCGGTGCGGTCGGTTTTTTTGCGGTTTTCGGTTATTTCGGTTAAAATTTTCAGCCCTAATATAGGATGCATTATATATGCATGAATATTTTTTTAAGTTTTCCTTGTACGTACAACCTAACTAGGCTCTGTATTGATCGGCTTACCATGTCATGGCCAGATAGGTAATTAACCAGGACTAGGCTAAAAGACCAATTTTTACGAGATTTATTTGCTGGCTATAGTACCAATGGGCCCAATCATATAGATGCATATAAGAATTTTGAAATGTGATTATTTGAATTTTGAACTGTGAAAAGACCCCTTTGACATGAGACAAAAGATCTTTTCTTTGTTTGAGGATATATGTGTAATGAGCCAACTTTTCGAGTCGTTAAAACAAATATTTACTTAACATACTTATATCGTAAAAAGGGCAATATTTTTTTTAACTTATATTTAATACTTATACTTTAATAAATTTGCAGCTGATGATAAAAGAAGCAATATAGGTTCAAGAATATGAAACATATTTAACTTAACATCATAACCTGATCTTATGACTTTTAATCAGGATAAAACATAAATGATAATAAAAATAACTTTTATAATTAATATGCAAAAAATAGTGGTCACCATAACCCTTTGCTTCAGCACCTCATCGCACCGTCGCCTTCCAACCCATCACATCAAGTCATACGTTTCTTACCTACAGTACAGACGAAAAACAAGTGAGCTATAGCTAAGCCAAGTGACATATAATATAAACTCACAAAACATGATATGCAATGCATGACCAAATTAGTTTGGATTATTTGATCTATTACTAATCTTTCTTAGAGGATCCTCATCATAATAAGTGTACGTACCGAATTGCGTGCTGAACTAGTGAACGACAAGGATGTACAGGTCATCGATGATCACTGATCCTACATAATACAGCTTTTCATATAGACCGCCTTATATTACCTCAAGTCTACTCAAGGGAAGTCTCATTAACATCACCTTTTTGAGGTAGTACGACACGGCATTAAAATCTAAATTTCACTTTATTAAATTCTAACATACAACGTCATCATACATCATACATATAAATGTTATCATTATCATCACAGCGAAGCATAACATTATCATCATAGTAAAGCATAACATTATCATCATATCAAAGCATAGCATTAGCAAAGCATAACATTTATTTTTCTTTAAACAAATCCGCAATGTAGTGAGATTTTGCTCACCTCGGAATATTCGACGGTTATAACGAACTCGATCGTTTGGAGACTTGGTAACCTCAATTTGCGTAACTTAATTTCCCTAAAGAGGATTAGAATGGAATCCCTGTATTCGACCTAGGTTCTAAAATATATCTTACCTATTTGAGATTCGATCCTATTATGACGTGAAATTATGTAAAGGCTTTTATAGTTACTTGTTTTAATTAATTATGTAACAATATAGAGGTATTTTAATAATTTGTCTCTAGATCGACTAATAAGGTCACTAAGGTCTCGCTCAAAATCTGACTTATCTAAACAAAACTCTTTGGGGTTCCTAGATACATACGGAGGAGTCACGAAGTGTCTCGTTGATCAGTTTTTCTTGAGCGTCTACATTTTTTACAAAGCTACTTAAATGGTAACGTAGTTATCACATTTGCACTTTAGTCCCTTAAGAATAAATTTCGACAAAAAACGCCCTTTCTTGAAAATTAACCAAAATTTTCAAATTGAAAGTTTTCATACACTAATGTTTTTCTCTACTGAAATTATTACAAAAGCATATTCTAAATTGATCAAACGTAAACACAAACTCAATCCTAAACCATCTAAGGTTTCGTTTATGGACAAACGGTTCATATTCTGAAACAAAATTTCTAAAGTAACCTCCCTTTAAAAAAAAATCTACAACTTCTGTTAGGGGATATTTTTTTTCAAAAAAATCAAATCATATAGCTCCTTCACAAAGCAGCAGTTTAAAAAAACTTAAATCTTATTTTTCTTCATTAAAGCAATAAATTCTTAAAAAACGTTATTACTAAAACATGCTCAAAAATAACTTTTCGACAGCCTTATGTTCTCCCAAAAAAAATAAAAAAAAAATTCTAGATGTCGTTTAGATACCAAATTTCAATATTTGAAGGATACCTAAAACTGCCTAGAAAAGTAAATCTGGCAACCTTGGGTTCTTGATTTTTAAAACAATCTACAAGCATTAACATGTTATAAAATTTTATACACGACCTTCTAAGATATACACCTACCACCAGAAAAATCATCATTTATAGATTCAAGGTTTTGTTTGATGAAATAAATCAAAAACAAAAACCATAAAGACCTAGAACTAAGCAGTTACTACTACAGAATTTATTCTGAACAAGTCACACATTTTTTGATCATAAAATCGGCCTACAGGATATTATAACATATATAAATTTATATACTTAATTTTTCTTTTGATTTATAGACGCTAAATCTATATAAACTAATAGCTATAAACTCGGACAGAAAAATAAAAAATTTTCAGCACTTAACATTCAAGCTTTTAGAATAAATAAACATATTCTTTCAATTCTTTAGGTATTTTTAAATACTCTAAACATGTTATATGACAATATACATCGCTTAAAATAAGTCTAGGATTTAAAAGATAGGGTTTTACCTTTTGAAGATCTTGAAAACAATGAAGGACTCATTCCTTTTTTTTTTGTTCTTCTTCTTCTTCTTCTCTCTCTCTCTCTCTCTCTCTCTCTCTCTCTCTCTCTCTCTCTCTCTCTCTCTCTCTCTCTCTCTCGCTTTTGGTTCTTAGGAATGGATTAAACTGAAAAGATTTTCATCCATAAACCGCCTTAATTTTCGAATTTTTCAGCCCTATTGGCGTGGGATTAATTTTCTAATTAATTCCTAATCTCCTACCAACCAACCACTTAATAATTAAAGTTATGTGAGGAGATAAAAATTTGAATTTCTCCCTCTAAAATCTCTCTAAAAAACTGGCCATCAACGGGCCATTTATCAAAATTTTGTTTCAAAAATTGAGCCCTCACAATTTGATTCATGTTTTGGCCTAATTAAGTATTTTAAAAATTTACAAAAATAGCTTTTTTGCACTATTTTATGCATGATCTAAATAATTATTTTTAAATGATATAAAAATAATTAGTGTCAGATATTAGATTCATAATTGTGACATATAATTACTACTTAGTTTAATCGAGTGACCATTTATATTTTCGTGTCGTTTAATCAAAAACCGACACGTCGTTTTCATATTCGGTTTACTATGATGAAATTTATCATAGTTTATCCTTTAAACTATAATTTTTATTTATTAAAATTCAATTAATTCATTTAACACAAAGTATTGTAAATAAGTTAATTAAAATATTTTTTATTCCAAAATTTGTTACATACGAAAATAGAGTAATCACAATATGAGACCAACCTATTTGGTACGATAAGAGTTTTATTTGGAAACTACGGCAAATTCCATTATTAGGTCAAAGTGATTTTAATAAGAGATGTTTATCTATTATTTTAATTTTTAAAGGTTCAAATTCGTCCTTGTTTTTATGGTAATATTATTAAGAATTATGAACGTAACGTTCATTAAAGGTTGAATATTTTGGGAAAATAGCGTGATTAAATAATATTTTGATTAAGCTAGAAGGCTGAGTTACATTCATGTTACATGATACATGACCTACAAGATCTCAAACAATGCAATCAAGAAACAATAGTTATGGTTGCACTATTGACTAAAAGTTATTAAGAAGTCTAAACACAAAATTCAATATGTAAAATTGAATATTGTATTATAAAAAACTGAAATATTTCACGAAGATTTATTATTTTGTGTAAAATATAATACGAAAGTTGTTGCAGCATTTATAATACTATCATCTATGTTCTTATGTTGGCTTTGACCTTATTAATTTGAATTTTCTACTTTTTCATTCTTTTATTTTTATTTTGTTTAGTTAGATTAAATACAAGACTCTGATAATCAACCGGCATATTGATACATCTCGCATTTATCTCATGATTGCATCAATTTTAGGTTCCATTCGTGCATATTTAAGTTCATTTATGTTGCATACTTAAGCATTAGGTTAGAATTATTTAGTAAATGCATATAATTTCATTTATTCATTTTGATTTAATTTAGTTAAATTAAAAATAAGATATTTCAATAATTCTACATGATGTTTTCAAGCTATAATAAAATAAGTGGTATTTGACTGATTTTAGGTGAAAAATAAGGTTTTGGCACAAGTTTGGGCCACAAAAATGGCCCTTGGCATGAGCCAGCACGTGCAGGGGCGGACCAGCCCGGACAGCACGCACTAGCCGCTCAGCGCCGCAGCGCCATGCTCGAATCGCCACAGTGCTGCGGCGCCAGTCTACTCAGGAATGTCCGCAGCGCCCATGTCGCGGCAGCCCGATCCAAGATGCGCGTTTTGGTAAATTGGTGACCTAAAACACGTCCTATAAAAGCTAAATCACCCCAAAATCACCACAGACTCGAACATACATCAAATTCTAAGACTTTAGAGAGCTAGAGAGGAAGAAAAAAAAATTCGAAGCTACGTTGGAAGATCGAAAGCCGGACACGGAGCCGATCAACTCACTGAACTCGTTTCTTCATCCTTTCTCTTTTAAATTCAATATGAAAAGATTGTTTTGGGTTGTTGCTTTTTTTTTCGATTATGAACTAAATTTCATTGTCTAAGGCTACGAAGTAGCCGAACCGAAACTATGATTCATTTGTTATTCCATTCATTCAATTGATGTGTTTATTGTTCATTTGATGATTGTTAGATTACATCCTTAATGCCTTCATGAGTGAGCGCACCCTTAGGATTGGATTTTATGAGTTTTATTCGAAATTCGAGAGAGGAGAATATAACTATAGCTTAATAATTGAACAACATGATAGGTTATTTTTCTAGAGATAGCGATGACAAGTGTGACATTGGATTTCTAGGCTTAATGCTAGTTTACTTAATCTAACCAAAATTCGAGAGACGAGGTTGATTGTTAGACTTATAATTGTTTATATTCGAGAGAAATAGACATTCATATTAGCAAATCGTCATCATCATAAGCAATAACACATTAATTGAACAGGTTTAGCAAAAGATCATATTTAGGCGAGGTGAATCGTGTGCCTTAGATCATTTCTCCATCGTATTACCAATATCTAGTTTTTGCATTTTCTTTTATTTTTCTGCAAAATATCAAATTATTACTCTTTCATATAGTGATCCTGATTTTATAGTTCGGTAATTAATCAAAGTCCTCGAGGGTACGACACTCGGGCTCATAATCTGTTTTACTATTGTATGGCACGTGTACTTATATTGCGCTTTTGCCTATCAAGTTTTTGGCTCCGTTGCTGGGGATTGGCTTTGATATCGAACGAACAAATTTCTGCTTTCTATTTTTTGTTACTTGTGCGGTATAGGTATATGCGAAGGTCGGGTAGAGCGGATCTCTTCCCGTTTGACAAGGAGATCGAGAAGACCGCAAGGCAACTCGTGAGACAGTCGCAAGGCCTCCCCAGCCCGCACCTGAATATCCGATCGACACCTCCGCCTTCACCACCTACGACAACCCCATGGCGGAGGAGCACAATGCAGCGTCGGTGGCTCAAGCCGCACGTAATTAGGGGCAAACGCTAATGAATTACATGCAGCCCACAATCGGAGGTATCCATTCGGCGATTCGTAAGCCGACAATCGTAACAAATACTTTTGAAATTAAGTCGGGGATACTCCAAATGGTGAAGACAACTCAGTTTGGCGGGTCACCTACAGAAAACCCTAATGACCATATCTCAAACTTCATCGAGTAGTGTGATACCTTCAAGTATAATGGTGTCCCTGAAGATGCGATTCGCCTCATCCTATTCCCCTTCTCACTGAGAGACACTGCAAATGGTTGGCTGAACTCACTACCGGCCAACTTGATCACCACGTGGCTCGAGCTATCCCAAAAGTTCTTGTCTAAGTTCTTCCCCTTAGATAAGCAAGCTAAACTGCGCAACGAGATCGTTGCTTTTGTGCAATATGATGGAGAAACGCTTTACGAAGCGTGGTATAGATTCAAGGAGTTGCTTAGGCAATGCCCCCAACATGGCTTACCAAAATGGATGCAGTTGCAAACATTCTACATGGGACTCACGCGGCAACTAATAATCTCGTTAATGCAGGTGGGGGTTCTGAGAGAACAATTCTGAGAAGATAAGTAGCCACAGCTGACGGAGACGCTATTAGAGCGCTAACAGAACAGGTCGCCACTCTCACCCGCCAACTACAAGGAGCACAATTGGGGGTGAATGCCATCGCCTCATGTCATTGGTGCCATGGACCACACCCGAGTGAATCATGTCAAGTGGGCAATCCACTAGTGAGAGAATTGTACGAGCATGCCAATTTTGTTGGAAATAACAACGTCTACGGTAACCCATATAACTCAAGCTCGCGAAACCACCCAAACTTCTCCTGGGGAAACAATCAAAATCCACCGGTCTAACAAGCACTGCCACCGCAAGACAAGTCAAGCTATTTGGAAGATTTAATTGGCAAAATGGCCGAGCACACTGCCAAATTCATGGACGAGGTTGATTGTTAGACTTAGGATTGTTTATATTCGAGAGAAATATACATTCATATTAGCAAATCGTCATCACCATAAGCAATAACACATTAATTGAACATGTTTATCAAAAGATCATAGCTAGGCGAGGTGAATCGTGTGCCTTAGATCATTTCACCATCGTATTACCAATATCTAGTTTCTGCATTTTCTTTTATTTTTCTGCAAAATATCAAATTATTACTCTTTCAAATAGTGATCCTGTTTTCATAGTTCGGTAATTAATCAAAGTTCTCGAGGGTACAACACTCGGACTCATAATCCGTTTTACTACTTGTACGGTACGTGCACTTGCGTTGCGCTTTTGCTTATCACATATAACAAAAAGCCGAGGCAAAAGCTAATTAACTTGGTTTATATTGCAGGATATTTGCTAACACGATTGAAAACAAGGTTATAAAGAGATGGTGGTGTCCGAGCAGATAACATTCAACCTCTTATGTATGTGATTGTACATGGTTCAATATATAAAGTTGAATGTCATATTACAAACTAGGAAAACTTTTTATGCAAGACTTAGAAGATATTGGAATGTTTTCTTTATTTTGTCATTCACTTTGGTGTATTTTTATACTATGTGATTGTTTCATAATGGAGTATGTGAAATTGAATATCTTATTATAAACAATAATGTTTTATCATATTGATCCTATAAATGTGCCAAAGTCAAAAGTGAAATGATAAATTCTGGTAATAAATTCAACATAGCCTACAGACCTAAAATATGATATTAAAATTACAATATTGAATTAACAAAAAATAAAGAATAGATCAATGATTGCCATGGTAGTTTGTTTGAATTTGAAAAGAACATGTGTAATTAAAATGGAGCAATATCCACGTATCTGTTAGAAAAAAAAATTCAAAACAAAAAATCAAATTAAATGGCAATAGTTTTTAAATCTCATGATGATATTAGGGATAAGAACAATATCAACCAATACTCATTTGATATTTATTGATTCCTCAAAATACGGACATAAAACTAAGGGGTATTTTGAGGAATGCCCTGTTTTGGTACAATGATGATCTATACACTCTGTATATTTTAGACTTTTAATTTATACCCCAAAATTTACACTACAAATATAGTATACAAACAAAGGAGCACACTATTTGGGTTATAGATTATTAAGTAGCATCAAGATGGTTTTATTTTGAAATTTTTCTCTAAAATTAATTTAGAGAAAAAGTAGAAATTGAAATTCATATTGGTCAAATTCTGATATTATATCCGGATATATGCTAAAGGTTAAAATTGTCCAATTAGTATTGCCACGTAATCACAATAAATTATTTTAATAATATTACTGATTGTTGAACAAAATATGTACTATAGGATTCTAAGTTGATTGATTGTGTAAATACTTCTAACTAAAACACCATTCGGCTTAGATACCGATCTTCAAGAAAATTTGATAAATTTTGCATTTTAAATTTGTATTTTGATTCGTTTCAATACATCTGATGACGCTTTTTTCTTCTTAAAAAAATGATATATTATGAAGAAATTTAAAAATGACAGAAGTCTAAACATGAATATCAAAAGTGACATTTTTCTAAATTTTCAATAATCTTCTGTCATAGTGTAATTTCATTTAAACATAACCATATTATTATCTTAATTTATGTAGTTATTGAATTAGATAATTTGTTCATATCAACCTTTAGATAATTTGTCCATAACATCTTAGCCATTACTTTTGGACCATATCCCACTTGACATTGTTGTATATATAAAATGAGTACTTCAATAAATTTATTAGCCTAGCATACCTGTTACGTGGACCACTACGCTACAACAAATAAATTTGTAGCTTAGACTATAAAATTTGATTATTTGGTGATGCATATAATCGATAAAAGATAATATAAACAGTAAGGAAAATTATAAAAAAAAACCCGAGTTTCATAAAAAAAAAATGTTATATTTGTACATCAGTTGTACATATTGTCAACTTTATTCCTTAAATTTTATCAAAATATTGAATTTATACCCTCAACTTATAAAGGTATAACAAAATTATAACGTGTCCCCAAACTTATAATTGACTTTTTTTCCCCTTTAAAAATGTCAATTTTACCCTTTTATCATATTTATCATTTTTTGAAAGTAAATATAAAATAAATGAGATGTATTTTTTGAGAATTTAAAATAAAAATAAAAAATAAAAAGGAGACGAGATGTTCTATTAGATTTGTTTTGTTGTAAAGTTAGTAACTTTCTTTAGGTGATGTTTGGGTATTCACTATGCCATGTAGGAAAAAAATCCACATAATATGGACGCCACGTATAACTTTATCATGATTATGTGAACTGAAGGATAAATCTAGCATTTTGATGAAACTCATATATAAATTTAACATTAACAATAGTTCAAGCTATAAACGCAATGCATTGACGAAACTCTATATATTTTTATGTAATTTTTAGTTTTTACCATAGAGTGCGGCTCAGTAATCCACTAACCTTTCTAATTATTTTAGTGTTTTTTTTTAATTTTTTTTAAATCATGTAATACCAAGCACCATATAAGGTATGGTTGACAAATCGAGAGGATAGTACGGATAATTCCATGGTCATGAGAGAAGCATCAGTCATTTTTCCTGATTATATTTCAATTTTTGGGGTCACTTACATGCACCACTCACTCCCTTTGAAAGGTATATAAAAGAAAGAACAAACAATAATGCACTCAGCAAAAAAAAAAAAAAAAAACCAAATAATAATACTTCGTGATAAACTCAATTGATTATGCTATTAAATTTAGCCCCACACTAAGACCTTGTCCTATACATAATATTGGAAATATATATTCGCCCGCCAAAACTATTGACATCGACGACTCATGGAATCATGAATCTATACTGTATCTTAGTATGACATTTTGCAACAAAATAAGTTTACGTAAAAAAGGTTCGAACTTTCTGGCAGAAAATGTGTCTAGCTTTTTATTATGTCGGTAGTTTTCTCTTTTCCTTTTGTTTTTGTTTTTTCATAAATGTCTGTAAATTGATTTCATAATAAATAAGAAGATTTTGGATCTTATACTTCTATAGAAATATTTTTCGGTAGATTGCACTCAGATTTAGTCACGATTTGAGGAGATATGAGAGACTCGCCCGTGAGAAAAGAAATTGAGTATTGATTTATTTAGTCTTTTTTGGAGCTTTAGAACGTGAGTTTATGGGTGTGTGTTTCATTTATCTGCTGAGGGCTATTGTTGTTTTGAGGGTTTGAGTGCTTTGAGAAAAAAACGAATAGAGTGATTTTTGCATTGTGAGAATATTATTCAAAGAGTTGGAAAGAAGGTCTTGGGAGAAATCTCTTTGCAAACGAAAATATCTCGAACATAAGGGGATCTAGTATTGTAGTTCACAAAGTTGTACCTAAAAAACAACGATGGTGTAACTGTAAGGAGAGTGTCCTTAGAATTAACGTTGTTGATGTATTGAATTGCTTTCCATTTGAGCGTGGCCCTGTAGATGTAGGCTTGACCGAACCGCATTACAAATCCTCTGTGTCGTTTATTTTTTGCAGTTTATTTTCTATTGTCATGGCCATCTCATTTTATATTCTTTTCTAATTGTGTTCCTAACTATCCTTGAACATTTCTAATTAAGAACACTGTTTTAGAACACCGCTGCACATATTAGATTTTTTAGAATGTGATATAACTAAAATAATCAATTATGATATAAAATAATTACTTGAGATAATGCGAGTAAATTGGAAAAAGATTCGTAAGTAGTTGCTAAGGGATCAGGCCCTTTCCCTCTCGTGGTCATGTATGTGTTCATTTTTTGAAAAGAAAGGCCAACTATCAAAACGACAATCCTAGTAAGCCTACCTAAAACCATGATAGGATTCTTAAGAACCCCAGGACCCAAGGGTAATGAAGAAAAGCCAAAGATGCAAGTCCTAATTGTTAACCCTAAGCAACCCAGCACCTCAAAAGGTCACATTCCAAAAAAGAAAAACAGGCCTAGGTCGAAGTCTTTTGCGAATTCCAGCCAAAAACGTAGAGAAATCGATAAAGTTTGAAAAATCGGGGCTTACCTCGGCAAAGGAAAAAGCCAGTTGAGAATCCTTGCAGTTTTTCGAGTACTCACAGACGGCGATGCCTCTAAAATCCGAGCGATAGAGTGAAGATTTGAGAAGTCAGAGAGCAGATGAATAGTATCAGAAAAAATTTTGGCAGAGTTTCGGCTAGGTTTTTTGTTTTTTGATGAAATTCAAAGGATGAAGAATCTTTATTTATAGCAGGAGTTAGTCATTCTTGACCGTCAAAAGTGCTAACATCCCGATCGAATGGTTTTCGAGTGCTATCTGGATGGATGTTCAAGATCTTAGGGCGAATTGACGAGATTCTCATGCAACGGTCAAGGAATTAGAGCGACTCAATAGTTAAGTGGCACGATAGACAATTGTCCAAACTTGTTTGGATCGCTGTCTCATCAAGAATTAAATGAAACTCAGGTACTCAATTGACATTAAGATTTGAAAAGTTAGAGTTATTTCAGTTCCCACGAAAGGCAAATTAAAATTCAAAACCAGCTCTTTTCCTGCCGAAGCGAAAGTCTCGAGGACCTGGTAAGCACTAAGCTGCTCAAGACTGGGGGCAACTATTATTGGGCATCCCTCATGGATGCCTATTACCCCGAGGATTGGGCTCGGTCCTTTAAAGAATATCTAACTAAACTCCTCGCCTGCAAAGGATGGAACCTTGATTATGGTATCCCCCGAGGAGTTTTGCCCCGAGGGAGTCCCTCAAAGAGGGTGTGGACTTAGTAATTCATGAGATCCGAGCATATCACAATCCAAGAAATCAAGGACATAAATCTTGGTGCAGTCAACCATCAACGGATCGAACGAGGTTCTGCCAATTCCCAATGCGATTACCAAAGCCCAATAGGTGTTTGAATAAGGCATTGATCAGATAAAAGTCAAAGCCCATAATTTCAACCCAAATTAAGAAAAAGTAGCTTGGAAAAGCACGCATTATAAAATAAGTCAAACGAGTTATTTTGAGGGACAGTCACTATTTTCTACCCCAGACTCACCAACAAATTCCTTGATAGAAATAACCACTGTCTTGACTGAGGCAAGGCGGTCCTAATTCTTATTTTTTGCAGGTCACCCGTAGATTTTTGACGACATTTTCAATTGACGAAATTCCATCATCAACAAAAATAATTCAAAATCTCATGAAATTAATAAAAAAGAAAAAAAAAAAAGAACTTCCATTAATAGGCGTATCAAGAATTGAGCATAAGCTTTTGTCACAACGACTGATCAAGCTCTTGGATATTGACAGCTGAATTGCCTATATTTCATTTCTAAATTGTCCGCTCCGCTTCACGGCCAGATATTTATAGTTGTGGCTTCATGCACGGGTGACACAATGCGGGCGATTACTAAGATTTGTGAGGCGCGGCTGTGGTGAAAGAATGGGAGAAATGGCCGAATGAAGGAAGGGAGAGATAAATAGAAAAATGTGTTTGAGAAGGGAAAGATTGATAATATTGGGGTGCGTGGATTTTATTTTATTATTATTATTTTTTTGCTTTCTAGTGGATTGCTTTGGTTAGGCAAAAAAATTTATCAATTTCTTTTACAACTTCTTACAACCTGATGTGTGTTATCCATATGGTATATGATGATTTAATTGAAAACTAAATGATAAGTAATTAATAATTCAACTTTAGCTTGTTCTCATTCTCTTTTGTTTTTGTTTTTTGTTATTTAGATCTCTAAGTAGGGGATTTATGGAAAATCCAAATACATGGATGGAATTCTGTCCAAATTTAATACCTTGTAACAATTGGACCGCCAAGAGAATACATTAAGAGAGATTTTAGTTTACTAGTCCAAGCACGTGTAAAATTTTTATTTTTTAAATTCGTGTAAAAAATATATAAAAGTAAAATAAAATAAAATATTAAAAATTGTAATTAAATTTTTATAACTTTTAAATTTTAAATATTTCAAAATTTTGATTTTTGTGAATTAAAAAATTATGTTAATAAAGTATATCTTTTTTTAGCTTTATTAAGAACATAAATTAAAAAAGAAAAAACTGTTTAAAAAAGTATTATAAGTGTTAAGGCTAATTCTTTAGTGCTTCATACCTATCGGTACTCCACCAATGATTATAAGAGAGATATAAAGAATCATTATTACATGCTTTAATATCATTACTATACACTTTTTTTTTTTTGTGTTACATTGATAAACCACTAAGTAGAGTATTGTAGAAAGCCCAAGTGTTAATAAAGTAAAAAAGAAAAAAAAATCATGATTAATGGTAGCGGAATTTCTTTTAAGACTTGATCAAAAAGAAAAAAAAAATTCAAAATCAAGAAGAGTAGACAGATAAGTTAAAAAAATATAGTAAAACAATTAATCGACATACGTGTGTAATATATAAAAAATTATGGCAAGAAATACACGAGAGTGTAAAAAAATTATTTAAAACTAAAGAAAGAGAGAGAAGATAAAAAAAAGATAACACATTAAAAATATAATAATTATATTTAGTGATATTTTAGGCACATATATTTTTTTTTATCTTCAATAATAATACAAATTTTTAAGGGAAAAAAACGAAAAAAAATTATTCATATTTATGATTAAGGAACAAAACGACGATTTATCTTTACTTTATATATATATATTAAAAATATATATACATATTTTTAATCTTCACCAAATTATAATTTTTTGTAAGCAAAACTAAAATTAAAAAGTATTTATTTAGCTAATAGACCATTATAAATAATTTTTTAATTTTAACCCATATTTTAAAAAATAAAGAAATAACTATAGTCTAATAGCAATACATGAATGAACTTTGTCACTTATAAGTACTTTATAATTATTTTTTGATAATTGAAAACAATGACTATTTTTAATGCACCTAAGTAGAATTGTCATTTCTTATAACTTCTCAAAGAATTACAACCAACTCGACGGTGAAAATTTGTTTTGGAACCCGCATGGCAAAATAAAGATAATTTAAATAAAAAGAAAAAAAGAAGAGATAAAATCATTAGGAGAAGGGTTAAAAAGTAAAAAAAATAATAATAATTATAGGAGCATGGTTAAAAAGTAGAAAATTTTATTATTTTTTAGTCCTTCATGGTATTAATTTTCACAAACGATACCAATTTTTTAAAAAAAGTGAGGCAAAAAAAGTATAAGACAATGCATGTCTATAGATCGAGGAAGAAAAATTACAACTAATGGTGGTGACAAAAATTTTTTTCAACACTCGAACGACAAGAAAAAGCGAATTGAAATTAAAAAAGATATATATAGAAGAGAGAAAAAGATCAAACAGCAAAATGAAAAATTTATTTTTTAGTTTCTATTTTGAGGGCTTCTCACCTCTCTAAATGTGCAAATATGAACAAATCAAGGGCAATTGGGAAAAATAAAATAAAAAAAAAAGTAAAAAGCAAAAAAAAAAAAAAAAACACTGCGTGCATTTTGGACGAAACGGGGACGAGAAATTTGTGGCAACCGCCTCTTTTAAGTATAGCTATAGATTTTACCGAGACCAAGTTGAATATAGTATAAAAGTATAAGGACTATATGCGCCAATTATCCTTCAATAAATACAATATTTACTTTTTGCATACTCTAAAATTAGTAAAAATGCCGGGAAGAAGGTTTAAGGACACGACAATATCTCATTAAATGATATGACAATCCTAGTATATTAAGGTGTTGTTTTGCCACTGACATAAATTACAAATTTTTAACTAAGCATTCTTGCTATGGTAACAAAACTTGTATGGCATCTTATAATTAAAAAAAATAGATAATTGAGTAAATAATCATTTTTATGTGTTTTTTTTTAAATAACTAACATTTTAAATTTTGGTCATTTTTTTAAAATATAGATTAAGAAATGACCAAATACTATCTTGATAAAGTAAACAAACACTTAAAATGCCCAATTCAAATTCTATCTTTTAAATTTCAAATCAAATAGTGCAAGCCAAACTTATCCAAATATTAATTTGAACTACAATTAAAATACAAAATTCTTACTTTTAATGCAAATCAAAACGAGAACGACCCCTAATACATATTGTATGGTGGCAAAAAAAAAAAAAAAAAGAGGATTTTTCTTCTGAAAAGACTTCTGAACCACAAGGATATATAGCTGAAAAATGAACAAAAATTCACGCAAATTATTGAGATTTTTACATTGTCTAAAGAATGGATAAGATCATTTCAGGGACAGGCCTGGCCAGAGGCCATGACTAGGTTATATTATTGCATTCATTTAAATAATTTTTTCTTCGTGAATGTTATCTTTATTGTTTATTTTGCATATCCACCCATTATCCATTGGACATTTCACAAAATGGGCCTATAATTATTCTAGATTGGCCCCATTATATTAAGGTTTTGACTTTTTCGGCATTATGGCCCATTGCCAGTTGTTCGCTTCTTATAAGAGTTTTGTAGGTTGTTCAATCTATCAGATACTGAAATATATTCAACAATAAAAGAGAATCAAGAAACTACTCCAAGGTCTCATCATATATATACATATACGTGTGTGCATATATATATATATATATATATGTATATATATTCTATTTGTAAATAGATTTTAAAAAAACATCTACACATGCTGGCTAATTCGCTACGCTAGAAGGTACATAATAAGTTAGGATGTTTTTTCTTCATTTACAATTGAGATTCTCTAGTCCGATTATTTAATGACTTTGTTAGATCAATGCTTCAAGTAGTATTAAATTATTCTGGTCGGTCTCATTATTGGATGGATCACTCCCTGAATCTGAATTATTCAAACCTCATGAGTTTCACAAAAAATGTCAAATTCATTATCTTAGTAAACAGTGAAAGCACAACTATAATACATTTGCATACTCTATCACTATATATATATATATATATATATATATATATATATATCTCAGCGACCATTTCCACTGGTGAGCCCATCTTCCGACAATCGCGTAAGTATCTAGCGGACTGGAAACATGACTTGCATAGGGTTTGGGACCAGGTGTCTTTCGAGTTTAGAGTTAAGGCGGCACGAAAGATGAAGCCAGACAGCTTACGGACCGTCCAGGATTGGCATCGTTACATCTCGCACATTAGCTCCAACAAATTTAAGGTATTAATATTATTTTAACTTTTACTTAATAATTTACTTATTACTAATGATTTAATATGTTTTGTTTCTAAGTTACGCAAGAAATTTCAGAGAGGAACAAGGTGAATTATGCAAAGAGGAAAAGCAAGCGCACGCTGGGGTCTAGGTCATTCGCGCCTCATAGGTTTGCTAAGGTGAACACATGCGCACATTACAGTAATTTAAATTCATTTTTTCTATGAAGTCAATAACTATTTAACATCTTTAATTGTTTACTTATAAGCAACAAAAGAATGCGTAAGGATAACTACAGAGTCCGATAAAAAATTACGAAGTACAACTACGCAAAAAAAAAAAAAAAGAAGCTCAGATTCGCCATGTAAGTTCACATAGTAAGATTAGAATGTTTTAATTGTATTAGACTTTATTGTTCCCAGGAGAAGATGACTCAGCTTCGGCAGACGCAGCAGACTCAAGATCTATCTCAGTGCAAGACGGACAAGGAGATTCTGACCGACGTACTCGGGTAGGGTTATGGACGTTTGATTGGCATCAGCCTTAAAATAAAGCAGAGCGTCCGCGCCGGGGATCATGTTGACTCATCTTCTCAGACTTCGACGTCCCAAACTATGACACCGCCATTGATGCCACCAAGGAGTGGCTCAACATATAGCGCGGGTCAACGCACAATATGCTCAGTTATTTGCAGCAGTTCAGGCCATTGCACCTGATGCGACTGCACACTTGCAATTCATCGAGCCATTCCAGTTTTCATCTATAGGTGGTGCATCTCCAGTATAGCCACCACCACCACCATCGCCGCCACCGTCACATGACGATCACACTGGAGCTGATGGTTACGATGACAACTGTCGACCTACTTTAAATTATCTATTATATATATATATATTATTACATCTTTTGATATGATATATATTTTCTTTTCTATATTGGACTATTTTATAGATCGATGGACATATTTAGATTTTCATAACTTTTTGCTATTACGTGACTATAATTTTTATATATGATTCGTAGATTGTAATTTCATTAATTTGATTTCTATTATTATTAATTTTTAAATTAATATGCATACATATTTAATAAATGATATGATTCACTTTTATTATAAATAATGTCTAAAATTAAAAAAATATATATATAAAAAATAACATATCAACGGCCATTTTTTAAACACAATGGTCGCTAAAATTTGGTCATCCCGGACGAAAGTATCGGCGACAACAAACAAAGTATCAGCGATCACTTTTGTGGTCGCTAATATCAGCGACCATATTTATGGTCGTTGAAATGGTCTGATAATTATCAGCGACCATTTCTTTATTATCAGCGAGCATTAAAATGGTCGTGAAAACTCCTTTTCTTGTATTGTATGCAATAATATTGTGACTGAGGAATTGCCTCTTACTCAAAATGAAAATTTAAATAGTCTAAAAACTTGCATCAATCATAAGTTGTGGTGAGCATAAGTGCTAACTCAATCAAATTGTTCTAAATGGTCTATTGGGACGGCTCCTGTTTTGTTTTGTTTTTTTTTTTTTAACCATTTACATATACTCATTTAAATGATTCTTGATTTTTTCAATTATGAGGTGATTTAAATAAGGGTCTATTTGGTATTTAATCAATTTTTGTCTATATTTAAAAAAATGATCAAAGGTTCTAAAAATTAAGTTATAAATCACTAATACATAAGAGAACTAAGGGAATAAAGGTAAATGCACATTATAATACACTTTAAAAAATAAGTAATTTCTTAATTAATCGTATCCTGGCCGTTTTCTTAAAAAACAATTCAAAAAATCACTACTTACACAATTATATCTTTAAAGAATTATCGATTTAAGTGTTTAATTTTATAATTTGGGAGGTCAAACCATTATACATATAAATTGGTTAAAACAGACGAGGGTAATTTTGTGCTGGTGTTTTCGTTGAATAGTAATGTGCCTCGCATAGCAATAATTACCAGATCACAACATGGCGCTGGTAAATTAGACAATTATATATCTTAATTAGTAATCACCTCTAGGCTCTAACAAAGAAGATTCTACATGAACGTGAATCAATATAAAGCTTTCTCTATGTTAGGACCAATTCTTGGCGATCGAGATGTTTAGCATATTGTTTGATATTTACTAAGCATATTGCAGCTAGGAATTAAACTAATGACATATTTCGTACATTCAACAGCTCATTGCATTTCCGAACCAGCTTGGATCTATTAAAAAATAAATAAAATTAAACATAAGTTTCTATATATGTAACTCGTTTTCTTCATGCATATCCGAATAATACGAGTGTTGGTACTAATTCATCAATCTCTTTAATTAGTTTCTTGTGGGACAAAAAGAGGAGACAATACCATTTGGTTTGTTTGAAATTTGGGTAGCACAAAGCTGTCTTGGATTAATTAATTAGTTAAATTTGATTTTGTATAATTTGAAGCTACAGAGGTTTCTTCCTTCAAATTTAAGAAGCCACGTGTGGTGGGTTTAATAATTGTTACCCACGTTGCTTTGTTCTCTTTGAAAGCAATATAAGAACAATACTTATACGCAAGGATAGATTTCTCTGTTCCTAAAATGTAGCTGGATGATTACTTGTACTATACATGTATATTAATAAGTTATATAAGAAGAAATAAACACTGAACACATGAACTCTCAAACAACTCTTCACTCAAATTAAGAAAATTTCAGTCTTCTAAGACTAAGACTAAGATCATCTCCAATTTAAATGTTAGTGTCAATATTAATTTTGGTACTAGAAATAAAATAAAAAATTTTATATTTGACGTCCACGTGTCCGATTAAATTGCCATTATTAGTACTGTATTAGTACAGGCAGCCGGCTTTGGGAAGTAAAACAAAATAAAGGCAGCACTTTCAAGGCAATACTCAACAAGAAGAGGGACTTATTCGTAATTTTAGCCCTTTTATGAAATTGAAATGAAAGTTAAGGCATGGAGTGGGCAAAACAATAATTCAATAAAACTTTTTAAATATTATAATCTCGTTGTTAGTGTAACGGAACAACATGTAAAAGTAACAACAACATAGATGTGAGTAGCAAAAAAAAGTTATAAAAGTGATTCGTCGTTGAGTTCTAAAACGACTTGTCGTTTTCATTCATGGAAAAATAAGCAAAGGTAAAGACAATGAGTCTAATAAGGAAAGGGGGTTAGAGATTCTCTCATATCGCAAGATTAACATAGAGTCCCTCAAGAGGAATTCTGTTATAGCTGATTGGATATTAGACATCTTCTTTCTAAGTTTGAGCTTATTTCCTTCAGTTGGATTAGTAGAGCATGTAATAGATTTGTTCGTGCACTCTATAAATGCGCATTGTTGTCCCAATTAGAGGGCAATTCTTCGTTACTCTCCATTCTTGAAGCAGTGAGGTTTTCTACTGCAATGACATTAATTATACTACTATTTTCATATTTATATCGTTTACAATAACAATGCTTCTGCAGCATTGTTGGCAACCATAATTAACCAACCAAACTAATATTTCGCATAATTTACAATTCCCCAGCCAAATATTTGGCCTATTTCCTCATCTTGACCAAAACCTTGATCTAAACACAAAACACAAATGAGATGAATTCATTGATGAATTTGGGTCGACGATCTGCAAGGAGGGAGGTTTCTTCTTCTACCTCCTGCTATGTTGTTTACCTTTCTTCACTTTCTTTTGGGCAATTTATTTTATTTTATTTTATTATTACTTTTTAAGGGATTTTGAGGAATGTCATTTTTTTGGAACATTAAGAATTTATGCAATTTTTGTATTGCACTTTTAATTTATACTCTAAATTTTACACTACAAACATAGACCGAAAACAAATGGAGCATAGCACTTGAAGTATAGATTATTAAGTGATACTAAGAATGACTTTATTTTGCAATTTCATCTTATTTTTTTGCACACCCTTAATACCCACAAAAAGCATACTATATTGGTTGATTATCATTTTTATCAATATTTTATGCCACCTCTTTGACTGCAACGGCTTAGATTAAACGAGTTCAAAAACCTGCGCGTTGAAGCATTTTTTTTTAAATAAAATAGTAAAAATTAATAAAATTGAAAAGTATCAAAATCTATGTACGACAAAAGTAATAATAGTAATATTAAAATTTATACACAAATATTTAAACACATATTTATGAACTTGACGTGTGCTCTAAAGCTATCATTTTGAGGAATATTGGAGATAACCTTTTCTATATATATATATATATATATATATATAAACGAATATACTGAAATTGTCCACTTATTCTTTGAAAAGAAATAGTTATCAAAATAATTATTCATATTAATTATTTTTTAGTCTTTTAGCGTATTAATTTTCACTAAGAACATAATTTTAAAAAATTTAACAAAATATAATATAACATATTGAGTGTTTATAGATTAATGAGAAAAATCTTACCATATATCTATACTATACTACTAAGGCACAATCCATTTCTCCCCCTTAGCTAAAAAAAAATGCTTCACCAGGGGATGACACGTGGCATCTCCTGTAATTTTTAAAAAAAAATTTCTGTAAAAAATTGCATTTAAGAGCCTCTTTTTGGGATTTTTAAGAAATTTTAGAGGGCTTCTACGCAAATTTAGGAGGTTCTTTTTGCAATTTCTCTCTCCCCTCTCTTCTTTTTCACTTTTTTTTGTTTTAATCGTTTCAACGGCTATTTGTTCGACGTAATAATCTCGATTTTTTTTTCTTGATACGATTGGATTTAGAATATTTTTCTCGATCTTTTGACATCCATTATCATACACTTTTTTTTACCATAACTATTTATTATTTATTTTCTTTGTTCTTAGCTTTTATTTTTTATTTTTTAAGTCTGAAATTTTTTTAAAAAAGCTCCTGTATTTATATTAAATGATAAATTTAACCCCTTAATTATTCAAAATTACAAAAATATCAATTTTTTTGAAAAAAATTCACAAAATATATACCTTATGATTTTTTCATCATATTTTTCAGACGTTATGTTATTTTACACGTGCTCTACACGCGCGGAGTGCGGGTGGAAAAACTAGTATATACTAAGGCTCAAAATGTTTTTTTTTTCAAGAAGCCATGAAACGGCTAAGGAGGGGGCGACACGTGGTGCCCCTATTTTTTCTTTTTTTTTTATTTAATTTTTTTCTATAAAAAAATTGTATTTAAAGACCTATTTTAGGGGTTTTTGAGAAAATTTTTGGGGCATTTTTGCAAAATTGAAGGACTTTTTTGTAATTTCTCTATCCTCTATCTTTCTTTATTACTTTTTAGTTTTAATCGTTTCAACAACTATATTTTTGACGTAATGAGCTCGAAAACTTTTATTCTTGATACGGTTGGGTGCATAATATTTTTCTCAATCTTTTAACACCCATTGTATAACGATCCAAAACTTAAAACAATATTTTAATATTAATACATAAAAATGTAGTATGATTTATAAGATAGAGTAATACTTTTCTTTAAAAAATACGGACATTTTGAACTTTTTCACATTAATATATTCGTTGAAACTCTTATTATAAAAGCAGGGGAATTCACAGTGTTCTCACAATAACCAAAAGAGTTAATATTAACCGTAAAGTTAAAAAGTGTAGAATTCAAGACTACTCGTTGCCAACAATTAGCCGATAGGTCATGTAAAGCTTTGCAGGTCAGTCCCGTATACACTCGCTACTCCAATCATTGTCGCTTGACCATTTTCTTTCCTTTCAACTTACATGCAACACGAGTACACTAGTGAGCTAATAGCCCAGTAAGCAGATTAGATATATAGATTGTTAAGTCTGTAGGTAACATACAACCAAGAGATATCACATTACAATAATCTAATAAAGGTACGGACTCGACGATCGAGTCATCGTAGTTCGAAGAGTAAAGTCACTCTGAAACAACCTTGCCTGCAGAGTAGATTTTAGAAGTAGAGTGCTAAACGTACGCAGGATACACTACCTGCAAAAAAGTTATGATATGGAACGATGTCGGACTTAATGACCACCTAATAATCTCGCCTCAAAAGTCGATCTCGTAATTTTCTTCTAATCTTATTCAAGTTCACAAACTCTGACTTAGCTTATAAAAGTATGTGTGCACACGATTTACTATTTAAGAATTCTTGATTCTATGGGGTTGGGAAGGACTCGTTTGCCTTACTCATCCTCTAGATCCCTCGCAGGTCGTTCTAGAACTCATTCATATCTAGACCCATTGGCGGATCGTTCTAGAACTTATTCACATCTAGACCTATTCACGGGTCGTTCTAGAATTTATACACAATCTAGACCCCTTCGCGGGTCGTTCTAGAATTTATACACAATCTAGACCCCTTCATGGGTCGTTCTAGAATTTATACACATCTGGTCACCTTGCAGGTCCTTTCGAAACCTTTTGCGACCAGTGGTCCCGTCGGGATAGTCTGGGGCATGCTATTGATCTTGGCCCCTCGACCGTCCCGGTATTATTTATAATTGTGAGGACTCATCCTCCTTTAGGCCTCTCTGCCCTTTCCGAAACCTTTTGCAGCCTGTGACCCCGTCAGGTCATTTCAGAAATTCATTGCCGCACTTTACCTTGTCATTTCAGAAAATTACAAATGTGAGGAGCACTGTCTGCCGGCCTCCTTTAGACCCCTTTGGCCGTTCTGAAACCTATCATGACTGATGGCACTGTCGGGCCATTTCGGAACCTATCGCAGCAACTGCCTCGTCGGGCCAGGCCTCTTTTCAAGCCGTTCCAGAAGGTCGTCTGCCAACCTCCTTAGTACCCCTTGGGTCTTTCTGAAACCTCACACAAACAGCGGCCCCATCGGACAATCTTGAAATCGATTATGATCATGGCTCCTACTTAGGCCCTTAAGAAAATATACGGTGCTTCCACAACCCATGGCTTTATATCCAACCGTTTCAGAACTTATGAGTGCCTCCGCTCGGGCTGGGCCTTATTTCATGCCTTTCCTTGAGTCTTTCTAGGATGCTCACAGTGACGAGGAAGACTCGCTTGATTCGACTCTTTGGACTCCTTAAACCTATCTAGAACGTTCATAGCAACAAGCAAGAATTATTCGATTCGACTCCTCGGACTCTTCGAGCCTATCTGGAACATTCATAGCAATGAATAGGAATCGTTCGACTCGACTCCTCGGACTCCTTGAGTCCATCTAGAGTAGCTTCAGCAACAAGGCGGAATTGTTCAACTCGACTTCTCAGCGCCTCTCTGAAATTTAGCTCATCTTGCAATAAGATCTCAACAACAAAAATTAAGTAGTTTTATGTCTGTGGTCCCATACTTATCGACAAATAAGTCATACCAACATATACACACGCAAGCGGATACACGCCCTATACTTGAACTTGAAACACGAAAGTTGTGTAGTTTTATGTCTGTGGTCCTATACCCACTGACAAATGAACATATAAATAAATACATGCACTAGTAAACACCTAGAAAACTCAACCTATCATAAACAAACCTATAGTCTGATATCTGTAGGCTCGTTGCACAAACAAGACAAACATGATCAAGAGCCTGTATTCACAGCCCTAGTGGGAATGGAGGTCCTCACAGTTGACCAGCCACAATTTAGAAGCATCGTATGCTATAATCTCAGCGTATGTACAATTAATTCAAGCATGGTAAAGTCTACTCGTGTCATAGTGGGGATCCACTTATCTGAGTAACTAAGTCTCTTGCCTTGGTCCTCGGGATCTTTCGTCAGTGGCATCCCTCCTTGAAGCTTGATGTGTGGCACTTCTGTCCAACATGAGATTAGAGGGTCAACGCCTTGGTTTACTAATCATTCGCGAGAAATGAGACTTTAAGGGTCAAACATGTCACTAGAAGTGACTCCTAGATGGTGGGACGACAGATGGGTCGTCGAGAAACTCCACTAGGGGTATTCTCATCCCGTCTGTCGTCGCCTCAACATTAATCGTCAATCCCAACTAGCGGGTATGTTGAGATCCGAGCCGACACTGAGGTAAACCTCGTGCTCATTACGGCATCATTATATGCTTTGAATTGCATGCATGATTTTCTGCGTGTTGTTAGTTTTCGTTTATGTTGGTCGTGCTCGGATTAATGCCTCGATTGGGTTGGTGTTCCATTATGAATGAAATTTCTCTTTCTTGAGAACATTATTGTTGAGAATTTTATTTATAGGAAATTGTGATTGTGACGGCTTTCACATTTTCGTTAATCTACCTTAGTGTGGTTTGAAACTCATGTGGTTGGAAAAGTTTTGGTCATGTAAATTTGTACTTAAAGTCGGAACTTGATATGGACTGTTATTTTGAAACGGTGGAATAATTTTATTGATGTTTGTGTTGCTTGCTTTTAGTAAAACCGTTACGAAGTTTAGGGGACGTTGATAGAACGAGTTTTGGTAAATTTGTGTGATTTGTTGATTTTGCACTATGATTTGAGTTCAATAGAGCATTAACATGAAATATTGGGACAATGTCCATGATTATAATTGTTCATTTATTTAAAATTAATTTACAACAAAAAAAAGGGGAAGAAAAAAAATAAAGGCAGATGATTAGTTTATTTTGTTAAGTTCTTCAAGAACATTTTTGGTTTTGCGATTTGGAGTCTCAAAGGGGGTTTTCACTTTAAATGCTTGGAAGTTTCTTAAAGTAAACTATTGACCGTAATTCTCTAATTTTGGAACAATGGGTTTGATTTAGATATAAATCGAGTTATTGTGGCCTAATCCAACTTGTTAATGAGTTCATTATATTCCTAGTCGAATCTAGAAATTGAAATCGTTCTGTTTCGATAAAGTCGATCCTAGTTCAATTATTCTACTGAAAGTCCTTATTCCTTTGAGCTTATCTTGCATAAGCGATAGAGTTTCTTCGAGCGTGTCTTAAGCAACGCTCTGAGCTTTGACCCCTTCTCCGTCCTTTAGCCCCTTTCAATAGAAAAGGAATCAAGCCTCGTTAGTTCGCTTGTCTCGTCAACCGAGAGCGAAACTAATTCTTATATTAAATGTTCTAATGCTCGGGACTTTCTACACTATCTTATTACCAAGGCGGGGCTGCCTAGGTAACTTAACCAAGGTTTATTTAACCTTACTTATGTTCAGGATTATTCCGAACCCTAATTGGTACACTTGACGCACCCCGGGAGCTTACCGAGCAATTCCCAAGGGTCAATTTGTACTATTCACTATTTACAGTTCGGGAATTTATCTAAATTTCTTACTTGGCCATTCTTAGGTCTAACATATGATTTCTAAGACCATTTGATTTATCCAAGACCATTAAAATCCTTTTAGGGCTTTAAGAAGTTTACTTTTCAAAAATCATGGTCAACTTCGCTCGGGTATGACTTTTCGGATTTTAAAGGTCCAAACCCGAGTCTTGGCCAAAACAAATTAAATATCAAATCATATTTAATTTCTAAAATTATTTTCTAAAGGTATAAATACTGAAAAGTTCATGTTCGAAATCTCAACTTTGAAAACGACGCGTTTTTCTAGCTCATTCACGGTTTTGTTTAAACCGATCATGTAACGTCTTTTTTTTTTTTAAAACTCTTTCTTTTCTTTAGAAAAACACATTAAGAACAGTAAACTAAAGTATTAAAAGAGATCTTAATGATCTACATAAATTTGCTTAAGAGCATTAAAGCTCAAGTTCTCAAAGTTTACCAAAGTCTAAAAACTCACTTATCGTAAACTTAAGATTTTGATCGGGCGTTTACCGTACAAATTCTTTTTGATATTTCTCTTTTCAAATCTCTAAAACACTTTGAGGGAAGAGGCTTTTGGAGCCTAAAATCATTTTATAATTTCATTTCAAAGTGTTCAAATAGTTTAAGAGCTCAATGTGGTAGGATTTTGCATTTAGCTCACTTTTATAAAAAAATTTCTCTACGGTTGTCACGATGGTTCGTTGGAAACCGTCGTGCTCGTAAAACCTTTTGTAATTAGTTTAATCCCTTCATCAAGACATAAATAAGCAGAATCTATAGCATGCAAGAAGATAAATAGGAATCTAAAAGCGAGCACGGCCGTGGTTCACGCTCATGAGCACAAGAACCCGCCATGCAAGCTTAGAGAAAATCCGCCTAGCCTTATAGAGCTTAGGTTCGGATTTTCACTAACTTAAGCAAGCTAAAGAACACTAATTATTACAACACATTCTCATACATTCAAAGACTTAACCAAAGAAAGCTATACTCAAAACTAATTAAAATCTCACAAGTGTTTTAAGAAATATACCTAAGTTCAAGGATTGAACTTTTGCTCTTTCTCTTGTGTAGTTGACCGACCTCCTTCTATGATTTTTATTCCAAAACTCTTTCTTGGTGACCTTTAACACTTGACGGCAGAGGTGAAAGGAAAGGTTTAGAAGAGTTTTTAAGAAACGAAAACCATAGGAAAAGCTAGCTAAGTTACCTTAGGTTTAGGCTTGGAAAAATGGCTTGAACTTATATGATTTTTCTTCTTCCTTTCCTTGAGCAAATCCACCCCCCTTTCTCTCTATTTCTCTTGCACTTTTTCTTTTCTCTTCTCACCAAGATCACGGACACATAACTGACGAATGTCTTACCCTGAAAGGACAGATCACAATGATGCTAAAAAAGGACCAACTACTGGAGCTCCTAGAGAAGGACGCAAACCATAGGAGAGAGGAGTCACAACCGAGCATAAGTGGAGAAAAGGTCCGCATAATGAATGCGATCCATAGACGGTCGAACCAGCAAAACAGTTCGGGATATGGTCTAAACAGTCAGAAGAGACTAGGAGAGGATCTGAAAGAAGTCTGCTTCCTGCAAAGGGAACAGGTCAGAAGGAAGAAGATTGCGCAAATCTCATTTGGAGAAGAAGACCTGGCTAGAGTTCAAACGCCGCACGACGATCTGTTGGTCGTCACACTCAGGATTCATGACTACGACGTATAAAGGATACTAATTGACGGGGGAAGCAGTGCAAACGTTTTATTTCTAGAGACATTCAAGAAACTTTGGCTAGACGAATCACAAATCCAGAAGAGCAGTTCCCACTCATTGGGTTTGAAGGTACCAAAGTAACCCCTACTGGAATCATCATATTGCCGATAGAAGCAGCGGGAAGAACACTCGAAGTTGAGTTCATCGTGATTGAAGCTCGATCCGCCTACAATGCAAGAATGGGGAGAGGATAGATTCACGAGATAGAAGGTGTAGCATCAACGCTGCATTAGGTATTGACATATCTCTCATCGGACGGAACTAAAACAGTAGACATTCTGGGAGACCAAACTGCCGCCCAACAATGTTACAAAATGGCGACCTAAGGGGATCCAGATCCTAAAAGGAAGCAGTGGCGGAAGAGAACCCCTAGCAATCAAAGAAGGGCCCACCTGGGATCATCAAAAAAGAGGAAGAAGAGAAAGAAAGTCCGGTGGTAGAAGAAACAATGGCAGTCTTAATAGATCCAAACGATCTATCAAGAACTGTTTTTGTGGGTAACCTCCTCCCGGAAGAAGATAGGCTAGAGCTGATCGAATTCCTAAAACAAAACTTAGATGTATTTGCTTGGACTCATGTGGACATGGTTGGAGTGGATCCGACTGAGTCACTACATCGACTAAATGTGAAAACAAGTGCAAAGCTAGTGAAGAAACAAAATAATAAACGAAGAAGTGGATAGATTGCTGGCAAATGGGATGATAAGAGAAGTGCAATACCCGGATTGGATCTCAAACGTGGTCTTGGTGGAAAAGAAAAATGGAAAGTGGAGAGTCTGCATTGATTTCACGAATATGAACAAAGCTTGTCGAAAGGATAGCTTCCCTGTTCCAAAAATTGACCAGATGATCGATGCAACGGCAGGGTACGAAAGGCTTAGCTTCTTAGACGCATATTCCAAATACAATCAGATCCTACTTGCAGAAGAAGATCAGGAGAAGACCGCCTTCGTTACGGCACTAGGCATTTACTGCTTCAAAGTAATGCCTTTTGGGCTAAAAAACGCAGGTGCGACTTATCAAAGATTAATGAACAAGATGTTCAAAGACCAGATTGGGGACATAATGGAGGTATACATTGACGACATGTGCGTCAAAAGTGAACAAAAGGAATCCCACATTGAACACCTCACCAAGATCTTCACGACCCTGCACATTTTTTGGATGAAACTCAACCCGGCAAAATGTGAATTTGGGGTGTCATCAGGACAATTCTTAGGACACGTGGTAAGCAAGAGAGGAATAGAACCGCACCGACGTAGATAAAAAATCTAATGAAAGAGCAAGAGGCCAGAATAATCAAGGACGTACAATCCGTGATCGGGAAAATAATGTCTCTTAACAGATTCATTCCTTGAGTTTCTAAGAAATGCAAGCCATTTTACAAGGCCATGAAAGGGGACAAAGGGGTCAACTGGGGAGATGAACAAAAGAAGGCCCTTAAAAAAATTAGGGAATACTTAAACGCAGGCATAGAATTGTCAGTTCTGGAACAAGGCGAAGAACTTTATGCGTATTTGGGTCACTCACTACAAGAAAAAAGGTTATCCGCGACTGCGGTATCCGCGACTGCGGTATCTGCGACTGATTCTTTTAGTCGCGGATAATTAATTATCCGCGACTAATATGCCAAAAAGTCAGTCACGGATACCGTTATGGATTTTTTTCGATGTTATAACTATCTGTGACTGATTTTTTTCACAATTCATCCGCAGATAATCAAAACTTAGCGGGAAAAATTCGCGGGTTTTGGCACGAGTTATCCGCGACTGAATTTTCAGTCGCGGATAAGTTCCCTCCGTCGTAGAAAATAGTTCATCAGAATATTAATGGAATGTTTTTTAGATTCTGATCATTAGTATCCGTGACTGAAAAATCAGTCGCGAATAAAGGTATCTGTGACTAAAAAATCAGTCGCAGATAGTAACGTTTAAAATTTCATGACTTTGGCGGACTTTTCGCTACTAAAACGAGCTTAGTATCCGTGACTGATTTTTTAGAGCATCTGTCACTGAAAAATCACTCACGGATGATAAAATTTAAAAATTTTCACATTTGGCAGTCTTTTTGCCGCTAAATCGAGATTTTAATTTCAAAGTGTATACTATGTTTTTAATCGCGGATAAGGTCATCCGAGACTGAAAAATCACTCACGGATGCTGAAATTTAAAATTTTTTTAGTTTTGGTGGATTTTTTTGCCGCTTTAATTAATTTTTACATTAAATGGACTATCCGCGACTGACTCTGATTATCTACCCGCACAATTGCAAAAACACTTAGCATTTGTTCTAACTTTTTTGCCTATCTCTCCATTTGTTCTCTCTCGATTTTCTCTGTTATTTCGGCTATTCCACCGGCTTCCGGCCAACCCGGCGTCGCTCTCTTCTGTCGTCCACCGATGTACCCATCCACTCTCTCTCTCTCCTTCTTTCTCTTCTTTTTCTTCCTTATCTACTTTCTCTTCTTTTTCCTTTGTCTTTTCTCTCTTCTTTCTCTTTTGTTTCTCTCTATCTTCTTTCTCTCATTTTCTCTTTCACCTACTTCTTTCTCTCCTCTCTCTTTCTCTCTTCCTCTCGCCGCCATCGTCCAATAACCACCACCACCACCACCGTTCGGTCACCGCCGTCGTCCAATCTTCTAAGTTAATCAAATATATAAATAAATTATTTTTAAAAATTCATAATAATTTATTATACAATTTTAGTATTATATATACATATTTATGTTAGTAATTATTATTATTATTATTATTATTATTATATAATGTATGAAAAAATTATGCTATTGATGTTGAAAGATAAATCAATATTTAATATTGTAAAAATTTTGATAAAAAATAAAAATAAATTAAAAGCAATTAATAAATTATATAGAAAAAATTAAAAAAAGATCCGCGACTGATTTTTCAGTCTCGGATAGAAGTATCCGCGATTTATTTTTCAGTCTCGGGGATCAATCAGTCGCGGATACTATTATCGAAAATTATTCAATGGTGCCGGCGGTGACTTATTTACGACTGATAGTATCATTGGCAGATAGTATTAGAGTATCGGGGAGTAAATTTTCAGTTGCGGATGCTTATCTGCGACTAAGCATCCGCGACTGGCTGGTGATTGTTTTTTTAAGTCGCGGACGACCTTCCGTGACTGAATTTTTTTATTTTTCGCGACTATTAAATCAGTCTCGAAAACCCTTTTTTCTACTAGTAAGTCTGAAACCGCAATAAGCGGAGTACTGTTCTGTGAAGAAAATGGAAAGCAGAAGCCTGTATTCTACATCAGCAGAGTAATAGAGGATGCGGAACAAAGATATGGACCGTTGGAACGGCTTGTGTTAGCATTGCTGATTGTTTCGCGAAAGTTAAAACATTACTTCGATGCCCATCCAATCGTGATATTCACGGACCAACCCCTCAAATCGATGCTGTCCAAACCGGATATCATGAGGCGGGTCACGAAGTGGGCGATGGAAATAGCTGAATACAACTTAGAGATTCGACCCAGAACAGCAAAAAAAGCCAAGTGCTAGTCGACTTTCTGAATGAATACACCGCCATAGGCATCGAAAATCACATGAACCAGGCAACAGAGACCAAATCTGAGTGGCACATGCATATAGATGGAGCCCGGAATCGAAGTGGCACCGGAATCGGAATAATACTCAACAACGGCGAAGGAGTAACACTCGAGTACGCGCTCCGATTGAATTTCTACACCACAAACAACATGGCGGAGTACGAAGCTTTATTGATAGGCCTGAAGCTGGTAAAGGCTGTAGAAGAAGAAATATTAAACATCAAAAGCGACTCCCAACTGGTGGTGCATCAATTCACAGAGATATATAAGGTAAAAGAGCCAATATTAAAAAAATATTTTACGGAAGTAAAAAAGTGGTCCGCCAAATTTCACCAAGTGCAGATAGAACAGATACCAAGGGAGGCAAACGAAGAAGCAGACTACCTGGCAAAGATGGCCTTGGAAGCAGAAGAGGGCCGTTACTGGATCTCACCGATTCTAGAATTAAGTCACCCTAGCTATGAAGATGAAGAACATATGCAAGCAATCGCATCAATCAATAATATCGAAAAAGAAGAAGAAACAAACTGGCAAACAGAAATCAAGAGATTCCTGATCACGGGAAAACTTCCGGAAGATAGGAAGGAAGCCATGAGAATTCAAATTAAAGCTGCGAGGTATATAATGATGGACAAAAAACTTTACCGAAAATCATGGGATGGGCCATTGCTCAAGAGATGCCATACGACAGATCCGCGAAGGAGTCTGCGGCAACTACACAGGAGGAAGGAACTTGGCTCACAAAGCAATGTCACAAGGGTACTTTTTGCCAAAAATGCTAAGATTCGTAGATAAATTCGTAAGAAAATGCGACAAATGCCAGAGATTCTCTCACAAAATGCACGTCCCGACAAACAAACTACATTACGTAATTAGTGCGTAGCCATTCATCCATTGGGGAATTCATATAGTCGGAGCTCTACCACTAGCCCTCGGAAGCAGAAAATGTGTAATTGTAGCAATGGATTACTTCGCCCAATGGGTGGAAGCAGAAGCATACACAAATATAACACAAACCGAAGTCATCAAATTCATCTGGAAGAATATCGTATGCAGATTCAGAATCTCGCAGAAAATCACTGCTGACAATAGCACTCAATTCACTGGAAAGACCGTACAAAAATTCTGTTTCGAGCGCGGAATTTAACTAAGTTTCTCTTACAGAATATACCCACAAGGGAATGGACAAGCTGAATCCTCCAACAAAATCATCTTCGAATACATAAAAAAGAAGTTGGAAGACAAGAAAGATAGATGGGTGGAAGAGTTGCCAAATGTCTTGTGGGCACCGTACAACCAAGAGAACAGTCACCGGAGAAACTCCATTCGCAATGGTATACGGAACGGAAGCGATAATCCCAACAGAACTTTCATTTCCTACGATTCAAACAACCTTGACAGAATTCGGAAGCAATGAAGATGCAAGAATATTGGATTTAAACTTAATTGAAGAGAAAAGAGACAAACGCGCCTTTAGATCCTCAAATTCTTGGGAACCAGCAGAAGCGAAAATAACACCCTCCAAGCTACCAATCACGTTATCCATTTCCTCTAAAAGTGCTATGTTTTTAGCAATAATCACTTCCTTCTCAGCTAACATCGCATCCTTTTCCGCAATCATCGCATCATTTATATCCAATATACCCTTTAGTTCTACCTCGCAAGCCGCGACTCCAGCGTCAAAGGAACGAAATCCGTCAATGAACTCACCACCCTTAAAGGCCAGCTACAGGGAAATACTGAATCAATACTCAAAGAAACGTGACGAAGCAAACAGACGTAATAACAAGTAGAAGTATACCTGGGACGCGAGTCTAATAAGCGGAAGCGCCAGGGCAAAGATCGAAGGAGACGATGAGGATCCAGATCTTCACTAGTTAGCTGCACTAGAATCACGACCTCAGTCTCAACAGAAGCATAAATCTAACAGAAAACAACAAAGCGACAAAAATTAAGCAACAAACCCAGGCAACACAAAAGCAAAGATAACACGAAAAGGCATACAAGTGGTTCGGTAGCGGAAGTGCGGATATCATCCCCTTCGAAAGTAGAGACGTGCTCCTTCTCCGGAACAGACTTCCTCTCTGAAAACTTTCCCTTTCCAAACACCAAATCTTTCTCCTACATTGGTCCCTTCCCCGATAAAACACTTACACTTACAGGAGCTTGCTCGCCGATAATATCACGCTGATCGGCACCATCACAAACGCGTCTAGCCACCTAAGATAAACAAAATTAACACCAGCACAACGCAGACCTAATATAACAACAAAAAAAAAAAGAAGAAGAGAATATATACAAGTCTACTTACAGGTGCAGAATCAGGACCATCAGCAACAAGCTCTTCACGCACTTTCTCCACGGAAGAATCCATAACTTTTGCAATCTACAAAGTGGAATACATAAACAGAACATAAAAAAAAATAGAGAAAAGAAAAGAGAGCTAAGCAAGCACGCCAGAAACTCACCAACAGTTCTCCTCCATCAATCCTCTTATAACTGTCGTCATCAGTAACAACCTCCACTCCAGCACCTGACGAAGAAGGCTTCTCCTGTGCACCAGAAGCGTCAGGATCACTCCTCGCCGCAGGAGAATCCTCAACTGGCAGCGGAGGAATGCTTGGAGGCGTCTGCAGTGGTGGAGGAGGTGGCGGTGTGATATCTGAACCAGCTGGTGAAGGCGAAGGCATCCTCTCCAAATCGATAGTTAAAGGCGGCGTATGCGACAAACTATTGGAAGGAACTTTCAATTTCCCTGTCGGATATTTTCGGCGAAGACTCACCTGGGAAGAGGCCACGCTTGCGTATGTCGCATCATGGCGATGCTTGGTACGGCGAGAAAGAGGAGCGGGGTCCTCTGGTTCAGAACTTTCTTCCAGCAACAGAGAAGTTGGAGCCACGACAAGAGCAAGAGTATCCAGGGAAGCGATTTTCCTTTTGTTTTTATTTTTCTTGCCTATATCGCCTCCAGACAAAGCAACCTCAATAACGGTGAAAGTATCTTCATCCTCAAGGATGAGAGGGATCTCCGGATGAGGTATCGACTCTTCCATCTCAGGAACTGAAGATGACCCAGCAGGGAAAGAAGGTGGAAGAGAATGGAGATACTGCAAAGGGCGAGAAGAGTCGAGCATAATCCTACTCAAGACACACCCAGGCAGACGTTAAACCGTTTTATCCCCTTCAGCAAGCTGAAAGGTACGCCAAAATAATTCCTTATCTGCATCTGACATCGAATAATCCAACGGACCTTGTACTTGGATCCGTTGCAGAAAATCAAGCACCCTAGGAGTGTAAACAACCGAAACTTGTTTAAGGCGCGATGCAGCGATGGCCTCATAAGGACATCCAGCGCGACGAGGAAAAATTGAAATAGGACGATCCGGTTCATACAAATCACTAGCCGGAAGAGGAATCTGAGAAAAAGTCACCATACTGAAAGTTTCCAGACACATCATAGGTATGTGTAGCCAACCTCTTCTCCGAAGGAAACGCTGCGATGTCAAAACCACCACGATGTTCAGCTGGCTCAACCAAGGGATTGATAACGAAATATTTAGTCAAGAAGTAAAAGCAACCACCTTTGTGATGTTTGACTCGATATAGATACAACAAATCATCCGGCCTAGTATCAAGGCCTTCGACGACGCACATAAAGATCGCGCACGAAATAATGCGAAAGACATTGGAATAGACAGTAAAGGGTCGTGTCTTTAATAGAAGGAAGAACAAGTTTAAAAAGGGGTTAAGAGGAAAACGAATGACGGCGATTTGAACCAGAAAAAGACAAAGAGTGTTCGGAGGAACGAAGCTATGAATTTCTTGAATAGCATGAAGGGGAACATCCTCCGAAAACAAATAGTCACAAGTAACCTCGGTCACTGAAGGGGCGGAAGCGACATAGATTTTAGGAGAGATTGTAGGGCCGACAGTTTTTTGAGCCTTAGAGGCTCTAGATGATTTGGGAGCCATAGACGTTTGAGAAAAGCAAAGAAACCACAAAAGAAGCGTGCAGAGAACAAAAAAACAAAAGAGTTAGACGCACAAGAAACTATTCGAATATAGGCGACAATAGACAAAAGATGGAAACGCTTGGGGAGGACGACAAGTTTTTACCAGCTACTTTCCCATAAAAAGGAAAAAATAAACCATTTTTAAGGAAAAGTAACTTTGGGCCGCGGTGGAAATGGGCCCCTGTATCCAAAATCAATATTGGGCTCAAACATATACAACGACAACGTTTTTAAAATTAATTCGATCTTTCTTATTTTGCTTTAATTTGTTGTAAACTTATTATGGTTTATCGGTCAAAAGATACCATCGCATATATACTAATGCATACAGGGAATTGGGCCCCTATATCCATAATTGATTTTGGGCCCAAACGCATTCGTCCAAAGAAGTCAAGAAAGGACTCCAGCCCGAGCTAACAACGAGGAAATCAGAACAACAAGACAAAATGAACTAGCGGGATATATCCAAATGGGATAATCCAAATCCAAATTTGGAACAATAATAATAATAATAATAATAATAATAATAATAATAATAATAATAATAATAATAATACGAAGCGAATTCAACAGGAACAGTAACAGGATAAGGAAAGTTCTTGCAGAATAAGGGAACATATAAATACAAAAAAAGTAAATCCTATGGAGAAGAATCGACTTCAAAATCTTCATTTGCATTCTCTTATTTCGAAACAAGGCGAGGGTTGGCATGCTCAGCAAACTTGGTGAGATCGACCTTTAATACTTCAAATAGCGAGTCCGGATATGGAAGTGGATGAGCAGAGGGATCCATGTTACCAATCTCAAATCCCAGACGGAAGCCCAAACACTTCTGTACCAGACGATCACGGTTAAATTTCTCGTACCTCTGATTCACCCGTTCTTACTCCGCAGCCAACAAGTCTTATAGCGATCAAGGGATTCCGTCTTCTCAATAGCAAGTTGTTCTCGGAGAGCAGCTTCAGAGCGAGTCACGGTAACCAGCTCAGCCTGAACCGCCTTAAGTTTCTTGCGAGCCGCATTCAAATATGCCTGAAGTGTAATAGCCAGTTGGTCGGGACGTTTGGCCCCTTTCCCTGCCATTAGTTACGCATTCTCCTCTTCCAAAGCCGCGGACTCCGATTCCAGATTTTGGATTTTCTCCAGAAGAGAGTCTCGCTCCATGGCAGGAACGAACCTAGGCGGAGCGTTCTCTAAATAAAAAAGGAGTGCGTCTCGTTCTCTTTGAAGATCCGCATAAAGTGATTTCAGCTGGTCAAGATTCTTAGTGAGAGAATCGTAATCAGCTCGGAGAGAATCTCGTTCAGACCGCAGGGAATTCCGTTCTAAATGAAAGGAATCCCGATCTGATGACAGATGGTCAACATGCTTAGAAGAATGACCATGCAGCCCTTTAAGCTATTTTTTCCATGCAGCAGTTAAAGTCGTAGTGTAGTCTCTTTCGATAGTCTGCCTTTCCAGTTGACGGATAGTAGCGCAGCTGTAAAAGTGAGCTGATTTGAGACTGAGCTGTGATCCGGATACTATGGTGTCCAAAGGTAGCTCCATCTGTTGCTTTACATCTACAGGGGTATGAAGAGCACCCATAATCCCAAGTGAAAAATCCAGCATTTTAGTCACATCGTTGCATTTGATCACGCCCCCGTCGATTTTACGAAACTTGGGAATCTATTTAGCTGAAGAGAAGGAGCTGGGGGAAACAGAATCATGATAAAATTACGGAAGAAGAAGTAGCTCTTTTCGATAAGCATCTTGAACGGCTTAATCAATCTCCTTGAACCGGGTAGTGGGTTGATAGCCCTGAAAAATAGTTGGGGCTGAGCCAGGAGCCGTAGACGCCGGGTCGGTCGAAATCGGAGGAGGGACAAACTCCGAACCTGTAAAAGAAGGTAAAATATCAGGAGCAGAAAGAGTAGCAATCGCTCCCGTCGATCGATCATCCAACCTAGGGTGCTTCGGAACCCGTAAAGACGACCTATCCGAGACGTTCAGAACCATCCCCGGATTCCCCGAAAGCTCGCCAGAGGGCATCGAGGGAAGAGCCGGAGAGGAAGAAGTCGGAATGGAAACGTTAGAGCCACGATTCCTCACATCTCTTTCAATCCACTCCTGCTTCAGCTCCTGATAAGAGGCACCCCGAAAAGGGAGTAAGAGGATCTCGTCAGAAGTAATTGAGAACACATGAAACGCTCGTTGCCGGATGACGCCAAACAAAAAGGACTTTCGAGCATTACGAAGGGGAAGGGGCCTCCGAAGAGTAAGGTTACTATCGGGTAAACTAAGTCAGATACGGAGAAGAGGACATTGCTGATAATCAACTGACCAAGCACCCTCCAGAATCCATACTAAATGACGAAACTAGTTCTGTGTAACCCTCGCCCCCCAGGATTTTACTTGGGCAAAATCTGAATTACCGCGAGGAACAAACCAAAAAAATAGGGGGAAGGATTCGGAAACAGGAACAAAAGCGTAGGACCCCAGAAAGTCTATGATATACAACTGGGGAAGGCCAAGATACTCATTTTCCTTAGAATAGAAAATCGCCACCAGAATAATATAGACTTCGGGAGAGATTTGACAGGGGGCGAGATGAACGAAATCAAATAATGAAGTGGAAAAAATTTAAGAGCATCAATTGGAAACACTAATTTGTCAGAAGAAAACCCATCATTACGAAACAAGGAGTCAAATTGCATAACCGGGTAAAGTTTCAGATTACGAGTAGAAGAATTCGAGATGTTAAGTTCTAAAGAATCCGATGACATGGAGTTACGTTCAGAACGAGATAATAGAGGAAGATAAGAAGCGAAAGCAGAGAAAGAATCTTTGGGCTTACCAGAAGCGAGACATTTTCCGGAAGCCATTTACGCTAATCTAACAAAAAATGAGAAGAGCTAGAAATTTTGAAAGGGCAGCGATCGCCTCATTTTGTTTTTCTCAAGAAGTCACGAAAAATGTCAAGAAATCTTCTTTTTGTGTCATTATGAGAAAAATGGGGGCTTATGTATGGGCAAGAAGTTTTCAGTCAGAAAATGCAACCGTTCCATTTCCCAAAAGACAAATGTCGTCGTTTGGTCCCAAAAGAGGAGAAGGGGAAATAAGAAGACATGCTTCAGCACAACTCAAGCACTTGAGATTGAGGGCAACCGTTCTGCACGAGGAAACCCGATGTCGTGTATCCAACACGTGAGAAGAGAACAAGAGCATTATCCACATCGACCAATCCCAAAGAATCACACCCAAAGACGTGACGAGAAAAGAGCGGGAAAAGCTAGACCCTAAGAAAATTCTAGAATGCTAAAACTCTGTAAATAGAGCTCACTTGTAATGAATTGTAACTTTTTGTCCACTTGAGAAATAGAGAGTACAAATTCAGATCTAGCGATCTCTAAAGAGAATTCCGGAACAGATTTCGGGATAGATCTTTTCTTTCTAGATCTGATCTCCCTGAATTCTTGAGTGATAAGCAAATTAAGTGGAGTACAATAAGCTGTTTAGCCAGAAATCAGCACGAACATAATAGTTAATTTTAAAAACCTTACAAAAACTTTGTAAAACTTAAAAGGGTAATTTAAACTTAATTTTAAAAAATTTATCAAACTTTATTAAAACTTAAAAACATAATTATCAAACTTAATTTAATTTTAAAAAAACTTATTATTAAAAAAAGCATTATAAAAACCGATTAATAAAAAACCGAAAAAAGAGGAAACTGGGGATTTTTCGGGTAATTACCTGGATTTACCCGGCTATTCCACTCAAAAATTCCGGGGATTACCAGGAAATGTTTCCCAAAAATCCATCGTATTCCATAATTTCATGCCTACTTATAATAACCTGCCGTGATAATTAATATTTATGAAACTTATATATATTTGTCTATAGTTGTAATGTTCTTATAGTGAACGGTAGTGCTTTAATTCGATCATAGCATTTGTAACTTTTTTCGGGATTAAAATTTTTATTATGGAGACAAATAGTTAATTTAAAATTTTTATCGCACAATTACATTTTTCATGACGAATTATATCCGATCTAACTCTATTTTTTTTTTATTATTGTTGTTTTATTATTATTATTATTCTTTTTCAACCTTATTACGTTATATTTATGTACGGTTGTTTCTATGTTTCATTTTCTCTCTATTATCCACTTCATATTCTTGACAACACATGATTGTTTGAAATAAATTATAATGTAGTTGTATAGGAAGGAATAAGGTATCACGACCCACTCGCTCGGTCGTAGCCGCGACAGGAGAGTACAACTCTTCTTTTCTACTTTCTTAACACTTTAAAACACTTTCAATGATGTCGTCATATATATATATATATATATATATATATATATTGTAATGCGGAAGTTTTAAACACAATTCTTAAGTAAAAGCCACTAAGGCGGAATATAAATACGTTTTACACACACGTAATAAATTATCGGGATCTCATCCCAGATTCAAAACAAAATATTGTCTTTCAAAAATAAAATGCGGAAATATATTTCAATTGCCGCAGGCACTTGCTCCTCGAGCATACCACACACATCACCCCTCGTCAGCTCCTAGTCTTTGACTTTCACTGTCTAGTTACCTTTAATACAGAGAAACCTATGAGTTGATAAACTCAGTAAGGGTAAACTATTCTATCTTAAATATGCCATGCAACAATCATAAAACAATGCACCATACAATACAAATAGAGAATTAGTCGTCCCACACTGACTAATTTTATTCACACAGCACTAAACTTTCTACTCGATTCTTTACCGTCGTTTCTTGTCTTTTACTCTTTACTCACATAGTCGTTTACTCACTGAGGTCATACATTTAACTAGGCGGCTTCTCGCACATAGCCTTTCTCGTTTTACTTTATCTTTGAGGACCTAACTTTAACCAGGCGGCCTCTCGTACTTCCAGCCAAACGGCCAAGACTGTTCAACCAAACTCGGGAAAGTCTCCTTATTTCAGGTAGAATCTCGCACCGCTAGCCGTATAATCAAGACCATCCGACTCAACTCTCTGAGACTCTTTAATTCAGGTGGTCTCTCGCACTACTCATTATCGGACAGTTCTTTCTTCGATAATCTCATCGTAGGGGAAAGAGGTTCGATCGCCGTGGGACGATCGAACACTTAGCATGGTCTCATTTCATTGTGTCACCCTTCAGAAGCTCTCATTGGGTTAAGGGCCCATCACATTTCGTGTTAAGTCCTTCTGGAGTGCTCTCTTCGGAGCTAACACCGTACTTAAGTTTTGACTCTATAACTTGCTGTTACAATGACTCATCTCACATATATCTTTATTCTTTCGCTTTACTTTGTCTGAGATCCATTGATAGTTATTGCAATTTCTCTAGCACGCAGGCGGGGAGACGGCATATCTCCCGACAGTCCCTTGGACTCTCACACTCAACTGCCCGACTTTGTGTGAGGAATAAGCTCACCCTTGGAGCCAGGGCTTTCTTCTCTTGGAGCCAAGCGGTACAATCGACATTTTTATAATTTTTATTATCGTTAACCTCTTGTCAACTCACTTTTAGGACTGAGATTTATTTCAGATTCTTACCCATCGTACTCTTATCAAGAGTATTGGGATTTTTGTTTGATCTTTTATCCCCGTGTCAGATCACGCAGTAGACTGAGATTTTATTATTCTTTATCCCTTGTTAGATCACTCAGCAGACTGGGATTCTTATATTCTTTATCCCCTTCTCAAGTCATTAAGAGGACTCGGATATTGCAAGAGACCTTAGGTTTTGATTAGTTTCAATAATCTTAAATAACGTGACAGTTAATAGACTACTCACGAGTCCCAAACGTTTTGGCCTTTTGAGCTTTAGGTTTGAGAACCCTTACAATCTCGTTTAGGGATTTCACAACAAATGCAAGCTTGGTGAAGTTTTGATTGTAACTCTCACTTTTACTTTTATCATTTGCCTTCCTACTATTATGATTATTACAGATATTGCTCGGGTTAGTACCCAGCTTATGTTTCCCGCACAGGCTAACGCCCGGCTTCGTCTTCTCGCGTGGGTCAGAAGGCGAGGATTTCAACGTGGATTGAGGTCCATTTCTTTAGTGTGTCTTATTCATATTTTATTCAATCTTATCCAAGACTTGTCTTCGTTTGTTTGTAATATTATACTCATCTTTTTATGACTTTCTTCTAGGGTTTTCAACCCGATATTATCCAATTTTAGTGCCACACAACATATATATATAGACACACAGTCTTTACCCGGGAATTCTAATGTAACCCTAGCAAATAGGCACAAACAAACAAATGTGGTGCTGTAGGTACGTCGCCACTTACCTGAGCCGGCATTCTGGCTATCCGAAATCGTCTTGGAAGCTTGCTTCCAAACTCCGACCACTTTCTTATTGACTTGTTCTAACATAATATAAAGACACGGTCTTATTAGTTCGCTTGTCTCATTATATCGAGAGCGAAACTATTCTAATTCTTTACGCTTATTTGCTCGGGTGTTCTAAGTCATCTTTCGACATAATGTGGTTGCCTGGCTAATCAAACTTTTAATCAGTTCGGTGGCAAAATCGATACCCTAACGAGTGTTTCCATGCACCTCAGGGCTTTCCGAGCCACTCTGAGGTTTTGAGTAGTTTTGCAGACTCTCGCGTAACCGTCGTTTTGAGCTAACATTTATCTTTAACTCTTCTTAAACAACTTTATTAATAATAAAAAAAGTAGCTTCTAGGTTCTAAGGAGGTTTTTCACTCTTTATTTTTCATTGAAACCTTAAGCTTATGCAAAAACGATTCGCAAAGCTAAAAGCTTTTTGAACTGTACTCACGAGCTTTGTCTGAGACACTAGTATCATCGTGTCTTTTTGGTTACCAATTGATTAATAACTCAAAATGTATTTAAAAACAGTAACTAAAGGATTAAAAAGGAAGTTTAATGGTCCATTTAATCATATACAAAAGTTTGAGGTTCGGATCTTTGAGAAAAACACCGAGTTTTTCCTTTTCTTAGTGGTTACACATCGGTCCGTTAGAAACCGTTGTGTGCATGTTTGCTTTAAAACTAATTTTTATGTTTTAAACATACAAAATAGCCATGAAAACATGAACATCACAAGTAAACAGAAAAGGAAGAGCCACGGCCTTGGTGGCTGAGGCCTTAGGGCAAACAAACGCCATTTGCCAAACACAAGTTGAAATATCCAGAAGCTAGCCTTTCTAGCTTCCTTAAATTTGTGTTCGGCTTCCTTTAACCAAACAAAGGCCGTGCAACTAAGCTATTACAACATATCTCAACAGAATACATTCATGGTTATAACTATAAAAACAACGACTAAAAGAGAGCTCAATCACCCTTAAGGTTTAGACATTAAACCTAGCTTTTCGGGTTTGTGCTTTTCCTCATCATATTGGCTTCCTTGGCTGACTACTCTTCTAGGCTTTAGCTCCAAAACTACAACTTGTGGTTCTAAACCTTCTTGATCAGAATATAAGGAAGGTTTTAAGGTAGTTTTTTTGAGAAACAAAGCGTGAGAAAAGTTGCATAAAGGCACAGTTTTACCTTAGTGTATGCTAGGGTTTCTCCAAAGCTTTCCTTGCTTCTTTTTCCTTCCTTGCTCGGCCTTTCTCTCTCTTTCTCTTTCAAAATTTCTTTCTTTCTCTACCCCTCACGTCCTTTCTCTATCTTCTTCACTAGTTTCTGAAAATGAAGTGCCAAATTGAGGGCTAAAGGGTTTGTGGTCCAATTTATAGGCAACTTGGAAGCTTAAAAGACAAGCTTATGTAGACTTGTGTCTCTCTTTCTCTCTCTTTCCTTCTCTAAATCTGACCTTCTCTCGCTCTTCTTCAACTTTCATTTTTATTTTTTATTTCTTAATTCACTCATTAATGGGCTGCACAAATCCTTCCCCTTGATTTGAATTTTAGCTCATCCAATGGTCTAGATTTTTCGAGAGTAATCATTAATCTCATAACCTTTCACTCTTGGTGGCTGTAGGGGATAGTTTTGGGATGGTTCAAAGGGTCGAGAATAATTCCTGAGGCCTGTTCTTGCATGTAATGACTAAAATGCCATTTCTTGGTCTATCGTTCACGGTTTTGACCTAATTCGATTTCTTTTTAATCCGAGACTTTACGAGACCATTCCATGTCACAATCAGCTTCTAAAAATACAATTTAGAAGACAACTCTAAATTAATAGTGGTCTTTTTTAGCTCATTCTATTCTTTAACCGCGGTTACACGATTTTTCTCGACTTTTCTAAGTTTAAGCCGTTCTGGCTTTGTTCTTAATGGTTTCATATTTGAAACTGAGGCTAATTATATGATTATAAATCATATTGTGGCCTTAGAAACAGATTATAACCCAAGAGGGTCATTTTTCTAAATTGGGCTAATTTTGTAATCATTTGAAAGTTTAGGGACTCACGGTGCAATTTGCATTTTAAAGAGTTGCATTCAAATCTAATGGTCACTAAGAATTTAAACGCAAATATTCCAATTGTAAATTGTATAATGCAATAATGAGAATGAGTTCTAGTTACGAGACGAGATATCAAATTAATTATCGAAGAGTCGATAATACAATAACGTTTATCTAATTCTATAGAGGAAGTACCGTAGAAGGATAACCTCGGGGGCCGGGGTTACATAAGGTATTATGAATTATTTAATGATAAAATCTTCTATTCTTGTAAAGAAAGGGGACAAACAAAGTCAAGAGAAGAGTATAGAAATTAAAAGCTTCATACTTATGCGATAACGTCTAATAGTTTGTTTGAACATCCAAACATTTCATTTAAAATAGTTTTGACTTTGCGAATTTTGATGTGATATAAATTGTTAAGATTTAAAGATATTGCATTGGAATTAAGAAAGTTAAAAAAAAAATAACGAATGGAATGTTGTGAATGACAATGTATACACCAAACAAGGGGTAATTAAAAAAAAAAACTACCGATTTCACGACAATGACCACACTAGTACACATGACTAAAGGGTGCAGCCTTGCGCATGGATTTATTAATTATTGTGATTAACTATAGTATATTGCAAGATACTAATTCGATATTAATTTTGTAACAACCAACAACATAATACTAATAAAATACCATCAGAGATCATTTATCATAAATAATTTTAACTTTAGAAAGTGTTTAATGTGCTAAAAATACAGTTAAATTTGATTTTTTTGCAAAAAAATTCATATAAAGTATAATTTAACTCTTAAAGCATGATATTCCAGCTGTGACCCCACAACATTCAAAATTAGTCCTTATATGAGGATTAGTCAAAAAGAAATGTGGCAAAAACTTTCGCCAATGGCAAGCCGACAGCCCACGCGACGCTTCCAAGGTCGGTCTCGTATGCACCCCACCGCCTTCTTCATTGCCACCTAGTCTTCAATCTTCCCCTTTAACTTGCAATATGAGCACACTAGTGAGCTAATATAGTCGAATAAGTAGATTAAGAACATAAGTTATTGTATTTGTTGAAAACCCAAGAAATCACATCTATAGTAATAGAATGTTCGTCATAAGAAATCGAGTTCTCAACCCAATAGTTGCCACTTGATTCCTAGTTTCAACCCACATCTAATTTCACTTTAATACCCTTAGATCTTGACCTTACCTTACCTTACCAAGTATATGTGTGCTCACGACTTACCATTTTAAAGGATCCTTATTTAACTTTAATTGGGCCCCTCGGCCATTCTGAAACCTTTTGCGGCCAATGGCCCCATCGAGCTGTTTTAAAATTGATTACACAATCACCCCGTCAGGCCTATTCAGAACCCATAATAATATTGGGTCCCTTAAGCCGTCCCTTTCCATCTTATTGTACTCATGGGCATACTGTCGCCCTTCAGGCGTCTCTGCCCTTTCCAAAACCTAACGCGATCAATGACCCCGTTAGGTCGTTTCGGAATTAATTACTTTAGCTTACCCCGCCGGGCTGATGCGGATGGCGAGGATAGTTGTCCGTCGGTCTCCTCTATGTGCCTCGGGCCGTTTCGAAACCTTTTTCGGTCAATGGCCCGATCGGGTCGTTTCAGAACCAATAGTGACACTTGCCCCATCGGGCCACTTTGGAACTTAAGATGTTCTCAAGCTCTTTGGACTATTCTAGAACTTAACTCAACTTGCAATACAATCTCAACAATGATACTTGGGTAGTTTATGTAACACCTAATTACAACATCACAAGGCAACACGAGTTCACAAACATAAATGGAGATTCGACCATGGTAAAGCCTACAAGTGTTATAGAGGGGATCCACTTACTTAAGGTCCTTAGCTTTTTGCCTCGGTCTTTACGGTCTTTTAAATGTGTGCTTGTGAGTATGTAGTTTATCTATCGGTGGACATGGGACCACATGCATAAAACTTTGAGATAGAATCGTGTTAATTGCATGAATTTTAGAGTGGAATTCTTAGAAAGCCCTCAGGAACTTAGAGGAGGTTAGGAAAGAAAATCGTCGTAACAATGCGATATAAGTTTTCAAAATGGCTCGCAAGGGGTCCAAGAAGGTCAAGTAAGCAAATTTTCTCACTATCGCATAAGTTTTTTGAACGGCTCGTATGGGGCCCATGGTCACATTATGTTCTGGAACGGCCTGACGAAGCAGTTCTTGTAATAGATTCTGAATCGGCCCAACAGGGTCAGCGGCCACAAGAGGCTTTGGAACGGCCTAAAGGGCCTAGAAGAGGCTGGCCGATGCTTCTCCATATAGTATATGATTTGACGATCTGGATCGGCTCGACGAAGTAAATTGTAGCAACGAATTCTGAAATGATTTGATGTGGTCATCGGTCACGAGAGGTTTCAAAAATAGCAGAAAGGCCCAAAGAAGGATAGGTCCTCACGAGTACAACAAGAAGTATATGGATTGCTCGCCAGTGGCCAAGTATCATAACAGGTCCCAGATAAGCCAATGGATCAATTGCACAATCTGTTTAAAAATGGCCCGATGGGGCCACTGACCGCGAGATGTTTTGGAACGCCTGGAAGCCTAGTTAGAGTTAATCAAGGATTTAAAATAGTAAATCGTATGCACACATACTTTGTTAGTGTTTATGATAATTGGCATTTTAATTGGTAAAACCATCTTTAATTGATCATGATTACTTTTGATTGCCTACGACTAATTCTGAAGATGGCTTTGACATTTTGGCTGATTTGGGCGTACTGATTCTGATTCATGTGATGATTTTCGGATATCTCCCGATCAAATGAATCTTGACGATTTCTTGGTCACTACGAGATAGTGTTTTCTTAAGTGTTCCATGCAGTGTTCTAACATCTAATATATCTAACAGGTAGAGATGTAAATTTGGTTGACTTGGACGATTTTGTTGGATTTTCTTGATTTTATTCCTCTGATTTCAAGTATCTATTTATCTTATTGATTCATCTTTTATTCTGGATATATTATTCAGTATTAATGGGTGTTGAGCATTCATGGTGTGATATGATTTTCTCTCTATGGAAAGTCAATGATGCTTGGTGATTTTCGTAGCAATATATTTGGCAAGTCCGTGTATAAGATGATTGACTTGATTATGTTTCCTTATATGTCACGCGGTATTCGAACACGGAGTCTTTATATGGCAAGTCCGTGTGAGTATAGCTGACTTGGAAGATTTGTTTCCTTATATATCACGCGGTGATCGAACACAGAGGTAGAACACGTGAAGATATTAGCTGTTGACTTTGATGATTATTTTGATCTGAAAATAATTATCTTTAACCAAGTCTTTATTGCGTGATTATTTCCTTTCGGAGATTATTCTTGGTCATCTTCTCATCTTCCCCATTTATTTCATCTGATCATTAGAAGAAGAAAAGCACGAGATTCACCTGGAGAGAATAGTGAGCTGAGTGCTTTTGTATTTTTTTGAGTTTATTTATGGGTTTATGTTTATACTCTGGTGAGTGGTGTTCACACGGTGTTCTATAAACTGTGCTGGTGAGAGTATATGTTTGAGTGAACTTTTATAATGGGAAATTGGTGAGAGATTACACGGGATGTGTGATTTGTATACGAGGGGATCTCATCAAGGGTTTGTTTGTAAGACGAGGGTATCTCGTCAAGGGTGGGGTAGATCGCAAGAAGTGACGAGGAGGCGGTGACGAAGATTCAGAGGGAGTCGAAGTCTGGTATAAGTCCGAGCATTATCGTTTGAAATTTTCTAGTGAATCGTTTCATCTGGGCAAGGCCCCGCAGACGTAGGTGAAAGTCGAACTGCGTAACCAATTTTCGTGTTCTATTTATTTTATCGACTGCACTTTTGGTTACTGTTCATGTTATATTTATTCTATCTCGGTTTTAGTTATTTCCTGTGTTCCTTGAAAGTGTTCTGTCACCGACAAGGAATGCCTACTAATAAAACGGTTCTTTTAATTGGTATCAAAGCGGGTCGCGTGTGCTTTAGGCGAGATCTGTTTTTTTTTCAGATCTGTTTTGACGAGATGGACTTTTTTAGAGAAGGAGGCTCCGTTCAATGTCCACTATTGCTTTATGGAACAAATTATTCCTACTGGAAAGTATGCATGAAGGCATTCATCAAGTCAATTGATGAGAAAGCATGTAATGCGATTTTGATTGGTTGGGATCATCTTGTGACAAGGAACGATAAAAGAGAATCTGTGCTAAAGCCTGAGTTTGAGTGGATTGCAAATTAAGATAAGCTGGCGAATAACAATTTGAAAGCCTTGAATGCCATTTTCAATGCTGTTGATGCGAACCAGTTCAAGCCGATTTCAACATGGAAAACGGCTAAAGAAGCATGGGAAATCCTCCAAATTGCTTACGAAGGTACGGATGCCGTTAAACTCTCTAAATTACATATTCTTACTACTCGTTTTGAGAATCTCAAAATGAAAGAGGAAGAGTCCATCACTGATTTGAACTCTAGATTATGCGACATTGCCAATGAAGCCTTTATGCTTGGTGAGAAGTTCTCACAAGAAAAGCTTGTTAGAAAGACGCTTAGATCTCTTCCAAAGAGATTTGCGTATAAAGTTATAGCAATAGAAGAGGCGAAAGACGTCAGAAACATACAGCTCGAGGAATTGATGGGTTCTTTGCGAACTTTTGAAATAAACCTCGAGGAGAAAGGCGATAAGAACTCTAAAGGGATCGCTTTTCAAGCTGAGAGTTGAGATGAACAGATAGAAGAACCTGGTGATGAAGATGACGATCTTGTAGAGACTATAACCATCCTATCCAAAAGTTGCTCAAAAGTGCTCAACAGGTTTAACAGAAATAACAAAGCTGGTGCGACGAATAGAGACTCTGGCGGTGGCTCAATAGGTGTTCCAACAGCAAGAAGAAACACTGCGTCTAACACTGGCAATTTTAATGCAGGTTCTAGAAACAGATTTGGCACGGGGAACAACTTTGAATCTAATACAAAGAACAAGGGAATTCAATGCCGTGAACGTGAAGGTTTCGGCCATATCCAGGCTGAATGTGCAAATATTATGAAGAAGAAAAATAAGTCGTTAAACGCGACATGGAGCAATGGAGATTCAGATTGTAGTAGAGAAGACGACACTGACCTTGTTGCTTTTGCTTCTAGAACTGATAATGCAAGTGGAGAAGGTAGTGCTGGTTCATCGAAGAATATTGAAGGTGTCATTGGAAGTATTCCCACACTTACTTACGAGAACAGTGATGATGAAGACTTGACAGAAGATGCTATGATTGAAGCTTATCGATTAGTCCATGCTAAATGGACCGAACTGACAAAGAGCTATGAGAAGATATCTACCCAAAATCAACAATTCAACATTGAGAAGAAGAGTCTACAAAAGCTTAATTCTGAGTTAGAGTCTAAACTCAAGGACAGCCAAAGAAGTGTTGCTACACTCAATGCAGAACTTGAGAAAGTGAAGAAGTTGGTAAAACTGCTAAAGTCTGGTTATTCTAAATTGGATGAAATTTAGTCTGCAAGGAGGATAGAGAAAGAGCATTTTGGGCTCGGTTATACCAGAGAAACAGGAAGTGGTCAGACGGTCTTTGTTAAAGGGACTTCATCCAAAACCAATGAATAAGAAGTTGTGAAGGGTAAAAGACCTGTTGAAACACCTGTTAGAACTCCTGCTACTATGACATCTGCAAGAAAACGTGTTGCAACACCTGGAGCAACACCAGGCAAAACAAGAGGAAGGAGATGAGTTCTTATTTGTCATTATTGTAACAAACGAGGTCATATTAGACCATGTTGTCTTCAATTTTTTGTGGATCTAAGAAGGGTAAATCAAGAGAGATCTCAACATCGCAGGCATACCAGGAAGGAATGGGTCAAAAAATTTGAGAACAAGTGCAATGTGGCGTTCATCTCCCTCAGCCAATGTTATTAGTAAAAGTAATATGTGTGTTCCATGTTTACCTAAATTAAATAATGTGTCGCTTGTTAAATGTTTAAAGGCCAATCTCATTAATATAAGTCATTTATGCGATCATAATTTCTTTGTGAGATTCACCAAGAACAAATGCTTGGTGGTTGATGAATCTGAGAATTGTGTTATTGAGGGTATTCGATCATTGGATAACTGCTATCTTTTAACACCACCAACAACTTGTCTCAAGGCAGAACTTGAAGAAGCTGAACTATGGCATCGCAAGTTTGGGCATGTTAACTATCTTGTTCATGAAGAAGAACTGTGTGAAAAGAGTATTAGGGAGATGTGTATCAGTAAGAAATTTTTCCAAGGGCAGCATATTTAAGATATTCAGAGGGAGGTTGTTTATTCTAATATGGTGTTTGGAGTTCAGGAAGGTGTCGGCAATCCTGCTATTGGTGAGACTGTCAGATTTTTGAAATCTGAGCTTGCCTTTCTAGAGGCTCAGGAGCGCAATCTTGCTGTATGAAGTACTGAGATATTGTCCTTCCTTAAGACTTTGGGAGTTTGTGCTGCTTCATCTAGTTCAGGTGTTCAGTTGCCTGAAGTTCGAGTTGCTCCTGCTAAAGTTGGTGGTGCCTCATGCAGTGTTCTAGCTCCTACTGCAGGCGTTGATGTTGCTTTTTGTAGTGTTCCTCCTCCAGTTTCGTCCAATGTTTCTGCTCCAGCTCAGTCTATTTTTCCAGCTCCTTGATGGTGGTTGCATGTGTTTAGTTCCCTTTCTGCCTTTGTCGTTTTTGATAGTAAAAAAGGGGAGTAGTAGAGTTGTGGATATTTTAGTTTCAGCTTGGTTTCTTTTGGATTTTCTGGATTTCTGCTTTGTTGCTTCCGCTTGCTTTCGTTTTGTTGCCGAAACTTTGAAGACAACTTTTACTATTATGGATGCTTGATTCTTTATGCTACTATTAGTCATAGAATTTTGCCAATCAAAAAGCCAAAGGGGGAGATTGTTAGTGCTTATGTTGATTGGCATTTTAATTGGTAAAATCATCTTTAATTGCTCATGATTACTTTTGATTGCCTATGACTAATCCTGAAGATGGCTTTGACATTTAGGCTGATTTGGGCGTATTGATTCTGATTCATTGTGTTGATATTCGGATATCTCCTGGTCAAATGAATCTGGACTATTTCTTGGTCACTAGGAGATAGTGTTTTCTTAAGTATTTCACGCAGTGTTCTAACACCGAATATATCTGACAGGTGGAGATTCGAAGTTAGTTGACTTGTACGATTTTGTTGGATTTTCTTAATTTCATTCCTCTGATTTCAAGTATCTATTTATCTAATTGATTCATCTTTTATTCTGGATATATTATTCAGTATTAATGGGTGTTGATCATTCATGGTGTGATATATTTTTCTCTCTATGGAAAGTCAAGGATGCTTGGTGATTTTCGTAGCAATATATTTGGCAAGTCCGTGTATAAGATGGTTGACTTGATTGTGTTTCCTTATATATCACGCGGTATTCGAACGCGGAGTCTTTATATTGGCAAATCGGTGTGAGCAGAGCTGACCTGGAAGATTTATTTCCTTATATATCACGCGATGATCAAACATAGAGCTAGAACGCATGAAGATATTAGCTGTTGACATTGATGATTATTTTGATCCAAAAATAATTATCTTTGAGTAAGTCTTTATTGCGTGATTATTTCCTTTCCTTTCTGAGATTATTCTTGGTCATCTTGTCATCTTCCCCATCTATTTCATCTGATCATTAGAAGAAGAAAATCACAAAAGTCACCTAGAGGGAATAGTGAGCTGAGTGCTTTTGTATTTTTCTTAGTTTATTTATGGGTTTATGTTTATACTCTGGTGAGTGGTGTTCACACGGTGTTCTATAAACCGTGCTGGTGAGAGTATATGTTTGAGTGAACTTTTGTAACGGGAAATTGGTGAGAGATTACACGGGACGTGTGATTTGTAGACGAGGAGATCTCGTCAAGGGTTTGTTTGTAAAGCGATGGGATCTCATCAAGTGTAGATCGCTAGGAGTGACGAGGAGACGGCGACGAAGATTGAGAGGGAGTCAAAGTCTTGTAGAAGTCCGAGCTTTCTCGTTTGAGATTTTCTAGTGAATCGTTTCATCTGGGCGAGGCCCCGCAGACGTAGGCAACAGCCGAACTGCGTAACCAGTTTTCGTGTGCCATTTACTTTATCCGCTGAACTTTTGGTTACTGTTCATGTCATATTTTGTCCATCTTAGTTTTAGTTATTTCCTGTGTTCCTTGGGAGTGTTCTGTCTCAGACAAGGAATGCCTACTAACAAAATGGTTCTTTCATACTTTTTTTTAGATTATTTAGAGATTTGTGAACTTAAGTTAAATGAACAAAGGACGAGATTGACTCGAAAGTCATGATTACTTAATCATTGATTTTGACTTCTTTCATGTTATGACTCATTTGTAGAGTATTATTTTTTGTGGAGAGTTAGTAATATACTCTTTGTGCTATGACAATAGGAGGATTAGAAATGGGTGAGATTGACCCTTCAAACCGCAATGATTCGGACGTCAAATCCGTCCTTTTATTGAGTATCTTGTTATGATTTTCTCTCAGTGAAATCATAATTTCCATACTTTTGAAACATCACAATTAGAATAAATTCTTTTTTGTTATTTTGTGAACACGGTGAAATCTCGTGCTTTGTAGTAAAAGCTTGATTACACAGATTGATGTAAAAAGTTCAAATTTGCTTATATTGTAGGAACTAAAATATTCTCTATTTTACAAATCATATTATATATTTGAGTATTATTATTAGAATACTATTTCAAGCTGCGGGCCGTTACCTGTTGCGCTAATTTGGAGTTGGATATTACTAAGCGTTTGCTGGTCTATTTCTACGCGACCATTAATATCACCAAAGACATATGTGTTCCATGTTTTAAGCTTGATTTTAAAAGCTTCAATTTCCAAATAAAAACACCCATGGCCGATCTATCAAATTTAGCAGGGCAGCACATATTCTTAACAAAATCTTTGAAATCGCCTTGCAATGTCCACTTCATCTTCAACAATCTAAAAAGTATAGGGCCAGTAGAGCCATACAATTTGCAGTAGAGAATAAGCAGATTGTGATCAGAGTGATGTCTTGGTAACGTAAAAGCAAATGAATTATTCTAACAATCGAGTCAATTATCATTGCAGAGGATTCTACCATTAGACCATGTGAAGGTGATCCCTTAGCCACTATTTCTGTAAGATTGCAATCACAAGCAACTAAAGTCACCTAAGACTGCCGATGAGATTTTAGAAGAAGAGAAGACCCGTAAAGAATCCCAAATAATTCTCTGCCGAATACAGGAAACTCTGTAAGTAACGTGGCTTTTATAGTCTAAAGTGATTTCTTGTTCATAGTTGAAAAAATAGTCAAAGACAAAGAGTCTCAAGCTCAAATCCAAAATTTGGGGACACCATCAATAGAGTTAAAGCAAAATAAATTCATACGTAACTGTTTAAGAAAGCTAAAAGGCAGTGAATTTAGATGCGAAACGAACAGTTAGCTCGGATTCTTCATTGACTTTGGGAGGAATGTAACTTTCATTCTCGATGGGTAAAACTAGAGAAAAATAAACCTAAAATATGTATATAGGAAATAAGGTGTTACATAACGTCCTAGCATTAATATATATATATATATATATATTTATAATTTGTCCTTGATCAACATTGCCTAGTTGATTTCTATTCATTATCAATTATCTACTGTTTTGATCGTCATTTGAAAAATACTAAAATTCTTTGAAATCGTCCAAGACAATAATGCGCCATTGGCATTTAAAACTAGACAATGATAGCATACAAAAACCAAAGCTACACTTGTCCTATTTTAATTATGAAGCTAAGTCATTGATGCTTGACGTGCATTAAGATACTAATTTCGAAGAATGAATTGATTATTAAGTAATTAGTTAAAGGAATTAGACTTTATGGACCAGTCAAAACTTGAAGAAGTTAACAAAACTTAATAAAAATGGACGAAAGGTCACTAAAAATGATGTTCTAACAATACTAAGAAGAATATGGACCAAGTTATGATAAAATAAAATTGTCTGGATATATATAGATATATATATATATATTATGTTACGTCAGATTATATAGCTTATGCGCTCCAGTTGCTGAACAAATTAATGACCAAGTTTTGTAGTCCCTTCATCTATATTTATTTGCCGTAGATGTAATTGACGAATATATATGTATATATATATATATATATGTTTTGAGGAAATGTAGATATAAATATTTGGAAGAATTATTAATTTGATTTGGAAAATCATTTAAGTTTGTTACGTTCCTTTAAATAAATCTAGAAACTAACGTCCTTGTTGTAATAGCAATTTCTTGATAATCATGATAATTGATATATTTATATCTCACCGATCCATTAGCAATAACAACTATGAGTACCGTATTATTCTCTCAATTTACTTTTCGAACAAAAATCCATTAACGTAATTATAGATATACAAACACCATTCCAGATCTAATCAATCATACACACAAGATAATTTAAACTGACTTTGGCACTGCCCCTACCAATTATCAAGAATGCTCAAAGAAATAGGCGGATAAAAATATTGAGCATATTACAGGTGCTTTCAACACAATCTCTATATCAATCAAAAGAATTCAATTATCGACGGATAGATCGATACCCCAAAAAAAAAAATCAAAAAAATATATATATATAAATAAACAAAAAACAAAAACAAAAACAAAAATACGAAAATTTTCCTTAAAATGAAACGCAGAAACAAATTTATATATATATATATTGTATAATAATATAATAGTAATTATCTCGATCACATAATATTAGTTGATCGTTGTGTGAGTAAGATTTTTGTAGCAAAAATAATTATATAATAAAAGAAATTAATATTCTGAGCGAAATTAGACAATAAGAATATGCGTCTACCCATCAAATTATTATTAATACTTTTTTCCACAAATATATTTTCCCGAAGACCCATTGCAAGTCTGAATGAGTGATTTAACAAATTTAATTCTTATGATGTTGATAGGTATAACATCAATAAGGGCCGTGTGTATATATATTTTTATATTTATGCTTGCATGTATATTATACTTAGACATGCATCATTGACAATATTACTCTTGAAGCTGTTGAGGAATTTTATTTTATTTTATTTATTTATTTGCTACGAAGCCCTGGAGGAATTGATATATAATTTTTTGGATCATAATGAAATAGACTGGTTGGAGACAATCAAAGTATGGTTGAGATATTACATAACGTGGGTTCCACGGTTGTGTATGGAATGAAAAAAAATATTAACCTTTAATGACATAAACTAAATACTTACGTATGTATAATACTATAATTAATATATATCATTTTAAGTATATATAAATACTTACGTAGCTGATAATCATTTTTTTTAGTGTTTCTAGTCCAAAGTGTCTAAAGCGTTTTTAATATCGATCTGAATGGTCATGTTGTTTGAATTCTTTGACCTATCAAGGCAATCACTGACTCAAAAGCCACTGCTATACAATCATGAATTTTACGCCCTCTAATGAAGCCAAAATACTGTTGAGGCGACACTAGTTTACCGGCAATAGTATTTAAACGCTCAACTAATATTTCTGATAATTTTAAAATAAAATTACAAAGAATTATTGATCGATATTTATCAAGGGGATGCTGCCGAGTCTGCTTTTGGTATAAGGACAATAAAATTTGAATTCAGATTTTGAAAATTTTTCATGTCATGAAAAATTCTTGAACAACTGTTACCACATCTTGACCCATCGTGTTCCAGCAAGATTGATAGAATTCGCCTCCAGAACCGTCAAGGCCTACTACCCCGAAGGAATTCATTCCGTATGTATATATCCTACGGTAATGGCATACAAGTAAGAGATTTATTGTCCACTTCTGAGATTAGCTTTGGAATAACCTCATTCACAAGATGTAGATCAGTGTCCAAGCAAGTGATCTGCCCGTTGAAAAGTTCATTGTAAAAATTGACAATGTGATCCTTGATAACTTCTTTGATGGTGCAAAATGATTCATTAATCATGAGCATTGAAATTTCTCCTCAATTTAACTGATCTATTGAAGAAAGTAGAGTTTGGGTCTCCTTCACCCGTGACCTTCTTTATATATATTAGATTGTGATTCACTATGAGCTGCCGCTTCTCCCTGTAATATTTCGTCCGAGTAACCTGCATTAGATATGAGCTATTGGATATTTTCAATCTTCTTTTTTGCCTTATCCACCAGCTCGTGAATATTCCCGAAGACTGTACGATTCCAGAGTTTAAGGTCTTGCTTAAGAAGACAAAGTTTTGAGGTGAGAACAAACATTCAACAATCTGTTGGTTTATAAGATCTCCACTTTTCCTCAACAAAACTATTAAAATCTTCATGATCAATCCACATTCTTGTAAATATGAAAGGCCGTGAGCCTCGATGCACATGCTCAGTGAATTGAAAAACAAGCGGATTATGATCAGAGAAGTGCCTTGGAAGTGTGAGGCAATCTGTTTGCTCCCAAAACTCTAACCAGTTAGAATTATAAAGCACTATATCCAGTTTGCACTCCATGTAACCCCTAGATTAAAGACAAGCCCAGGTAAAAGGAGCTCTTTTTGTTTTGATCTCGTAAGGGCAATTCTCGGCAATCATGCTAGCAAAGTCACTGCATGATGTAGCATTGCGTAAGTTGCCTCCCATTCTCTCATGTGCTCCAAGAACCACGTTGAAATCTCCTGGGAGAATCCATATTAGGGCTCGAAATGTTATGTGAACATAGGATCCAAATTTTAGAACTGCCATCCCTGGAGTTAAAGGATAATAAATGCATATTAATAAAACATAAAAAAGATATCGTTAACTTATCTGGTTCTATCATAGGTTCTGCGAGATAAATCACGTCCGGAGAGATCTTTTTAACAAAGCTAAAAAGAGTTTCTTTGGAGGATTTATTGGCAATCCCTTTGATATTCCATTTCATGAGTATAGATAGCGCCGGGACCTCTCCTAGCACGGGCTGTAGGAGTATTTTTTTGAACTTTTATTTTCTAATCTTCTTTGCTACTTTGGTAGGGATTCTCTCCTCTTCAGCTAAATCAGCCCATGAATTTGAAGTAAGCAGTTTAGCTTTCTTTGAGGCGATATTGGACGGATGAATTATGGTGACCATTGAGTCTGGGACGGAATTTTAAACTCCATTGTTACATTCAACCCCGAAGATGAGGCAGCAGAGATGATTTCCTTGCTAAAAAAAGAGCTTTCCCATCGGGCGTTAATAGTGGAGCGAGGTAATTGGCTGGCTCAGTTGCTTGATCCAAGTGCGCAGAATATTCAAGTGCAAGAATGGCTGTAGCGTCTCTCCTTGAATTCACCATCTATTAGGTGCCAAAGTGAGAAAATTCAGCCAGAGGATTGTTGTCATAATTTGGAGAGGCATCTGTGCTTCTAATCCTTTTAGGTGAGTCAGCCATTCAATCGTGAGGTTTAGTGGCATAATTCTTTTGGGCGTCATCCTTATGGTGTTCTTTTTCTTGAAGAGGTTTAGGATTTGTTTTGCTTTTCAAGTTCCTATTGCAAGAAGAAATCGAGTGCACTACTACCTAACAGTTTCTAAAAAATTCAGGCTACTTTTCGTATACAACCAAAATGAAGAATTTGTGTCCTTCTCGTTCAATCATAAATGAATCTGGAATGTCCTTCGATAAGTCCACATCAATTAGGATTCTAGTGTATTTCCCAAAATTACCTTCCAGCGTAGCCTTATCGACTCCGCGGGCAATATTCATTAGAGTTCCTTCGTTCCAATATTCCCAGGAAAAGTCATGCAGGTGAACCCAAACTTGTTCGATCTTTATTGATTTGGATTGAAGTTCGAGCTCTATTGTTGAAGTCTAATCAGACCAAGTTTGAGCGTTCAACTTCCCATTGACCAAATTCTGTCTCTGTCAGAATGATTGTCGAAGTGAAGATTAAAAAATCCTGTTCCTAAAGAAATCATCCTCCAATTTCACACTGGTTTCCAAATCTCATTCGTAAGCTTTTTGAGATATTTGAATAATGAAGGTTTCTCTCCTTGAGCAGAGTAATCCGTCCAATTAGAGATTCCATACAGAGATTGACTCTTCTAGAGTGAGCTTTTTTTTTATCAATTTTGATGCAGACCACCTCGCCATGTCTATAGATCCCACCTGTATTTTGATGCAACGATTGAGAACTCTCCGAAGAGACTACACCAGCATACGATTATTTGAGTGATTGTATTAGAAATAGGAAGAAAAATGAAAAGATAAGTTATAGTCTCTCAAATATTTCGAATAATAAGTACAAGGCTTAAATAGCCTACAGAGGATTTGCATCACATGTGATGCACTTGTACAGCTCAGCAAAAGAATAATGGTTTGTTGTAACCGAATAAGGAAAAGTCCAGAAAAGTAAAATAAGAAAATACAATAAGAAAAATATATTAATTAAAGTGTAACATTCTAATACTCCCCCTCAAGATGGAGAGTATATATCGTGAACTCCCATCTTGGATAATAAACTATGAAACTGAGCAGGATGGAGAGCTTTAGTAAGTATGTCAGCAAGTTGGTTTTGTGTCTTGACGTGTAAGGTCTTCAATATACCAGCTTGTATCTTCTCACGAACGTCATGACAATCAATCTCGATGTGTTTTATACGCTCATGAAATACTGGATTTGCTGCAATGTGAAGAGCAGCTTGATTGTCACAATACAGGATAGTCGGATGGGAATGGGTAGTGCCCAAGTCATGAAGGAGAGCGAGTAGCCATGTAAGTTCACAAACTGCATTTTCCATGGAACGATACTCCGCTTCTACTGATGACCGTGAAACAGTGGGTTGTTTCTTAGACTTCCAGGAAATGAGGGAGGAACCAAGAAACACACAAAATCCTGAGATTGATCGGCGAGTGTTTGGACAGGCAGCCCAATCAGAATCGGCAAAAGCCTTGAGTTGAACAGTAGAGTTGCTTGGAAAGAATAAGCCTTGACATGGTGATCGTTTAATGTATTGCAAAATCCTCTTTGCAGCCTGAAGATGAGGTTTCTTGGGTGAGGCAAGAAATTGGCTGAGACGATTCACTGGATAGCTCAAGTCCGGTCGGGTAATGGTGAGATATTACAGCCTTCCAATCAATCTTCGATAACTTGTTGGATCATTAATCAAATCACCATCATCTTGCGACAATTTCAAGTTCGGGTCCATTGGCATAGTGGCTAGTTTGCAACCTAATAATCCAGATTCAAAAATCAACTCTAAAGCATATTTGCGTTGACAAACCGAAATCCCTTTCGCTGACCTGGCCACTTCTAAGCCCAAAAAATACCGAAGAAGCCCTAAATCTTTCATTTTGAATTTGCTGCTAAGAATCTTCTTTAAGTCATTTACTACTAGAGGATCGTTGCTAGCAATGATAATATCGTCGACATAAACCAAGAGTGCCAAAAAAGAAGTTTTGTAGTGCTTGATAAATAAAGTGTGATCACTTGGTGATTAGGTGAAGTTGTCAGACAATAAGGCATGGGAGAACTTTTGAAACCATTGTCGTGAAGCTTGTTTTAGGCCATAAATAGACTTGTGAAGCCTACAAACAGCATTTATCGGTAAACACTCCCCCTCATGACAAGCATAACCAGGAGGAAGACTCATATATACCTCTTCAGCAAGATCACCATTAAGAAATGCATTTGTAACATCTAGTTGGGTGAGAGACCAACCATAAATAGCAGCCAATGAAAGCAAAACTTCAACCGTAACTAGTTTTGCAACTGGGGAAAAAGTGTCCAGATAATCTATCCCTTCCTGTTGTGTAAATCCTTTGGCCATGAGTCGAGCCTTGCGTCTTTCAACGGTACCATTAGCTTGATGCTTAACTTTATATACCCCTTTACAACCAACGGGGTGTTTGCCTGGTGGAAGAGAACAAATAGACCAAGTCCCATTGTGTTCCAAAGCTTGCAACTCAACAGTCATTGCATCTTGCCAAATCGGAGAATTAATGACTTGGGCAAAGGATTGAGGTTCGGGTTCGGAGTTGATAGCAAGGAAAAATGCACGATAAGGTTGGGAAGTTTGTTATAGCTTATGAATGAAGATATTGGGTAAGGGGTAGAACTAGAGGACAAATGTGTGGTTGAATAGCAATGGTAGTCCGATAGATAGGCTGGCTGTTTGGTGACTCGTTGTGGTCCTGATAATGGTGGTTTGGGAGTCATAGACGGTGTAGAATGTGATGAAGTAGGTAATGTGTTGAATGATGGAGTACTTGGTGAAGGCATTTGTATGGGTTGAATTGAAACTGGAAGGATACGGTCACTGAAGAAATCAAGAGCAGTTTGTGAAGTGGTGGAATTGGCAAGTGGAAAGATTGTTTCATGAAAGATTACATTGCGAGAGATCGAGATTGTATTATCCTCTAAGTCAAGCAACTTATAGCCCTTGTAACCACTAGGATAGCCAAGAAACACATAAGCTCTAGCACGAGGAAAAAACTTTGTCCGATTCCTAGGTAGGGTGGAAACATAGCAAAGACATCCAAAAGTGCGTAGATGCTTATAATCTGGTTTCCATTTGGTTAGCATCTCGAATGAGGTTTTGTTTGATAATAAGGGAGAAGGAGTGCAGTTGATCAAATAGACAGCCGTTAAGACACAATCACCCTAATAGCACAATGGAATACCAGACTGAAAATGAAGATCGCGAGCTACATTAAGTATGTGCTGGTGTTTGCGCTCAACCACAGAGTTTTGTTGTGGGGTATCAACACATGAATAATAAGGAACAACCCCTATTGATCGAAAGAAATCATGAAAAGCCAATTCAGGTGCATTATCAGAACTGACTTGATTACAGTGTTATATTGAGTGGAAATCAACTTGAAAAAATCTGGAAAAATGGTATTGACATCGTTTTTGGCATGAAGAAGATATACCCAAGTGACACGTGTGCAATCATCTACAATAGTTAGAAAGTACTTATGCCAAGCAAGTGTTTGAACATGAAACGCTCCCCAAATTTCAATGTGAATCAAGTCAAAAGGAGCAACAGACATACTATTATAGGAAATAAAAGGTAGCCGTTTTTGTTTGGCCAAATGACAAACTTTACAATGAGTACTTAGATGGGATTTAGAAATTAGAATATATAGCTCATTACGTAAAATTTGAAGTTTTACATAAGATAGATGGCCAAGGCGTTGATGCCATATATTATCCTTAGACATTACTGAAATGGAAGAACAAAAATTGCAATGCTTAGTTGATAAATCTAGAACATAGAGGTTGTTGTGTCTGCTACCCTTCCCAATCATCAAGTCCAGAGTGAGGTCCTGAATGACACATGAATTAGGGAAAAAATTAACACTGTAATCATGATTGGAAGTAAGTGCACTAATGCTAAGAAGATTGAAGTTGAACATAGGCACATGTAAGACATTGCTCAAAATTAGATTATCAGTCAATTTGACAGAACCAATCCTAGAGATTGCAACAGAGTGATCATTTGGAAGGGTGACGCTGGTATTGACAACAGGTGTGGAGTGAAAGAATAAAGAAAGATTATTACAGACATGGTGTGTAGCACCCGTATCAATGATCCAAATATCTTAAGGAATTGAACTAGAAACTAGGGAAGAGGTTAAAGAATGGTTACCACAGATTTGGGAGGTTGATGTATTGGTGGGGGTATGGGTCTCCAATGGCAAGATACTCGAATGATGTAGTTGCGTGCTTAGGCACCCAATAAGTTGCTGGATTTGATCGGAGGGGAGATGAGCGGATTGCCCCGTTAATGGTCCGGCCGACATTGCTGCAGCAGTGGGAGGAACAGAAGAAGAGGCAGGCTGAAACATGGATTGAAGAGAGCTCTGCTGCATTTGGGTGTGAGGTCTGGGCTTGGCCTTTTGGCCCGAGGATTGACCCGATTTGTAGCCCGGTGGATAACCATGAATCTTATAGCAACGATCCACAGAGTGACCTGTAATCCCACAGTATGAGCAAATAGGACACTCACGCTTGGGCTTGTTTTGAGACAAGGAAGCGGCCGCCACAGGAGTCATCGAAGTCGGGTGAAGGCCTGGAGTAGAAGTGTTGAAGGCAATAGAGTCAGTTGGAGCAGAAATACCTGAGCCGATTGATGGTTGTCATTCTTCTTGCACGACCAGATTAAACACTTTGGAAATAGAAGGTAGTGGATCGATCATGAGAATCTGACCTCGAATCCCGGAGTACGACTCATTGAGTCTCATCAAGAACTGCATGACGTACTCCTGTTGTTGATAGTCCATCAACTCTTTCATCCCGCCATACTGGCAAACTGGTACGGGCTGAAAATTCTTCAGTTCATCCCAAAAGATCTTCAAGCGAGTGAAGTAGGTGTTGAGATCTAAAGATCCTTGAGATAGAGCATGCATTTGTTGTTTGATTTGGAAGACCCGCAGTGCGTTACTCTGATGAAAGCGCTCTTGCAGATCTGTCCATACGGCATGGGCGGTGTCGAGATACAACAGGCGATCGGCGATTTCTTTGGACACAACGTTGAGGAGCCAAGAAGTGACTATACTGTTGCATCTAGACCAGATGTTGGCAGAGGGATATTCTGGGAGAGGTTGAGGAAGAGAACCATCAACAAAACCCAATTTGTTCTTGGCATTGAGAGCCATGAGCATAGATCGGCTCCAAGTGTTGTAATTGGGTCCGGTTAGAATGTGAGAGACAACTATAAAGAAAGGAGTATGAATATTGTCTGGGGAAGAAGACCCAGATTGAGCAGTGACAGGGACATTGGAAGAGGGGGCTAGAGGGGTAATTGGTTGAAGTCTATTGTTGTTTTGACCAGGCTGAGCCAAATTTTTTTTATTTTTATTTTTTGGAATCTCTCAGAGGTGAGGTAGAACTAGAAGAAAGAGGAAAGAAGAAAGACTAGCAGAGGAAGGATACGCTCTGATACCATATTAGAAATAGGAAGAAAAATGAAAAGATAAGTCATAGTCTCTCAAATATTTCGAATAATCAGTAAAAGGCTTAAATAGCCTACAGAGGATTTGCATCACATGTGATGCACTTGTACAGCTCAGCAAAAGAATAATGGTTTGTTGTAACCGAATAAGGAAAAGTCTAGAAAAGTAAATTAAGAAAATACAATAAGAAAAATATATTAATTAAAGTGTAGCTTTCTAATAGGTTGTGTATCCTGGTTGATGTTGGATGTCGCCATAACAGATGATTGGACGAAATTGCAATCGGACAAAGGCTCTGCCGACGAGATTGAACGGCGGAGCTAAATCCTAGGACATCAACCATGCTGACATGTCACTATTGGTGAGTAATCTTTTAACATCTAAACCCATAATATTGAAAATAATATATACATTTATCGTATTGTTTTGTTAATTAAAGATTATATATAATTTTTTTTAAATGTGCAAATACTTTATAGCTCTGTAGATTGTTCAAGAAGAAGAATAAAAATAATGACATCGTGTGCAATGGAACTTCGGTATGCATTTTTTGACTGTAGTTAAAATATATAAGGCTTTTTTTTTTTTTTTGGTTTAGCTAACCTTATAATAATTAACCATTATCCAATTCAACTCAAAACATATGACGCATCGATTATTTATGACTTGTAAGAAATATGTACCCATGTTTGGTTCACCACTAAAACTCAAAAGTTTAGATGGTTTTCAACTGGATCAAGAAAGTCAAAATGATCCATTCAGATTGTCAATTAAAGTGGTACTCAAATTGATGTTTGTTTTTGAGTTGTATTTATTTAAATAAATATTTGAATAGAAGTTTAGAACATTTGAGTTGTTAGTTAAAATGTGCCATTCGAATGGTTCAATTTTGTATTATAGAAGAAGACACATATTGTACTAAAGAATTATTCTGAATATGGTTCCAACAATGCTCTCCGAAAAACTCATTTTTAATTAAAAATCATTGAAATTGTAAATTGCCATTTGAATGTCTCTTCCTAAACAAGGGATTAAAAAACGTAAAATTAAAATAACTTGTACAATGAAACTAAGATGAAATTCACCTCAATAACATGGGTGGTACAGTATGAATTTACGATGATATATATGTTGGCGTATAAAACAAAGCAAAGAAAGTCAAAGATTATGGAATATATATGCTCTTTCTATGTGATGGTGTGTCAAAATACATGGTTTTCAGTGATTAAAACCCCTACATATTTGCATGAAAATGAGAAAAATTTGATGATTTGTGGTCTTATTGCCATTACAGGTACAAAGGAGCAGAATGGAGGAAATGCAGAAAAAGCAGGCTACAGAACTGCGGCGCTACATTCCTAAAAGCACAAATTCGCACTTGCATTTAGCAGCACCGCGGTGCCCATTCACTAGCGCCACGGCACTTGAGACGACGGCAGCCCAAGAACATATCAGCTCCGCGTAGTCACAAACACAGCCGCAACGCTACCCCGACAAATTGGGCCGTACAATAGCGGAAAAAGCCAGAAAACGCGAAAGAAGAAGCCCAACTCGATGTGTGCAACCTAGAACGATAAAAAGAGGTTGGAAAGCACGAGAAATGGCAGAAAAGAACAGAGAGCAAGAAATTTTACCACCGAAGACGAACCACTTGTTGGAGACGGGGGCGATTCGGCTTCATCATTCATTATTTGGCAATATCTTTTCTGTCATTTTCTTTGTAAATTTATTATGTCATCAATTTCAATTTTATTTTTATTCAATTTAGCATGAACTAATTTCTTAATTCCTAGAATAAAGATGTAGCCTATTAGAATCGTTACTCCTTTAATTTAATTTCAGTCGTCGTTTATTCAATATTATCGCTTAATTCAATTTGTTCTTATTGCTTGCATGAACTTAGCTACTTTATGCATGATGATTGATTCTTAATCTTATATGCGAAAGTTGCAGATTGAATTAGATATAATTGAATTCATGTTTGTTATTTATTGATAGAGATAGAATAAACATAGACATGGTATTTAATTCTCGATCTTAATGCTGCTTGTCTTAGGACTTTATAATCGATGGATGCGAGTTCTTTCATAGGTTGGGGTTTTCATTACTCGAAAGAGAGTGACAACTAAATTAGAGAATTTCCAATAACATTAGTTTAGGAGATGACGAAAATTGAATTAACAGGTAACGTGAGTAATCGGTGAAATCGAAGCTTTAGGATTGTTTTGCTATAATATTAATTTAACCTTACTTCATTTGCTTATCTACTTGCTTTATTCACATTCTTACTTTGATTTCGATATCCAAATCATTTTCAAGAGCATTGGTTAATAAGAATTCAATAGATATTTCTAGAAGCTTGTGGGTTTGACACTTTAACTTAATCACTTTATTACTTGATGCGACTCGTTCACTTGCGATATAAAAACATAATATAAGAAAGTTTTGATCAAGTTTTTGGTGCCGTTGTCGGGGACCTAGGTTAACTAGATATTGAATTTTGTAAAACCTTTGCTCTTATCCTTTTATTTGTTAAAACTGACTTGTTTATGTGGTGTACAAGTTTATGCGAAGGCTTGGAGCTACTAATCTTGTCCTTTTGGATACGGAGATAGATCGTTCGTGTAGACAGAACTGAAGGAGAGCTAAAGAAGCTAAATTGCAACCACATGATACAATGGCTGAGGAGCTTGTCAATGCTGCTCCAATGAGGGAGAATCACACTCTCCTCGACTACATGATTCCGATGGTCACTAAAAATCAATCGGCTATCCGTAAGCCCACGATCAATGCTACCCACTTTGAGTTGAAACTAGGAACTCTACAAATGATTCAATCTTCCCAGTTTGGTGGGCTACCATCTAAAGACCCTGAGGAACATGTGGCGAATTTCTTAGAGGTATGTGACATTTTCAAAGTTCAGAATGTCACTGAAGAAGCTGTGCGATTGAGATTGTTTCCATTTTCACTACAAGACCGTGCTAAAATTTGGCTGAATTCTCTACCAGCGGGGTCAATTACCACATGGGAGGATCTCTGTCATAAATTCCTTACATAATTCTTTCCGCTGGAGAAAACTACATAGCTGAGGAATGAAATCGCCAACTTTGCTCAGGGCGATAACGAGACATTATCTGAAGCATGGGCAAGGTACAAGGAGATGCTGAGAAAGTGCCCACAACATGGGCTACCCAAGTAGATGCATATTCAAGCATTATGTGTAGGTTTATCGATGTCTTCTCAAACATTAGTGAATGTTGCTGCAAATGGTGCTTTGATGAAGAAGGCTGAGGATGGAGCGTTTGATTTGTTTGAGGAATTGGCACTTAATAATGATCATGGTCCAGCGGAGAGATAAATTTTAAGGCGCAATGTTAATAGTGTGGATATAGATGCTGTGCGAACACTAGCAACTCAAGTAGCAAATCTGATCAGACAATTGCAGAATGGGGGTTTATCAATTAATTTTGTGCAGACAGCTTCAGTTATGCGTATTTGGTATCAGGGGCCTCATCCTGGCGAAGCACGTTAGGTTGGTAAAGCTACATGAACTGAATCAATGCCAATAGATCATGCTAATTTTGTGGAGAATTTCAACCGCCCGCAAAACAACCTGTACTCGAACTCATTTAATCCAGGCTGGAGGAATCATCAAAATTTCTCTTGGAAGAACACACAGAATGCTATGCCTACACATCAAGCACCCCAGCCTCTCAGAGAGAAAAATGTTGACTTGGAAGAGAAGATGGCAAAGATGGATGAGCATACCAGCAACTTCATGGCAGAGACTAAGACTGCACTTCAGAATCAATCTGCACAGATCAGAAGTTTGGAACCTCAGATTAGCCAACTTGGTAGTTCCTAAAATAGCCAACCCCAAGGAGCATTGCCGAGCAACACCGATGTGAACCCGAGATATCATTGCAATGCCATCACACTCTACAACAGTAAAACCATTAAAAGTGCTGAAAAAAAGCTTCTAGTTCAAGAAAAATTAGTCAAGGAACAACGGTAGAGATACCAGAAAAGCTGAATGAAGGAAGCAAAGAAGCAGTACCCATAACTAAGTCTATCTCTCTAAATATACAGTCGAGAATCCCATAGCCACAGCAGTTGAAGAATTACAAGCTTGAGAAGCAAGTCACTACGTTTCTAGATGTGTTTAAGAAGCTTAACATCAACATCCCTTTCGTCGAGGCACTCGAGAAAATGCCAAGCTATGCCAAGTTCATGAATGACATTCTGGTACATAAACGGAGAATAGAAGACTATGAGACTATTGCGCTTCCTGAAGTGTGCAGTGCCATTATTCAACGCAAGCTCCCACAGAAGTTAAAAGATCCTGGAATTTTCACTATCTCTTGTGAGATTAGTGGGACCAGTTTTTAGAAGGCTTTATGCGATCTTTAGACAAGTATTGATTTGATGCCGCTGTCTATTTTTCGAAAGCTTGGCCTGGGTAAAGCAAAACCAAACAGAGTTGCACTACAGATGGTTGACCGTTCAATCAAACATCCCCGTAGAGTTATTGAAGATGTACTTATCAAGATAGATAAGTTTATCTTTCTTGCAGACTTTGTGGTGTTAGATATGGAAGAAGACAGGGACATTTTGATCATTTTGGGCAGACCGTTCTTGGCCATTGGGAAAGCTCTCGTTGATGTTCATAAATGGGAGTTAAGGCTACGTGTGCAATTTAAAAGAAGTGATATTCAATGTATTCAAGGAAATGAAACTGTCGGAAGCTAGTGATGATGTATTTAGGGTGGATATTGTTGACATGACATTAGCAGAAGCCTCAAGCCAATCTAGTGATGCCTTGGAATCATGTCTTTTAGATGAGGAGTCCGCATTAGGAGATGAGAATGAAACCCAAGAGATTGCAGCTTGGATGGATTCTTTTGAGCCAAACAGGAGGAAGTATTATAAAGCACTGGGTACTGGGCTTAGTTGTACTCGTCCATCCACAGAGCAACCACCAGAACTTGAGCTAAAATCGCTGCCATCGCATCTACGCTAAGCCTATTTAGGGGAGTCATTCACATTGTCCATTATAATTGCTTATGATTTGACTTCTATAATTGAAGATAAATTGTTGAGAGTACTCCGAAAACACGAAGCAGCCATTGGTTGGATACTAGCGGATATTCAGGGTATTAGTGCTTCACATAGCATGAATCGTATTCTTATGGAAGACGAGCACAAACCAGCCATGGATCATTGGAGGCGCCTCAATCCGACTATGAAAGAAGTTGTGAGAAAAGAAGTAATCAAGTGGTTGGATGCCGCGGTTATTTATCCTATTTTTGACAGTGTGTGGGTTAGCCCGATGCAAGTGGTGCCAAAGAAGGAAGGTATGACGGTAGTCAAAAATAAGAACAACGAGCTCATCCCTACAAGAACAGTTACGTGTTGGCTTATTTGTATGGACTAACAAAAACTTAACAAGACAACTCGCAAGGATCACTTCCAGCTTCCATTTATTGATCAGAAGCTCAATAGACTTGTAGGTCATGAGTATTATTGCCTCCTCAATGGCTACTCCAGTTACAACCAAATAGCTATTGCCCCGAAGACCAGGAAAATACCACTTTCACTCGCCCGTAGGGCACCTTTGCTTTCTGCCGTATGCCTTTTGGTCTTTGCAATGCTCCCGCTACCTTCTTAAGGTGTGTGATGTCTATATTTTCAGACATAGGGGACTGAATCATTGAAGTGTTTATGGATGACTTCTCGATATTTGGGTCGTCTTTTGATCATTGCCTCGACAACTTGTCTAAGGTGCTGGCTAGATATGAAGAAACAAATTTAGTGCTTAACTAGGAGAAATTCCATTTTATGGTAAAAGAAGGAATAATGCTGGGCCATAGAGTTTCATCGAAGAAGATTGAAGTCGATTGGGAAAAGATAGAGAAAATCAATAAGCTACCTCCTCCTACTACAGTGAAGGGTATGCAGAGCTTTTTACGCCACGCGGGATTTCATCGATGATTCATTAAAGACTTCTCCAAGATCACCAAGCCTCTTTGTAATTTGCTTGAGAAAGTGGCTGCTTTTGACTTGACAAAGAAGTGTTTAGAGGCATTCAATGTTCTGAAGGAGAAATTAGTGATTGCTCAGATTGTTATGAGCCCAAGATGGGAGCTTCCTTTGAGATTATGAGCGACGCTAGCGACTATTTGGTGGGGGCAGTTTTGGGGCAATTAAAAAACAAGGTATTTTGCACTATTTATTATGCAAGCGGCACTCTCAATGATGCTCAACTCAATTATGCCACCACAGAGAAAGAGCTTCTCGCAATTGTGTTTGCTTTTGAAAAGTTTCGCCTGTATCTCATCGGTAACAAAGTCACTGCATTCAATGATCACGCGGCCATCAAATATTTGCTTAAGAAGAAGGAAGCTATGCCACGCCTCATTCGTTGGGTTCTACTCCTCCGAGAGTTCGATTTGGACAGCATGAATTATCTTGCCGGCGATGTCGTTCCCACAGATTTCACCTCTTAACAAAAGAAGAAATTCTTCTCCGATGCCAAATATTATTATAATGGGGAGCCTATGATATGCCGGCATTGTGCAGACCAAATCATTAGGCGTTGTGTGATGGAGGAAGAATTTGATGCTGTACTATGCAATTGCCATCTTGAGTGCAGGGGTTACTTTGGAGGAAAAAGGACTGCTGCAATGGTCCTTCAATTTGAATTTTATTGCCCGTCGCTATTCAAGGATGCCGACGCTTTTGTTTCCACATGTGACCGGTGTCAAAGAACCGGTAATATTTCATAGCATAATGAGATGCCCTTGACTACCATCCTCGAAGTTGAATTGTTTCATGTCTACGGTATTAAATTCATTGGACCTTTCCCATCGTCTTACAATAATAAATACATCTTGCTTGCCGTTGATTACGTATCTAAATGGGTTGAGGTAGCTGCGATACCAACTAATGACGGGAAGGTAGTTCTAAACTTTCTCTGCAAACACATCTTCACCCGTTTTGGCACTCCAAGGGCAATTCTTAGCGACGAAGGGACACATTTTTACAACAAAAAGCTCGAGGCCCTTCTCACTAAGTACATCATAAGGCACTAGAAGGCGCTTGGGTACCATCCTCAAGCGAATGGAAAATTTGAGGTCTCTAATCAGGAGGTGAAGCTAATCTTAGAGAAGACGGTTAGTTCTTCTCGTTAAGACTGGGCGCAGCGGCTTGATGATTCTCTATGGGCGTACCGAATAGCGTTCAAAACGCCATTATGTATATCACCTTACTGCCTAGTCTTTCGCAAGGCATGCCACCTTCCTGTCGAGCTAGAACATCGAGCATTATGGGCTATGAAGAAGCTCAACATGGATTTCCAAGCAGCGGGAGAACACCGAATTCTTCAGCTCAACGAACTTAATGAGTTCTGCCTCGAAGCATATGAGAATGCCAAGATTTACAAGGAGAGGACAAAGGCGTGGCATGACAAGAATATTGTGAGAAAGGACATAGTATTGGGATAGCAAGTCGTCCTCTTTAACTCAAGGCTTCGACTTTTCGCCGAGAAGCTGAAATCGAGATGGTTTGAGCCATTCACAGTGGTACAAGTGTACTTGTATGGGGTAGTGGAGCTCTAACATGAAGACAATGGCACATTCAAGGTCAACGGCCAAAGGGGGTGAAACTGTACGTGAATGACGACTTTTGTGGCGTTAAATTCGCCACGCACCTCGAAGACATATGAAGGCTTAAACACGTCGGGATTAGTCTCGACACTTTGTAAATAGTTAGGTTAGTAGTCATTTTATTTTCCATTTGTGTTTAGTTTCTTTTGTTAGGTACATTTATGTTTTTACTTTTTGTGTTTTTTGTTTTCATTGTATTTTAATTGTGTATAGTTATTGGTATTTTTCATCAGCTTTTCGGACTTAGGCTTGTAAAAAAAAAACTAGCGTCGTGGCCCCATAGCAAGCATGGGACCTTAAATTGTAAGAGTGGGCCATTGGACCTTCAGTTCCGTCTCTGGTAATCGCGAAGCTACACGTTAGCGCCGCGGCCCTTAACCTTGCACAAGACAGCGCCGCGGTGCCTTCTAGCTCGCCTAGATTTTTCTAGATTCACCAGTGCCGCGGTGCTATTTCGTGAACCAGCGATTTTAAAATAAAAAAAAACCCCTTTTTTTTTTCTCTCTCCTCACTTTCAAACACCACAAACAACACAACAAATCTCTCCAATCTCCCCCAAAATCACCCAAACCCACCAAAATTTCACCCAAATCTCTCTAATCTCCCTCCAAATTTCTCCAATCCACCACCAACATCTCACCAAATCCTGAAACCCTTTTTTGCCAACACCCACTGCTAAATCCACCGGCGCCGGCCATCGCTGCCCCTCTACCGTGCAAGCACCACCGCCAGTCTCCCTCTGCTAGTACTCCGAGCACCCAACTCCAGCTGTTGCCTCCGGCCTCTACGGGTACTCATATTTATACCCTTTTCCTCGTTGGTTTGGTACTGCAACTCTTCTGATTGTAAGGCTGCTTTTTACACATTTTGTATGGCTTAGTATTGGATTAGAACAAATGTTCGTTGTGGCTTTGTGTTCTTTGTTTGGTTTAAGCGTAGTTATCTGCTATGGGTTTTGTGAAATTTGGTGTCGCTAGTGCTCTTTCACGTGTTAGTTTGTCTATTGTGTGACTGTTTTATTCTAGTGTGGGGGAATCGGTTGTGGTCCATGTTGTGCACATATTCTTTGCTTTTGACAAGCCATCCAATGTCCGGAGCAAAGCACAAAACACGTCGTGGCGGGGCTTCTACTAGCAGTACTCAAGCCCCCGCCACTCGCAAGCGTTCGCAACTCACTACGAAAGAGAGTGACGTGTATAGCGACCTCTTCGCCACACAAGATGCTGCCATCAAAATTGAATCATTGTGTCACCGGCGTGAGTGCATTCGTGAACAGGGCCTCGTTGTTGGACCCATCTATTTGAATAACTTTGGCGATATCTATAACAACATCAGGTAGTAGCATTGGGAGCCATTTTGCAAGGCCATGATGACCAGCGGCGTTCAAAGCATCGTTCGGGAGTTTTATGCTAACGTCCCGGCTAGTCGTCTGGACAAAGTATATGTGCGCAGGAAGTAGATCCCCTTCAGAGCTCGGGCAATGAATTAGGTGTTAGGACTTCTGAACATTGACCCCGAAGAGGAAGGCTACTACCAGTATTTGGTTTCAGAAATTGATTACAAGACGGTGAAAAATAGGATTTGCCCACCGAGAGCCCATTGGGCTATAAAGAACGCTGTTCACCAATTCCTACCGAAGCTGGCGATGTTGAGGATCCCTTGGGCGTGGATATACTTTATTACTGCCCATCTCATGCTGGTCAAGAATTATTCCGAGGTGACACTAGATCGAGCAGTTCTTCTATATGCCATTAAGTAGGGCATGTCCATTAACGTGGGGCGTATTATTGTGTCAAACATCCGTCATGTCATCCGTCAGTCCACTACTAGCGGATTGGCGCACACTTATGTTATCACCAAGCTGTGTCGTCGTGCCGGCGTCTACATCAACCCTCTTAAGCCGCACACCCCGGCGCAACCATCGATTGAGGGTTGCACCATTGAAAACTACCGTACCGCCGCTATACCTGACCAACATGCGGGGGAGCCTGCTGACGAGCCTATCCCCGATCACGTGCCTAATTATCTGGCTCTTATGCCTCAATAGCTACCACTGACTAATGAACAATGCTGGATGCACCTCTTGGCGCAAAACAATTTCATCATCCGCCCGAACCAACACCAGCAGGCGTATCTCTCAACGTGCTGAATTTGAATCGGATCAGTGAACGGTCTATGCAGAGCTCTTTCAAAGGATGGATATTAATTGAGATAACCCCATTGAGTTTCTCCTCCCCTCGCCATTCTCTCCTTATAGTGTCATCTCTCCACCACATCTACCGACCATTGGCGATGATGGTGACACTCACGACGATCGGGAATGGATGGGCGGTGTCCATCTAGGGAGTTTTTCTCACCCATTATTTTCTACTTACATTGCGGACAATGTATATTTCAAGTGTGGGGGTGCTTTCTGTTATCCTTGGATAGTTTTTCTTCATGTTTATATTTTGTGCATGCATTCATCACATTTATTATAGTTCATCACTTAGTTGCATTAACATTGTCATTTAGTGCCTTAGTTTATCATACTTGTTTTACATTCATGAAGTGTTCAATTAATATGCATATTTAGGTTCGTGCATTTAAGTTTAGCTCTATGCTTTCGAAAATTGGTGTGACGTCTTTGTTTAGGGTAGCCGATGAGAAGTGTACGAGTACATGTATATGAATGACTGTGATTGGTCAACGAGTTGTAACTTAGGAAACTAACTTAACCAAGTATCACTCTAGAGTTGAATTCGCTCACCTTTTGCACACAACTCTACTAGTCTGGAACCACGAGCAATTAGAGATACATTTATGCTGACTACATTACTCTAGAACTCACCGTAAATCACTCTCGAGGCGAAATCCTAGGTGAACCATGATCAAGGGAAGGACGTAGGCCATTTTTGGACCGTTTGAGCCGTTCTAGCAGACCTGCTCTTTAATTTAAATCCATAGTCACCCACTTTGAGCTTTATATAAATAAAATCCTTTTGTTGTGACCCTAGCCTAATCCAAAAGAAAGATCATGTCATTGTCCCTTAAGCTTGAGCACATTAACTCGATCATCTTGAATTAAGGGAAGATAAAGAAAATGTAGTCTCTAGTATCTAAATTATTCCAAGTTAGTGCATTTGGCAAAAATAAAAAATAAAAAAATATTTAAATAAAGGGCCAAATTTTGCTTTGATTGTATCATGCAGATGCTAGAGATAAAAAAAAAAAAGTGTTGAAAGACAATGAACGTCAAAAGCGAAGAAAGCGCCTTAGAGTGGTAGTTAATGTGCTTAGGTATCAAACCACAAGTATCCAAATATTCATACCTTAGCCAAGGCCTAACTTTTTAAGTAAGGAAAGTCCTACCGACTCTTAACTACATTAGTGGAGAGAGAGACGATAGTGAGCCTATGGAGTGATGAATAACAAGTACATCATAAAAGCATTTGGTTTGCATAAATTAATCCGAGAGCAAAAGGTGAAGGATGAAAATGGGCATTGGCACACACACACGAGAGAAGGACGCTCGGAGGAACACAAGGAAGAGTTAGGATCCGACGGGATGGCTTGATTGGTTGGTTGCTTGGGATTGGTCTACACTACCCGCTCGTGTTACTTTGAGGCACAACACCCGACGCTAAGTTCAATCACCGTTTTTGAGAGCATATTAGTTTGCAATTTGCACATCGTATAGATAGGTTTGCATTGGGCAGCCATTCTTTGCATCTAGTTATCCATTTAGTTTAATTCAAAAGTTTGCTCGAGGGCTAACAATTGTTCAAATATGGGGGTATTAAATAGTGTGTCAAAATATCTGGTTTTAAGTGATTAAAACCCCTACATATTTGCGTGAAAATGAGAAAAATTTGATGATTTATGATCTTATTACCATTACAAGTATAAAAGAGCAAAATAGAGCAGAATGAAGGAAATGCGAAAAAAGCAGGCTACAGAAGCCCAGATTGACCAACCTTGGAAATTCGTCAGTATATTATATATAAACTAATTAGTTACTGATATCGTAGCATATATATCTAGTCCTCTTAAAATTTGTTAACTATGGAATTTGTCACTTGCGAAAGAGATAGAGGGAACGAAGCACGACAAGGACTTCTCACGAAAACATCAGACTATCTACTTTATTCCAAGCTTCTCATTATAAAATTATAATATAAAATTTTCACACTGGGTAATATAAAATTATTTTTGCTTGTATAAATTTTTAATTCCATAGTTGATAATACCATTTGTGCCTACCAATAAGATTTGGGGCAGTTGTGAAGCTTCTTTGAAACTTGCTCAAATTCGCGTTGTCGTTGTCATCACACTCGCTTATAATATGATTTTCAAAGGTGCATTTTTTTGAAAACATTATTTTTTTTAATATCTTTTTTACTATATTTTTAATTTATATTCATATTTTTACACTAAAGATAAGAATGAAAAATTAAAAAAGCATATTATTTTAAACATAAATTATTACTTTGCATCAAATTAGGAATTTCTTTATATAATCTCTATATATACACATAAGCAAACAAAACACAAACACACACACACATATATATATATATATATATATATATATATCTTGACACACAGTTCACCATTGCCGTATTTTTAAATTGTTAGTAGCAAGCGATGCATGTGATTCATGGGTTCGTCAGTACAAGAGCATTATATATTTGTATGTCATTACCATGTCCATGCCATATAATGTCATGATCACATACCATGCATGTATATATAAAAGTATGTGCATATACATATAAAAATTAGTATTATCTTATGCGATCATTTACAATGGCCAGTACTAATGTGAATAAACAATATATGGGCAGAAAGACCAATGTAAGAAGAAGACAGACATCCTCATTCTCAAATAATGGGGTTAGATCCGCATTAATAGGCTCTCGTATTCTCATGCAGATTAAAATATTTATTTAAGAGAGGAAAAAGGAACAAAAGTACTGTAGCCCGTTGACCTCTCTCACAGGCCAAGTGTGGCAGTCAGTTCTAAGTTTTTGTATTTGAATATGGACAATAAAATTGGTGCTGTCCTGTGTCCTCCACTTATGTCGAGTAGTGTAAACTTATATATATAGCCTTCATACTTCATATATATCTAAGTTTATATATACACACGCACAGATACCTTACATATATAGTGGCCTTTTACAAATATATACTGATGCTTTCTCTTCTTCTATGGTTTCTTTTTTGGAAACCTTATTGGCAAGCATGATATCTTTAGTAGTTTCGTGAGTTTTGGAGTGGCTTTTTCTAACACTTCAATGCTTGTATAGATTTTGATACTTGATCTTTTAAATTATCTAGTTCTAATGTGATTTGATGATGATAAACATACATTATTAGTACTGTCATGACAAATTAAGGGTGATAGATCGAATTGGTGGAGTGAGGAAACGTAGAGCTTTATGTAAAATCAGATACGGAATTGCAGTTAATTAAACCAAACCCGTAATTACTAAATGATATAAATGTTTGCTTTAACAAGAACCAATTAAAATATGGGTCTTTATTAAGTAGTGTGGGTGAAATGGTCCGATATATAGGAGAAGTAATAAAATTAAAAGTGATAGTAACGATCTTTCGTTTAGTTAGTTTGTTTTTTCAATTTATTACTTTGGTGTAAAAGTATAACTAGTGTGTTGAATAACAAACCTTAAATATAATTAAAACAATTAATTACAACTAATGCATATTTTTCTAAGAGAAAAGATCTAATACATAGTTTTCATACCCGAAACCAAAATTAATATATAAAAGTATTTTATACATGCAGTCAAGAGACCCGTGAATGGTAACTGAAAAAGATAAAATCGAACTAATGGTACATTGTAGTAGTTTTTGACCTAAATAATCACGGTCGTCCATAGCCTATATATATATATATATTGACACGTGTATGCACGTGAGAGGAATGAAAAAGTTCTCTAGCAACTCAAAAGTCTCCGCTTTTTGTTTCAAAGTTAGGGTTATGCATATGAATCAGTAGGTTTACGTTCATGCTAAAGAAAGACATTGCTTTAAGGCATACGTGGTACAACATATAAGTTTATTGTATTAGATTATTAATTTATTCAAATTATTATATTGCAAAATTTGAAAGCAGACTTATATTATAATACAGATTTTGTTATCTAATGCCAAAAAAAAAAAAAAAAATCGCCCTGCTGTAATTAGGATTATTTGTTTATGTGTTTTAAGTAATATTTTCGGAGTTTCAAAAATTGTAGACTCATACGTACAACATAGGATAATAAATTACAGTTAAATACAATACAAGCAACTAAACATCGCCTACGGAGGTTTTATATATATATATTAACTGGTAAGATATTAATTTCGCAAATGAAACGAATGAAAAGAAAAAGTAACCTAATTAATCTTCATACAAAGGTCGCCATGGATATGAATACATTAGTGCCCAAAAGTAACCGCCCATTTCAGGTCCCTTTTCCTAAAGAAACTTCTTGATGATATCATCTGTTTCGATTTAATTAGCTGTTCTAATGGGTACCATTATTTGACATATAAATTTAAATCTTTCATGAGTTCGAAGCTCACATGATACAAAGGAATAAGTCCTAATAAATTAATTTGTAACTACTAAGAATTACTGTTGACTAAAATGTCAATGAACTTGGTTTTATTCAAAATCAGTAAATAACACTAAAGAAAAATAAAGAATGAAGTGACAAAAAAAAAAAAAAAGAATGAAAAAAATCAAAAGACTCACAAAACTTAAAGAACCTAGGAATATGGTATATAAACACATACAACCTGCGTTATTATGTTGTCAATCAGTGGTCTATCTTAGTCAGCAGTAAAAATAAAAAAAATTGTATTCTTATTATCAGGTAAATATGCATTGCTCCATATGTGTAACAAAACGACCATGTTGAAAAATTATGTATATATATATTATTAAAAATTACTAAATTTCAACTTATAACAGATAACAAGACTAAATACACCTGTTACTGCAAAAGCATTGAGATGCATATTGAAAGCGGATCAGAAAACTTGAAGACATTTAAAATATATTTGTAATATTTTCCAGTCGGATTTTTCTTTTGTTTTATGTTATTATTTTTATTCCCGGAAAACAGCGTGTAATTAACATTCATCCCAAAGAGGGTTATCAAGTGATAGGAACAAGCCTCAAATCTCAAGAAAGGAACCAACCCCCGTGATTCCCGACGAAAGGTATGTGCGATATATATATATAATTATCTATATATATATATATTATGTAGATAATACATATATATTCCTGTTATCTTGTGGTTGAGTTTGGGTCTGCGCATCAGCAACAGCTTGAAAAACACATGCATGAACCAGCCTGCGGAGATTTACTATATATTGATTTATTTTCTTATTGAAGTAATCAATAACTCCAAAACCCCAATAAATTTTTTCTCAATTATTAATCCTAATTCTATTTAGCATATCTAATTATTTAGATTAGTTTTTTCCCGAGTATATTTATTCTACTAGCATAGTAGTATGGCTGTCAGAATTTGTTGAAAGTTGGTCAGAAATCGGAATATTAGATTGTTAGCGCTATGCGGCTTAGTATTTACCTCATTATCACCATAAATCTGTTAAACTTGATAAAAAAGAAAAGAAAACAGAAATTACCCTTAACAAATATATTTGAAAGATATAAAAGAAAACAAATAATTGAGTAAATGATATTTTAAGAAAATAGCTAACGTTTTAATTAATTAAGAGATTAGTCATGTTTTAACTATACGATGACGTGCATTTATCTTTATTTATTTAGTTTTCTTATGTATTCGTGGCTAATAACTTAATTATTTTAAACGTTGGTCATTTATTTAAAACATGCGCAAATAAATGACCAAATACCAAATAGATCTAAAGAAAAATAAACATGTTGTTGTAGTTTAGGCAACAAATTTTTTAATGTTTAATTACAGCTCTAGAGCTTATTATTTCCATACCAAATATTTTTCAGTCTCCTTCTCGGTCATCAACAACTATATTTTACAGCTCTAAATGTATGGATTCAATCCCTGTTATTTCCATATAATATAGTTTTATGTCTCCTTCTCAGTCATCGACAATTTTATTTTGATACGTAGGCAAAATTTTTAAATTTCTTATGCACCTTTTACTTTATTATATTTTTCAGAGAAAAAATCAAAATAATTCATGTTTTTTTGTAAAATTTTCAATTTCATCCCTGCATAGCGTATTCCAAAATTTTCCCTCATTTTATGAAAAAATATCAAATATAGACAATTCAACTTTAGACAAGAGATTTTGTACTTAAATATATTAACAATCTCATAAATTCACTTAAAGTTTTCTAAAACCCCAAAAAATTGCTCACAAATTCACTTAAAAACTACGAAAATGAATCATGACTTCATATGTTACTAAGTGATTATGTGAACAACTTCTGCAATTTTTAAACGAATACAAAATTTTTGTGTTTTTTGCGGTTTTTGTAAGTGAATTTATTGGACGTTTCATATGAAAAATTTTAAACATTGTATATTTTAGAGTTTTTAATAAATTTAGTGATAATTTTAGAATTACCAAAACTAGATAGACGAATCCGTGATTGTTGCAAAACACAGGGACTCTTTTGAGTTTTTTCTTATTTTTGTTAGCATGTCAAAATTATTATTCTTATTTTTTCGGAAAATAGAGCAGGAGCCAGAGACAAAAAAAAAAAAAAAAAAGAATATAGGCGATTTGTATTCTGGGGAGTTAAAGGAAAAATATGATATGATCCTTAGTTTACTTTTTCTATATATATATATATATATATATATATATATATATGTGTGTGTGTGTGTGAAAATAAAGTAGAAGTTCTTCCCAATGCATTCTCTCTCTCTGTTTTTGTTTTTTTTTTTTTGTTTTTGTTTTTTGTTTTTTTGTTTTTACCAATTGACTTCCATATGCATATGCATCTGTTGTCGACAATTATTGAAATTGTCTTGCTTTGGAATGTTGGTTTTTCACTTTGTTTTCTTCACAATTTGCACATTGAAAATACAAAATTGACAAATTAGTCGCTGTTATTAGTAGAAGTTAAAATTTCTAAATTTTAACTTCTATTACTACGTACAGAGATTAATTTGTCAAATTTTGTAAGACACAAGGTGAATTAACAAGGAAAAAGAGTTCGGAGACCAACTTACCAAAGTTTGACAAATTCATCGGCATTACATTTTTATTTTTTAACTCTTAATCTTTGTTTCTATCTTGAAGTCTAATTAATTAAGACCAAGTAAATAATCTTCTCATTTCTCGACTGGAAGAAAAAAAAAACGATTATTAGTCATTTTATGCCCAATGCAGTAGACAAAAACATAAAAAAAAAAAAACAAACAAAAAAAAAAAAAAAAAAACAAGTCCACTCAAAAGTTTGTTCAGATTGAGCTCCGACAAAAGAAAAGAGGGGAAGTCATTTATTGTACTGGCATTTATAATTGGAATCAACACTACTCTTGATCTTTGTTGGGTAATAGTCATGAACCCTATTAGTCTTATTTATAATTCAATTTCTGGGATCTTTCATCATTATGTTTGTTATTTACATATATATATATATATATATATATATAAATAAGTGTGTTGGGAAATTCGATCATTCATTCATTCTTAAGAGCATGCAAAAAAATGAGAATTAACGAAAATAAGAAACAATCACCACAACGCAAGAATTTAAAAACTTTCAAATCGAAGAAGAATCACGACGCACTAGAAAAGAAATCCATTAGTGAAATTTTTTTTTTTCAATCACACAATAATCTCTTTTCACGTTCCCAATGCACCCACACTCAGAGTCAAGTACACAAAACTTAAAGTGTATTTGATCGGATCAAATTGAAACAAAAGCCTCACAGTCCTTGAGACTTTTCTTTTTCTTTTGTTTTGTCAAAATCTCAACAATTTATATCTTAGTAAAATAAAAAGAAACTCCATAGCACTCTCTATAACCATTGTCTACACTGACAATCGTAATTCTCAAATTATTGTACTATATATCCCTACACACTATATGAGTAGACGCACTTAGAATTCACGCATTCTGAGAATTTTTCCCCTCGACAACATATCAAAACTATGGTGCGACTTCCACTGTTTGGCTTCCCTGGAAGTCCATCAGTCATAATATTAACTCTACTAGACAACTTGAATCATGTCAAACTAATGCCCATTTGCAAACTTGTGAATTTGCTAGCAATAACACATCTTCTTTCATAGTGAAGCAGACATGCTATGAGGATGACCCCTCTTATTCATCAAGTGAACCGTCTCCTATGAATAAAGAGACACTGTTAAAATCTGAGTTAAAGCGTATTGCCGAACCTGCTCGATTCAAATCCTTGGTTTATCTAGATTGTTTCAGCACAAGCCAAAATTGATCCTTCCATTAAATTTCTCCATATCAAACTTTACAAGACTTGCAAACTTTATCATATCTACTTCTCACATTTGTCTTGGTGAATAACCATGCAGTTTGGTGAACATTAATGCTTACTAAGCAAACTCTTCCATCTAATCGCACATGAACCACACAACAATGACCTCAAAACCAAGTGCTCTGATACCATTTTTGGGAAATTTGATCTCACGTTCACTCCTAAGAGCAAACAAACAAATATGAAATTAAAAAAAATAAGAAACAACCACCACAACACAAGAATTTAAGAAAATTCTCTAATCTAGGAAAAAACCATGGCCCAAAAAGAAATTCAATATGTGAATTTTTTTTCAATTAAACTCACACGAGAAAGGAATTTCTAGAGTCAAGTACACAAAGTTTAAAGTGTCTTTAAGTCAGACAAATTGAAACAATATGTTAAAAATCGAACGAGAAATATGCAATTGCAAATATTAGCAACTTGGTGTCTCATTTTATACTGCGAGGTTCATCATGAAGAAATTGATTAGTTAACATATTGTAATAAGTTTATCATAATTTACATGGGAGAACGAGAAATGCCCTACCAGACAAGATGTTATATTTTTCAACAAAGAAAGTAAAAGATAAGTAATCACGTGTATGGGCCATGCATGTACATCATGACAAGTAAGAGAGAGAAACCGGGGTATATTCCATGACATATATACCATGCATGAAATACATATATATATATATATACACGTAATAAATTTATATAAATATTGCAATAAAATATCAATATTGCCAAACCATACAGACCAGAGAGAGAGAGCGAGGTCTTCTACATTTTGTCTCCACAAGATCTAGGGTTTCCCGTTTCTTATATTATACATATACTGTTGAAACTCTTCACAATTTTGTCTTAATTTGGGACAAATTTCGAGGTCTCTTTTTTATGTAAGCACTTCTCTTTCTGTTTAAACTAAAGCCATGGAAAAGATAGAGAGATTAAGGTGTACATGATCATACACAGGCCATGATTTCAGAGCTCCTAAAAAAGATAGCTCTAATTCAAAATCATGGCTCGCTACTAATTCTCAACCACACAAGTTATTCATAGTTTTCCAATCAAATCATGAAGGGGAATGGAAGTAATTCTGAGTGCTCAAAGACGAGCCTTACAAACAGTCAAAACGACGAAGGATCGAGCGAGAGTGGAGAGAATAATGATGATGATCATCAAGTTAACAAGCCTACAAGCAGCAACAACAACAATGGAGGGTTAAGCTCAAGCAATAGCACGGTGGAGGAGAATGAAAAAAAGTCATCATCGGTACGACCTTATGTTAGATCTAAGATGCCAAGGCTTCGATGGACACCGGATCTTCATCATCGCTTTGTCAATGCTGTGGAGAGGCTCGGTGGACAAGAGAGTGAGTACTAATTCTATATTTATCTACTTTATATGACACACATATTTGTTCCTCTATTTCTCAATTATTCTTGTGGAAAATTTTCCTTTTTGCATAGTCAATATGATATGTGGAGAAATTCTTTTGTATTTTGTTCTTCAATTTGATGATATTGGTGTGCATGAAATTTAGGGGCTACACCAAAGTTGGTTCTTCAGTTCATGAACATCAAGGGACTTAGCATCGCCCATGTCAAGAGTCATTTGCAGGTATTGATTTGGTTAATACATAAGTAGAGATTTCAAATTAGACCATTAATTCTTGTAAAACTATATGCCTGAATATTTTGATTACATTGGTCTGAGTACGTTTCCTTGCTAATTGGGTATGTTTCATAATTAATTAATCTTAGATGTACCGAAGCAAGAAGATCGATGATGCAGGACAAGGTACGTCATGATTTTGCCTTTGATATGTTTTGTCCAATTTTATTACCGTAATTAGGGTCTTGATGATTATCTGGATTAATTTCTTTAATTAATATCTATGTTGTTCTGATCAAATTTGTTTGTAATTTGTCAACAGTAATTGGTGACAATAAGCATCTTGTGGAATATGGAGATAGAAATATTTATAACCTTAGCCAACTTCCCATGCTTCAAGGATACAGCCAATCCCACAATTCCAGATTAAGGTAACAATTTAGACAGTTTCAATTGATCATATATTTAGACATTTTATTCATAAGCTCCCCCAAAATTAGATACCCTTTTCTCCCCTAACAAGCTGATTAATTTTCGATTCGTGAAGATACGAAATCGAAGACCCTACATGGAGCTCTTACGGAAATTGGAAGCATTCTAGAGGTGGATTTTATGTTACATCAGCTGAGAGGATCGTAGTTGGCTCTACAACTAGCAATTGGAGTGGTATTAGTTCTTGCAATTTCCCTTCAAGTACTAGCACTCTTTCGTCGTTGATCACCACCGACGAATCGCCATGGAGGGCTCGTAACAAAGTATCGAAAGATCATATTCATCAATCTCAACGCACACAAGCCAGATTGAATCCTTCTTCCATTGATCTCAACCCCATAACCAATTTGCAAGTGGATAAATTAGCACAAGAGTCCTCGAGCTTGAACAGTAGCTTCATTGCCCCTATTAAGGGTTATTATGAAAAAAAAGTAAGTAAAATCAGTACTACTATAGAAGAAAGAAACATGAGTTTGAAAAGGAAGGCCTCGAATTGCGACAACAACCTTGATCTAGATCTATCTCTTGGGATTACAACGAGGAAAATAGCCGGTGAGACGAGCGAGAATAAAAGTGCTTCGGGAGAAGAAGAGATTGACGAAAGTAGTTTGTCTCTCTCGTTGTCGTCGAACAATGCTTCGAATAAACTAATTAGCAAGTTGATCAAGGGAGATCAAGCAGATCCTCTTAATCAAGCAGGTAAAGAGATGAAGGAAAAGAGAGCAAGTACTCTTGATCTGACTATATGAATTGGTCAATTCTAAGTGAGATCTTGAGGTACTTGCTCAGAAAGAATTCAGTTTTCTTTATTAATTTTTTTCTTTTGGTAATGTTTTATTCCACTACCAATACAATACAAAATCATCAATATTATCGATCAGTACTTATATTTTTCTTGTATCGATTCATGTCTGTTTTCAGTAACACAACCTGCATGTCAACTATTCAAGTATCATGTGACAATTTGAAAAGGTTATAGTAACCAAGTAATTTTCTTCTTGTATTTTAATAAGAAAAATAACATTGATCTTTTTGCGCTCGTGGAAAAGAGGGTAATAGCTTTATTATCGCACCGGAGAAAAAAACTTATCACTAAGTATATAAATTTAAGAGTAAATTTTGATAGTTTCAATAGAAGTGACTATCTAATAAAATAGAGCAATGCTACACTTATCAACGTTTTCACAAATTTTTTTAATACAAATTCACGTGTCATATTATCATAGGTGACTGTTTATCACATTAATAGAATGATTGATATTTTACCAATCAAAACATGACACATGAACTGCCACATAAGTTTGTATTAAAAAGTTGATAAAAAAATTAGTATGTCTAATATTATTCAATTAAATAACAACAAAATAGGAAGTATTTAGTTCAAATTTTGTGGCCTACATTTTGTATTCTTATGGTCGATCGTGTGTGAGACCCTTATTATGCTCACTAGTGAAGGCACGTGCAATGATCCACTCTAATAATTGTAATAAAGAATCAAATAAATAAAAAGCACGTCTTAATATAATTTTACACACGATTAAATAGATTATACCTAGAGATGTAAATCGTGTCGTGCCGTGCCGGCCCGGCCCGTTTATCTTCGTGCCTATCGTACTTCATGCCGTGCTCATGCCGGCCCATTTATTAATCGTGCTCGTGCCGTGCCGGCCCATGGTTCAAAATGAGCGTCAAGCCCGGCCCGCAGCCCGTTATAAACGTGTCGTGCTTTTGTCGTGCCGTGCCGTGTTTGGTCCGTGCCTCCATCGTGCGTTTACGCGCGTATGTATTATTATACTAATTTTACTTATTTCATATCCATTTAAATACAAATTGTTTTATTAGATTTATTACATTTGTTTTGATGGAAACAAAATACACTATTTAATACTAACATGAAATTAAAGAGAAAGTTAATTAGTGATTAATAATAACAAAATAATATTAATATTTAATTAAAATTTTGTTTAATAATAATTTTATTGACAAAGTATAATATATTATAGAAATAAAGACAATATATAATATTTTTTGGGTTGGAAATTGAACTATATATACATAGTATGTAATATAAAATATAAATTTTAAGCAAATTTATGTGTGTTTTGTCGTGCTCGTGCGGTGCTATCAATCGTGCCCGTGTCGTGCTTCGTGCCTAATCGTGCTCGTGCCTTATCGTGCTTCGTGCCTTAAACCCTTGTCAAAGCCCGGCCCGTCAACTTATCGTGCCGTGCTTAAGCCCGTTAATTATCGTGCCGTGCCGTGTTGTGCCACTAAAAATCGTGTCATGCTTCGTGTCAGCCCACTAGACCCGGCCCGTTTTGACATCTTTAATTATACCTATATTTATTACATTATTGCCCTTTTTAGTACATATTGAGTCAAAAGAAAATTAGTTAAGTGAAATCTAAATTTTTAGATCTTTTCTAGCATAATAGGTTTAATATTCACATCATTTATATCGTTTTTTTTAAGATCATCATTTATAACTTAATTTAACGTAAGAGAACTATAATTGTTGAAAAAATATGCTAGGAAAATATTTCTCGTAATAACACTTATAAACGGGGCAACCCGCCCTGCCCCGTTAAGAACACTTATAAATGGGACAACCACCACCCCACCCCATAACCCTAATAGAGGTGAGTTATTCTACCCCTAATAGGGTGGGGATAAGCGGGGACCCGCCTCGCTCGGGTTTCTTCACATCCCTAGCTATAAGACAAGTAAGAGGGAAAAAAAATCTAGATAAAATAATCAATTAAAGTAATCTCAAAGCAGATCCAATTTGATATTTAAAAAATCTACATTTCAATGTCTCAGAAAATTTCAAAAAATTAAAAAAAAAAGATAGAATAATATTCTAAAAATATTTTCATCCAAAAAGCCAAAAAATGAATCACGCAAGGATAAAGAAAAAATTTGTGTTGGCAAATTGGTAGGCGAATGAAATGTGAGTAAGTGGTGATAATCAATATCAATTTTCAGGTAAGGAGTATATATAATTCTAAATGGATGTTTTATGCTACCAGACATGAAAAAACGTGTTTTTAAATCCATAAGTGCTATTTAAACATGGGAAATTGTAATACATGGACAATTTTTTATTTTTTTTAACGTTTTTAAATGATAGAACATGTTTCAAAAAATTAAAAAAATAACCATGTTACGAATTGTATAACACGAAAAGTATCGTACAAAATATTATACATTTGTAAACATTTGTAAGCTATTTTGTAATACTTCAACGTTTAATCATTATTTTTAAAGTGTTAAATAATATCTTATAAATATTTACAGATATGTAAATATTTGTTTGACACTTTTAGTTTCGGAATTCTTTACAGCGGCTATATATATATATATATATATATATATATATTTTTTTTTTGGAACATATGATATCATTTAAAAGAAATATTTAATTTTCGCCTATTTTTGCAACTCACCCTTTAAATATTGTAAACAATTTTCTTAGTATTGTCCATTTAAGTTCATATTACATGTAATGTATGCCATTTGTATAATTTCATATTACATTGGTATACAATGCCTCTCTATTCGTTGTTTACCATATGGTTATATGGAATTCAAAACGGTTAAGAAAATTCATAGTGCTTTTTATTTATACTATTTTTGGTCAAAATAATGAACCTATTTGAGTAATTTTAAATAAAACTATTATTATTTTGATAAAAGGAAGATGAAAATACGTATCGAATAATACATGGGATAGGTTACGTAACTAGCCATTTTGGATTGTATGTTTTAAAAAAGTAGCCACAGTTTCAAAGAATTTAAAAACTAGTTGCTACTCATGTAAGAAATTTTTGACAATAACAAAATTATATATAAAAATTACTGTCAGAAAATTTCCAACACGTGTAAAAAAATTTTGAAAGGGCTTTTTAAATTTTTTAAAACTATGATTATTTTTTAAAATTATTTTCTAAAAAGTGGCTATTTTCTTAAAATTCACTAATACATGATCATGAATATCATTTCTAAGTGGTGGTTTTGCAGTATAATTCGATAAATACATACTCTATAAATTAATTATTTTGATTAGATAATATTTTTTGGAGGTTCCACTCGGGCCCAATTTGCTAAATTTATAAAATAATACATTGTAAAAAGAATCTTTAAGACTCATTTGACATATAAATTTATATCATCTTAATATATTTATTAAAAAAAATAATCATAACTATATCAAAAAGAGTACTTCGGCAATATATATATAAAATAATACTGGTTCGTTCTTGAAATTGGTATTGACCTAGATTGATTCAATTAACAAATAAGTGTGTTGGTGTAGAATTTAAACCAACGCCGTGATCCGTACCTCTAGTGTGTGATACGGCAATGAATAGTGGAAGTTTGCACGGAAATTAAATACTCGGAGATTTTTTAAGTGGTTCGACCCTCCGGCGGAGTAATAGTCTACGTCCACTGTGTTTATGATATTTTCGAATGCGTAGTTTTACAGAGTAATTTTTTCCAACCCCTTTCCCATTCTCCCTTCCCGCCTTTTATAGAAATCCGGAAAGAGAGAGAGAGGAAAGTGCATTAAATGCGCCCCACCTAATCACCCTTAAATCAGAGGATTAGGTGGCCTTATCTTAATCGACCATGCCCTGTCCGAAAATCAGGGGGTTGGTTACTAACTAATCACTTCACGTCATTCACAAGTGAGGCACCTACAGTGCATGTCAGAGGTAGCTACCATCGGGGGCGATTTCACTGTAGCTGTCCGCGCTTTGCCCGTCGTCCGGGGTCCTCCCGCTTCGCGAGGAGTCCCCCGAATCTCGCGAACGTGAAGCTTACTACGAGATCCATTGGTCCCCGAGCTTGGGGCATTCTTGATGACGTGGCGAAACACTCGTTACTTGGCCGTTCTCTCCGGAGGCTTCTCGCCTTCGGCGAAGGCTCCCTCGATGATATATCCTCGAACAAAAATTAGCTAACAACATCCTCCGCCCCCCAATTCCCGAGGACACGTGTCGTGCCCTCTGGGATTTCTTCCTGGGTACGCTTCTCTACTGAAAAGCCGCGCCGTTTGAGCGACGGGCAGTTAATGCTCTGACACACTTTTCGGGGAGTTTGCTTTTTTCGGTAATATTGGGTGACGTCAGGCAATTATTACCTCCCATCGAACCCTTTCGACCGTTAGATGGTGATGGAGAGATTCCCATCCGACGGCCCAGGAGTGAGCTAGAGGTTTGGATACGAAACGGCGCGAGACGAAAGGACGGGAGATGAAGTGACGCGAAGGGACTTCGTCCTTTTTCACCCCTTCTGCCTATAAAACCTTCCTCACTTCTCACTCTCTGAACTTTTGCTTCCTACGCCATTTTTCTCTGAAACCTACGAGTCCGAATCCACCGTATTTCACGAGTTTTCCGACGTTTTCTGACCTTCTGCAACATTGCGAGCCCACCGGAGTCTGAAGGCTTCGTCGACGTTTCCGACCATTTAAGGTAAACTCTTCGACTCTGCAGAGCTTTTCTTTCTTCTTCTCTGTCTTGTGTGTTTGGGGTTTTATGGGGTGACTCACCGGACTTCTCGGTGTCCTCAGAAAGAAGACAAAAATGTCTAACTCGACCTCGCCGTCTTCCGACGCCGGGCTTAAAACTGGCCCCGCAGTTCTGCTGATAGTGTCTCCTCCATCGCCGTCTACCTCTGCACGAAGAGCGAAGAGGAAAGTGAAGGACGCAATGGCCGCCACAGAGCCTTCCTTAACACCCGCCGAGGGAAGACCTGGTGGGTCTTGCGCCACCGCCGCGGCTCCTCAATCTGACGCGGCTGGGGACGGCCGTCCTTCGCTGGCACCTCGCGCCACCGTCGCGGCTCCTTAATCTGACGCGGCTGGGGGCGGCCGTCCTCCGCTGGCACCTCGCGCTAATGCCACCCACCCTCCGGAGTCTCCGGCCACATACGCCGCATACGACAAAGTCTCTAGGTGCTCCGAGACTGATGTGAAGCACATCCGGGAGCAGTTCCACCTCCCAGCGGCTATTACCACGAGGGCCATGTCTGCGGAGGAGCGATCAGCACGTCCCCCACCCTCGATGATAGCCTTCAACAAGGTTATCATGAAGCACGGGGCAAGACTCCCGCTCCATTACTTGGTTCGCGGTGTCTTGGCACACTGGGGTCTTGCTCCAAGCCAACTCAACCCCAACGCTTACAAGATCATGGCCGGGATGCACATCCTATGGAGGCTGTGGTTCGACGAGGACATATCCGTGGAGGAGGTCTGCTATCTGTACAAGCCCTCCTCTAAGAAGTCCGAGGTGGGATACTTTTTCTTAGCACCGTGGGAGAAGAAGAAGATCCTGATGACGAACCTGTCCTCGTCCTGCGAGGGATGGAAGGACAGGAATTTTTGGGTCGGGGGAGATTTTGACCCGTGCAGCTCCATTCAAGGAGCCCCACCTCTCCCGCGCGCGTACCAAGTTCCTGGTGAGTTCAGTTTCTCGGTTTTTCTTCTATTTTTCCTTCTATCTTTTGCATGTCGCCGTACTAACGCCGGTGGTTGTGAACAGATTCCTTCGTCCGCACTTCTGTGACCGCGGTGCAAGAAGAGCGGATTACCACCGCCATGTCCTACCCCGACGAGGCCAGGGATGTCCGGGCCCTCGTGATATATGACAACCTGATCACCTACTGAAGGATCGGAACTCGTATGGAGCTGGACCCGGACCAGCTCCGTGGGCAGAAGTCGGGGTCTAAGCAGACCAGAGCCCCGGCGGGGGCTTCCGGGAGTACGACCACTCCCGTCCCATCGACAAGGAGGAGGGCGGCCACTTCTTCAAAGAAGCCCGCCGCCCCTAAGACCGCAGTTACTCCATCCCTTCCCCCGTCTGGAGAGGCTGAGGACGACGAAGAGGCTACGGAGACACCCGATGGACCTTTGACACGGAGGAAAAGATCGCGGACGGAGCCTGCTGTGGCTCCAGAGGTCACACCGTCCGCCGTTCCTCAAGACCCGGGGTCCACTGGGACAACCCTCGGGGGCGTTCCGTTTGCCGAGGCGGCTCGCCAAGTGCTCTCGGATGCCGCGGACATCTTCAGAGAGCAGCCGCCAACTCCCAGCCCGCCGACCAACCTGGCGCGGGATCCTCTACTAAGCGTGGAGGATTTCGTGGTGGAGCAGGTCGACCCGTCTCCTTCGGGGACGGCTCCTACTCCAGACCAGGCGACGCCAGCTGGGTCTTCGACCCAGCTCTCCCCGGGGTCGTGGCACGCAGCTCCCATCATCATCGACGATGGTAAGAAATTTCTTTGCGAGCAAATATTTACTTCAATGCTAAATCGGGGCTAATTAGTGTTGCTTGCAGACGAGCTTTTTGGTTTGCTGCGGTCTTCGCTCCCGGGGGATGCGCCTGACCAATCAACCCCACCCCGCGAGTCTCCCATCGCGGATAAGGGCAAACGACCGATGGAGGAAGACGTTCCTTCAGAGGCATCGTCTCCGGGGGAGGTCGAAGCAGCGCCCACGGCGGGCACCTCTTCCCGAGTTCCGGCCTTGCTATCTTCGGGGGGAAGATCCCACCGAGGCTCCTCGGAGTCCTCCCGCAAGGACTGGTCCCGCCAGAGACCCGCTGGAGGAGTTCGAAGTCCCCCCAGCGGGGGCTCCTTTTGGGGCGGGATCACACGCCCCATCGGGGGGTTTCCCCTGGATGCCAGAGCTCGGGCCTATGTTGGACGAGCTCTGGTCGGAGGAGAGCTTTAGGCAGCTTTCCGAGGAGCCGCTCCAGGCCGGCAATCGCGAAGGCATGAGGCTGCTCGCGAAGCTAAATCCTGCCTACATCTATGTCCCCTTTTGCTTCGACTCGCTACTAATCTCAACTGTTGCAGGCATTTTTGGCGAACTTCACTTATTCCCGGAGGTCGGAGGCAATTTACGCCCAGGGACGGGATGCTCTGCTCCAGGCTCGAGGCGAGAAGGAGAAGCTCGCGGCCCAGCTCCACGAACTCGCGGCCGAGCTTCACGAACTCCGGGCTCAATCTGAACTGTCCAACAGAATGATGGACCACGCCACCCGGAGCTTGGTGAAGACGAGAGAGCAGCGGAAGTCCTTCGCGGCGGAGACCTCTAAGCTTCGGGAGGAGTTGGAGAAAGAGAGAGAGGCCCACGCAGAAACTAAGGTCCGGCTCGAGCTGGAGCTCGCTCAAGCGAAGGCTCAACAGTCAGAGGCGTGGGAGACCCTGGCTGAGGAGCGCCGTGCTCGCGAAGAGAGCATTCTCTCTGAGGAAGCCGTCTTCGAGGCCGCCCTCGATGAGGAGAGGGACTTGAGAGGTGCGGCGGAGTCGCGGGTCCAAGCCCTCGAGGGAGAGCTCAGAGAGGAGCGGGGGGACAAACGGTGGATCGAGGCCGACCTCAACGGGGCCAGGGCGCGAATACGCTCCGCGGTGGCTGACTTCAGAAATAGCCCCGCGTTCGAGAACCTCATAGAACTGAGACGACAAGAGTGGCTCGCCAACTTCCATCAAAGCGTGGGGTATCGGAACGAGATCGCGCAGGCCATGGTCGTAGGGGCCAACCGAGCGTTGGACAGGCTCACGGCCCTCCACCCCGAGTGGAATTTTGTTGAGGAGATTCGCCGCGAGTTTCCGCGCCCCCGACAGCAGCCTCCTCCTCAGCAACAACCTCCGCGGCAGCAGCCTCCGCCTTTAATATTTTTTTTTTGTTCGGGGTCCTCATCTGGGACGCCCACCTTTTGTACAATTTTCCATGATTAATAAATGATTTAATTTCTCATTTTGCTCATATTTACTGACTAAATCCCTTCGGGATCTAACAGCTAACTTCGTTAAAAAACCGTCCCTTCGGGATCCGATCAATTAACTAAATCCCTTCGGGATACACTAACTAATTCATTAAATGATAGTCCCTCCGGGGCTATACGCGATTAGTTAAATGATAGTCCCTTCGGGACCACATACTCTCTCCGAGGGTATGTATAACGAGTGACCTCTTATTTTCCACGCTTTGGCCTAATTAGTCTGCCTCGGAATTCTTCCTTTGAGCGTGCCTAGTTCTATTTTCTTGGAAGAATAGAATGGTTCTAGGAATAAGTTGGTCTGACTTCCCAAGTTAGTCTCCGAATAGGTTCCCTTCTACGAAGGAATAACCCCGACAAGATAAACCTTTGGGATAGGAAGTCTCAACGAGTAAAGCCTGTGTGAGCCCTTCGGAACTCACATGTTCTAGCTTCGCTCGCCTTCGAGGTACCTATAGAGCACATCTATTTTCTTTCTGGTACCCCGGATGCCCCCCGGCTTCTTGGGCGCTTCGCGGCCGAGAAGACAGGGTAATGTCTTTAGGATTTATCCGCTCCGCGGTTCTATCCTTTATACACCGAGTTTATAATCTACTCCACAGACTTTTAATTGAACGCATTTGGAAATATAAAATATTTTGTCATTCATAAATAATTTACAAATACAAATGTGAGTAAAATGATAAGGAAATGACATTACACATACGGGGAGCCTATTGGTAATACTTCTTAAGATGCTCCGCATTCCAGGGAAGTCTTAGCGGAATCCCGGCGAGATCTGCGAGTCGGTAAGCTCCCGAGCGCAAAACCTCGGTTACTTGATAAGGTCCTTCCCACGAATAACCGAATGCCCCCGCACCGGGCTCCTTGGTATTTTGGAAAACTTGTCTGAGAACGGTGTCCCCGACTTTGAACTTTCTTTCCTTTACCTTGGAGTCATAGTACCTCGCCATACGCCGCTTCTGGGCTTCCATCCGGATCCTTGCGACTTCTCGCCGCTCCTCGATCATGTCTCGCTCCGCGGCGAGGAGTGAATCGTTGACCGTTTCATCGAAGTTTTCGTATCGGAACGAGGGGATTTTGACTTCCGCCAGAATCATCACCTCTGTGCCATACGCCATGGAAAATGGGGTTTCTCCGGTGGCCGTGCGGGCGGTGGTGCGATAACTCCAGAGGACCAGGGGCAGCTCTGCTGCCCATCGTCCTTTGAGTACGTCAAGTCGTCTTTTCAAAGTGGTCTTGATGATCTTATTTACGGCTTCGACTTGGCCATTACTTTGCGGGTGGTAAGGCGCCGAGAAATCTTTATTGATGCCGAATTGGTTGCAGAGGCCTCTTACTGCCTGGTTGTCGAACTGAAGGGCGTTGTCCGAGACCAAGGACTGAGGTACCCCGAACCTGTATATGAGATGTTCGCGAATGAACTTCGTCAGGTTCTTCTCGGTGATTGTGGCCAAGGGAATCGCTTCGGCCCACTTGGTAAAGTAGTCCACTGCTACCATGGCAAACTTGAGCCCTCCGGGCGCTGTGGGCAATGGCCCGATTATGTCGATCCCCCATTTGGCGAAAGGCCACGGGCAGAAGATGACGGTGAGTCGCTCCGGGTGAGCTCGAATGAGTGCAGAGTATCTCTGGCACTTGTCGCATTTCCTCGCGTACTCAGTAGCATCTCGCTTCATCGTGGGCCAGTAGAATCCCTGCAACAACGCCTTGTGCGCGAGTAACTGTCCACCTGAGTGGTTTCCACAGACTCCGTCGTGGATTTCATTGAGAACTCGCTTGGCTTCTTCGTTGTTGAGGCAACGCAGCAACGGGGTCGAGACCCCCCTCTTGTAAAGCTTGTTGTTGAGCAACAAGTAATGCTCGGCATGATATTTGACTTTCCGCGCCAAGTCTCGATCTTCGGGTAGTTTATCATCTTTCAAGTAGATAACAATATCGTCCATCCACGAAGGTTGAGCGTCGGTCGCCTTTACCGCATTCTGCTTGGTGATACTGGGCTCTGCCACTATTTCGACCGGGACTAAGCGAAGGAGCTCCGCATCTCGGCTGGTAGCCAATTTCGCCAGGGCATCGGCGTTCGCGTTATCTTCTCGGTCGATGTGCTTCACTTCGTGCCTTGGGAAATTCCGAAGTTCGGACCTAACCTTCTCCAGATACGCGGCCATCCTATCATCACGGGCTTGGAACTCGCCCAGAACTTGAGAGACCACCAGCTTTGAGTCGCTGTAGACTACAAGCGAGTCTACTTGGAGTTCTTTGGCGAGCCTTAGGCCAGCGAGAAAGGCTTCATACTCGGCCTCGTTGTTCGATGCCCTGAATCCGAATCGCAGGGCGCTGCTGATTCGATGATTCTCGGGACTGACGAGCATGAGCCCGGCCCCCGAACCATTCTCGTTCGAGGACCCATCTACGTAGAGTTTCCACTTCGGGGGTTCGCTCAGTCCATCTCGATCCTCTTCCGAAGGAAAAGTGAACTTGGCGATGAAGTCGGCTAGCGCCTGTCCTTTGATCGCCGTCCGCGGCTGGTACTGGATGTCGAACTGAGTCAACTCGACAGCCCATTTGACAAGTCTGCCCGAGGCCTCCGGCCTGCGCAGGACCTGCTTCATCGGATGATTGGTGAAAACTATCACCGGGTGAGCCAGAAAGTAGTGGCGAAGCTTCCTGGTTGAGACGACGAGGGCAAGGGCTAGTCGCTCTAGCTCCGGATACCTTAGTTCGGCATCGAGGAGGCGTTTACTGACGTAGTACACGGGTACCTGTACTCCAGCGGCTTCCTTGACTAGCACTGAACTAACCGCGTGCTGGGATACTGCGAGGTAAGTGAAGAGCTTTTCCCCCGACAACGGCTTCGCCAGAACGAGAGTATGACCGAGATAAGCTTTGAGTTCTTCGAACGCTCGCTCACACTCGTCGGTCCATGCAAACTCTTTACTACCGCGGAGAGCATTGAAGAAAGGGAGACACTTGTCAGTTGACCGAGATACAAACCTGTTGAGTGCTGCAATGCATCCGGTAAGCTTCTGGACTTCTTTTCCTCTCCGAGGAGCCTTCATGTCGATAATAGCTTGGATCTTCTCAGGATTAGCTTCTATCCCTCGCTGGCTCACCATAAAGCCCAAAAACTTGCCTACTCTAACCGCAAAAGTGCACTTATTTGGGTTGAGCATCATGTTGGTCTTCCTGAGGACGGAGAAAGTCTGATCCAGGTGCTCGACGTGGTCTTGTGCCTTCGCGCTTTTGACTAACATGTCATCAATGTAGACCTCCATCGAGACTCCAAGCAACTCCGCGAATATTTTGTTCACCAACCTCTGATAGGTTGCACCCGCGTTCTTGAGGCCAAAAGGCATGACCTTGTAGCAGTACAACCCTCGATCGGTAATAAACACCGTGTGCTCTTCGTCCCGGTGATACATTGGGATTTGGTTATAGCCAGAATATTCATCCATGAAGCTGAGGAGCTCATGGCCCGCGGTAGCGTCAACCATCTGATCAATTCGGGGCACTGGGAAGCTGTCCTTCGGACAGGCTTCGTTGAGGTTGGTGAAGTCAACACAGCATCTCCATCTACCATCCGGTTTAGGAACCAGCACCGGATTAGAGACCCATTCCGGGTATTTTGCTTCGCGAATAAACCCGGCCCCGATGAGCCTATCAACTTCATCTTTAAGAGCTTGGGCTCTCTCGGGGTTAAGGGGTCTTCTCTTCTGCCGGCGGGCCGGGAGCCGGGGATCTATGTTGAGACGGTGGCACATCACGTCCAGGTCTACACCTTTCATATCGCCATGGCTCCATGCAAACACGTCTCGGTTCCTCCGTAGACAGGCAATGATGGCCTCGCGCACTTCGGGGCTCAACAAAGTGCCAATTTTGACTCTTCGTGAAGTGCCAAGGTCGTCCACGTCTATCTCTTCGGTGTCCTTGGCCGGGCCCGCTAATTGCTATGGGGCCGGGAGCCGAGGGTCTATATACTTTATATTATATACTTTATATACTTTATATATATATATATATAAAGTATATATATTTTTTAGAAATTGTAATATGCCTAACAAATTAAATTTTATATATATTTTCTGAAAGGAACGGTAAATATGCCTAACAAATTTTCTGAAAGGAACGGTAAATATACTTTATATTATATATATTTTTTAGAAATTGTAATATGCCTAACAAATTAAATTTATTTTTATTTTTCTAAGGCAACACATTAGGTGATTAAAGAGAGTTTCTCAACAGCTGCATATATTGTGGTAAAATTTTTTGCTACAATTACTCGAAACACATCAAGAGTGTGAGATTAGATATCTTGATGTTAGTAAGACTGATAAATGAAAATCTATTAACTATTTTTCGATTATGTAAAACAATTATTTAATAGAAAATTTTACTTTTTTTGTTATTTGCTTTATTTTCAGAGATATTACATAAAAGGTTGAAGCTTGCCACCTCGATATCACGTACGCCAAGTTCTTTGCCGCGAAATGTTATTCAAGTTTTATAGATTTAAGCATCTAATGGCTAAATGAAGATCTTTTTGTTGTTTTATGTTCTAATTATATGTACTTGTAATTTTGCAATTCGTAGTTTAATGAGATTCGGAAGTACACTCATGAATTCTTAGCAATGTATTATAAATTTTATTAGATGGTTTTTCACAGGTTTAAATGAGGGTTTTGCACAATATGATCAAATGATTATGCTTATATATTTGTTTCTTAGAGCCCATATTTATGTGGTACTCTTTTTATCTCATGTTGCGCAATTGTCGTTTTCTTGTTGCATCAAGATGATGGATCGGCAAGACATAAATGAATCAGATTATGAAATGTTTACTATTTGCTTCACTTTAGATTGTCAGTTATTGAAAAAGCTTTTGAGCGTAAACAAACTTTTCGAGTCACATCTTCTTATACTACCATCTTCATTTTCCTTCTAAGAGTTTGCAACATGAGTTAATTATTTTCTAATTGCGTATGATTAAAGGTGAAACTCTTTTTTCCCCACATAAAATGCTATTTTACTTTTTCAATTTTATTAATCTTCCAAATAAAATTAGTTGAGGGTAATGTGGTTGAGAGTTGTGTTGTGCTAGGTTTATAAATTTAGGCATCTAATCCAAATAATCATTAGAGTTTGTGATCCCATACAGAATAATATGATGGATTGAAAAAAATTATAATCACTAAATATCCAAGATCTTCATCATGTAGATTACCAAAATTTACAATGAAATGATTATGTACCTTGATCCGTCAGAGTTTGATGCCGAGCAAAGATCACAACACTAGCAACAAAAACAAAGAATAGGCGCAAAGGTCTTACTCAACTAAATCACTTTACACTGTTTCCTCGTAATAGAATGGCTCTTATGTTTTTCTTCCTAATAGGGGACTATGACTTGAAAATGCCTGATATAGTGCCCAGATTGAATTCCCATAAAACTCACAATTAAGGCAATATTGATCTCTACTTAATAAATTCCATATCTATTTTTGTAGTCAATTGGCCTTCCTAAAACTGATCACTCATAACAGCCATATCAATTACAATCAATAGCCCATTCATTAGGAATAGTTATTGCGTGATGATCAAATTGATATCTCGTCGATTTAATATAGCGTATAGAATAAATATTCATTGTTTTAATTGAAAGAGCTTTTCATATCAAAATACATTTGTTTTATTTTAGATCTTTAATGTCATATTTTTCAGTTGCTTGTTTGGGATGTGAAACTTGCAATTGAGTTATATGAATCAGAATTGTAAACAATTAAATTAAATAATTAAGGGATTCTCGACACCACATTGGATTTCTTATTGATTATTTGCTTAATCTTAATTTCGTCTTCTTAAATTCTAAACACCCATTCTTTTTAATATTTAAATTTTTATCTCTTAAGTCATTTTCACCTCCTCTTGGAGACGACTCCGCTTCTGTTGTACTACCAACGACCGCTTAGCTATTGCATAATTTGGACGTGATTAAATTTTAGAGGATCTATATATTATTCGTTACTTTTTTTTTCGGTTCAATATATATATATATATATATATATATATATATATATATTATATATTAGGACAACTATTATATATAGTACATAGTATATTTATAGTAGTAATATATAAAGTTACTGTTTATTTTTTGAGTAGTACATAGTATATTTATAGTAGTAGTATATAAAGTTACTGTTTATTTTTTGAGTTATATACAAAAGTTTATATACAGAGTTATATATTAGTTTTGTTAGTCGTACTAAAAAAAAAAAAAAAAACCCTTGCTTCTGGTTTCTTTTTTAACTTTTTTTTTTCGTAAACTTATATATTAGTATTCTTTAATTTTGCTTCTTTATTATTTTTTTGCCTAAAATAATTGTCATTTAATTTTCTTAATTTTAGTTTTCATATCTCTTAGATTCTAAGTTTTTATTAGTATACTCTTAGTCAATTTTCCTAAAATTTTAGTCAACTTTAAATTTAGGTTTCCTTTCTTCGTCTAAAAAATAAATTAAAATTAAAAATAAAAATAAAAAATTGAAAGGATACTTATGTGGTTATGTAGTGGTAGAAACCGAGCTCTGTTCTGTCAAACAAGCAATTGCTTAAGGGAGATTGATTTTTCAATAAGGCTTGCTTTGTGATCTCCTTCATACTTTCTTAAAAACTTCGGGGAGTTTTGTCTAGGAAAGGTGGCCCTCAAGTGAGACCATAGCATCCTTTCCAGTCAACCTAGGAACATTCTTGGTGCATATTTTCTACATTTTCCTATAGTTTTCCTTAAAAAAAACACACACAAAAAAAAAAAAAAACCAAAAAAACACAAAAAAAAAATAATAAAGAGCAAGACTTAAGGTGAATTTTTGTTCCTTCTTCTTTGTCCTCCCATTCAACTTATTCGCTTACACTCGCAAACCCAAAAGCAACGTCAATACACGAGGACAATCCAGAGAAGACAATGATGGAATATATTCACCCGACGCGGACGACTACCCCATCATGCATAATGCTTGCCCCTAACGTGCCACAAATTGATTTCAAGCCCATTATGATCCAACTTCCACCAACCTTTCACAAGTTAGAGAGTGAGAACCCGTATGTGCATATTAGGTCTTTCGAGGAGGTGATGGCGGCTTTATATAACCGCACTGAAGCTTTAGACTCTATTAGGTTGAAATTTTTCCCATTCTCCCTCAAAGATAAAGGTAAATCTTGGCTAAACACTCTTAAACCTAGGTTGATTGGTTCATGGAATGAGTTGACAAAGATATTTTTCAACAAATACTTCCCACATTATAAAACCAACAGTCTATAACGGCAGATCTCCACTTTCTCTCAAAAAGAAAGTGAAACTCTAATCCAAGCTTGTGATAGATTTAAAGATCTGTTAAATTATTGTCCCCACCATGGGTTTGAGATATGGCGCCTTGTCAACTACTTCTACGAGGGACTCACAATACGAGAGCGCCGATTTATTGAGGAGATGTGCAATGGAGAATTCCTACAAAAAGATCCCGATGAGGCTTTCGAGTACCTAAGCAATCTAGCGGAGAAATCCAACAATTGGAGTAGACTGAGTGCTACTAATGGCACTAATAGGTCTTGATAAACTGGAGTTTACCATCTAGGAGAAGAGACAAATCTTAAGGTGCAAGTTGCAAACGTAACAATGCAAATTGAGGCCGTCAAATTCCAAGGTGGCAGAGGAATCCATACGGTCGCCAAGGTGGAAACATACAGTACTTGCTTCGTATGTGGAGGAGTAGATCATCAACCACAGGATTGCGTGACTTAAACCAATATGAGATGGGTGTACGAGGAACAATGTAATGCTTTAGGGTCTTACATGAAGCCTTACACACCGTACTTTGAGGATTACAATCCAAACTGGCAGAACTACTCAAGCTTCAACTGTGCAGGATTCAAATTAACAGGCAAATCCACCAAATACATATTCTTCCCTTCAATACATTGCTTAACCGTCAAAGAGTTCTCTCGAGGAAACCTTGCATGATTTAATTGAGGCGCAACACAAGACGAACCAAAAGTTCGAGCTTGTCATGACACAATTGGTGGAGGAGAACAAAGAGATCAAGAGTCATATCCTAAAGTTGACCAATGTCTTAGTCATTCAAGAGAAAGGAAAAGCTACATCTCGAGCTATGTCAAACCCAAAGAGACATCAAATGGAATAAACCTCGAAGGCCTATGCTCAAATCATCAAAGGGGTTAATGCCATAAACACTGTGATCGGCACACTTGTTGACAAGGAAGACGAGCTGAAGATACTCAATCCAAGCTTCTGTAAAATTTCTAACACTTGTGAGACAAGCATCATGTCTCTAACATATGAAGACTCACAAGATAAAAAGCTTTAGTTTTGGCAACCGCGCTTCAAAAAGCCTCCACCCGAGCGAGATAAGCAAAACTCATCATATCCTTTTACTTCTTAGTTATTTATTGTTTTAGTTACTTTTTTTTTTCTTTTAGTTTGTATTTTGTTTTTGGAGATTTATTTTTTTCAGGAAATTTGAGATGTATATACTTTGGTATGGTCACCATCCAGGTGTCTTCTTTTCCTTACTCTTTCACTTTGGATATTTTAAGACACTGAGGACACTGTCTGATTTCGGTTGAGGGTGGTGAGCATGTTCATGTGTAAATAGTTTTTTTTTTTTGAAAATTTTTGTGATTTTGCCTGAGTATGATATCAATTTATTTATTTTGCATCAATTTTTGCTATCTTTAATTACTAGTAAGTGAATTTCAGAGTTTTTCTTTGCCCACGTGCTAAACCTTTTGGTAAGATGGATGTTTAACACAATTGGCCTAGAGAAATCCCCATGTTTATGTGTAATTTTCTTGAGAGATACATATGTGAGATTGAGAAAATAGCTTTTAGAACTTTCATTGATATTTAGTAGGGCTGTGCACGGAACCCGCCAACCCGAACAACCCGTGACCCAACCCGCTAACCCGACTCGATTAACCTGATTTTTTTAACTCGAGCATAATTCGGGTTGAACCCGAAACATCCCGCACATGTATAGGTTCGGGTCATGACTTACATTTTTAAGTGTCGGGTCAACCCGACCCGACCCGAATATGTTGAGACATAATTAAAAAAAAACCCTAGATTTGTATTATGAATCCTGTGAGTTGTGACTTGTATTGACTTATTAGGTATCGCATATGTTGTTGTAACTTGTATGGATTTATCATTTATGTTGCTTTATGAAATTGTATTGACTTTCACTTATGTTGTATGTACTTAGTAGTCAGTGTTAGGATTAACGTCTCAATCCGACGTGTCAGAAACGAATTTGCTCTATTTTTGCTTATGCTTCTATTTTTGCTATGATTTTGCTCTTATTATTCTCATCGGGCAATAATGTTTTGTTTTTCGTTTAGGTTTAGTCATGCTCTTCCTATGTGCGATTTCTTATGAACATTCATTGTCATTGGTTTATAAGTTAGTATTTTACTACAATATGATCAATTTGATATTTGTCGACTTTAGATAGCTTATGACTATTCAGATATTTTGTTTTGTATGACTAGTCTTTTACTGCGTGGTGATCAAATTGATATCTCATCGATTTAAGATAGCGTATAGAATAAATATTCATTGTTTTAATTGAAAGAGCTTTTTCATATCAAAATACATTTGTTTTATTTTAGGTCTTTAATGTCATATTTTCCGGTTATTTATTTAGGATGTAAAATTTGCAATTGAGTTATATGAATCAAAATTGTAAACAGTTAAATGAAATAATTAAGGGATTCTCGACACCTCATTGGATTTTTTTATTGATTGTTTTCTTAATCTTAATTTCGTCTTCTTTAATTCTACATACTCATTCTTTTTAATATTCAAAGTTTTACGTCTTAAGTTTGTTTCGAGTATATTAGTTTGTCTTTCATTTTCACCTCCACGTGCAGATGACTGTGCTTCTATTGTGCTACCAACGACCGCTTAGCTATTGCACAATTGGGGCGTGATCACCACTCGAGAAGGACCACTACCAGTATTGAGATAAAAAACTTAGGACCTCAGGTAAGTGGATCTCTACTGAGGGACGAGTAGACTTTACCTTGTTTGGTTACCCTTGCGTTCATGTATGATTACTCTCTTGATGTGTGATGGATTAAATGTTATCGAATCTTATTGTTATTGTTGCTGATTGCTTTTAGGTGCGTGAGTATGGGCTCACGTCCCTACTTGTCTTGTTCGGTTATAAAATCTGCAAGTATTGGATTGTAGATTTGTTTGTCTTATTTTACTGCTTGTGTGTGTGCGTGTATGTGCTTATGTGTATTTTCTTTAAATGTGTTTATCTATCGGTGGGTATGGGATCACAGACTGCAAGGGATAACAGCGTGTTAATCGATTTAAGTTGGGTGTTAAGTTCTAATTAGACTGCAAGGGACTTAAAAGAGACCAGGGTGGAAGACCTTCGACACAATGCAATAAAGATATTTGGATAGGCCCGCGAGGGGCCCGAGGAGTCGAGTCTAGCAACTCTTCCTCATTGTAACAAAGACTTCCAAATAGGCTCGCAAGGGGGCCCAAGAAGGTGATGCATTTAAGCCTTTATATTGCATTACGTTGGTATTGGGATAGGTCCACAAGGGGACTGAAGGGATTAGGCAAGCTACTCATTTCTATGGTAGTATATGAGTGTGTCTTAACGTGCCAAAAGAGGGTTAATGTAGTTTCTATACTAACATGAAACATATACTAGACTGTATAAATATTTGTGTGGGTGTTTGCTTGTCCGTGGGTATGGGACCATGGACATTAAATTTCAGTTTATTTATTGAAGTGATTAGCGTTGCTTGAAATGAGTGAGTACAGATTGGCCTGAATGGAGGCCCAGCCCGAACGAGGGCGTGCTAGAGTTCCGGAACGGCCTGAAAGAATGACTATCACGAACGAGGGCATGCTCAAGTTCCAGAACGGCCTGAAAAGAGGCCCGACCCGACGAGGCAGTTGCTGCGATGGGTTCCGAAATGGGCGGACGAGGCCAATGGCCGCAAAGGTTTTAGAACGGCCCAAAGGGCTTAAAAGAGGTCGGTAGACGGTTCTCCGCATAGTATATGATTTGATGATCCGGATCGTCCTGACGGGGTGAAGTGCAGCAACGAATTCTGAAACGACCCGATAGGGTCACTGGCCACAAAAGGTTTCAGAAAGGGCAGAGATGCCCAAAGGAGGATGAGTCCTCATATTTGAAAAGATTATTAGGACAGTACAAGGAGCCAAGATCCATAGTATGTCCCGGACTAGCCCGACGGGGTGATTGTGTAATCAATTCCGAAACGGTCCGATGGGACCACTGGTCGGGAAAAGTTTCAGAACGAGCCGCGAATAGGTCTAGATTTGTATAAGTTCTAGAATGACCCGCAATGGGTCTAAATGTGTATTAAACTCTAGAACGACACGTGAATGGGTCCTGATGTGTATAAGTTCTAGAACGACCCGTAATGGGTCTAAATGTGTATTAAACTCTAGAACGACCCGTAAGAGGTCTAGATTGTGTATAAGTTTTAGAACGACCCGCAATGGGTCTAAATGTGTATTAAACTCTAGAACTACCCGCGAATTGTTCTAGATGTGTATAAGTTCTAGAATGATCCGCAATGGGTCTAAATATGTATTAAACTATAGAACAACCCGTAAGAGGTCTAGATTGTGCATAAGTTCTAGAACGACCCGCAATGGGTCTTAATGTGTATTAAATTCTAGAACGACCTGAGAAGGGATTTAGATATATGTATAAGTTCTAGAACGACCCGCGAGAGGTCTAGAGAAGGGGTCAGGCAGACGAAACCTTCCCAACATTATCAAGAATTCTTAAATAATAAATCGTGTGCACACGCAATATTATAAGCTAAGTAAGAGATTTGTGAACTTGAGTGAGATTAGAACAAAATATGAGATTGACTTTTGAGTCGAGATTAATGGGTCGTTAAGTCCGACCTCGTTCCATGTCACAACTCTTTTGTAGGTTTTGTATCCATCGTAGGTTTGTCACCTTATTTTTGAAATCTACTCCACGGGCAAGGTTGTTTAAGAGTGACATTTACTTTTTGGACTACGATGACTCAATCGTCGAATCCGCCTTTTTATTAGACTATTGTGTTGTGATATCTCTGGGTTGTATGTTACCTGTGAACTTAGCAATCTATTTATCTAATCTACTTATTGGGCTATTAGCTCAAGAGTGAGCTCGTGTCGTACGTAAGTTAAAAGGAGGTGAAATGGCCAAGCGACAGTGATGGGAATAGCAGGTGTATACGGGACCGACTTGTAAAGTGTCACCACGACTACCGACTAATCGTTGGTAAGGAGTAATCTTAATTTCTGTACTTTTTAAATTTATGGTTAATACTAACTCTTTTGATTATTGAAAGGACACGATGAATTTTCGTGCTTGTGTAATAAGAGTTCAGTAGATGTATTAATATAAAAAGTTCAAATTTGTCCGTATATTCGGAAGAAAAATATTGTTCTATTTTACAAATTATACTATATTTTTTAGTATTAATATTAAAATATTATTTTGAGTTTTGGGTTGTTATATAATACCAATACATTGCCATTGGAACCGAGCTCTAATAATTTCTCAGTTTTTCCTTCCTCATATTTGTAATGTTTGAATTATTCAGTTGATTAAATTCTTCCAATCTATTAACTGTGCCAATAGCTCACTAGTATACTCATTTTGTAGGTATGCTCAAAGGGAAACTCAAGAGCTAAGCAGCAATGGAGGAAGACGACGGGTGCATACGAGACCAACCTTGGAGCGTCGTGTGCACTGCCGGCTAGCCGTTGGCAAAAGTTTTGAAGCCAAATTATTTTTGTTTTTTTTCTTTTGACAAATCCCCGTTGCTAATTTTGATTGCCACGGTGTCACGATGGAAATCCTGTGTTTATGGTTGTGAAATTAGATTTCGTATACTTATGTAAAAAGTTTAAATTTAATCATATTTTTTGAATACAAATACTATACAAACTATAAGTTAATATTAAAATATGAAACCTTAAAGTTGTTTTATTAGTAACGTGTTTGTGTTGTTACAAACAGGAGCCTTCTTTATATATTGGAAAGATGACTAGACAATTCCCTCTGAGATACTTAATCATTTTTTCGACCTCTACAAGAAAGAAAATCTCAAATTACTCTCATGGACGGCCAAACTCTTATCGACTCATTTGGTCTTTATCCTTGAATGTTGAGGAAAATAAATAAAGTAATCTTCTAAAATTATCTTGGTAATATTTCATAAAATAGATGGGACAAATTATCCAACCTCAGAACTCGATTCATGTCTAGAAAATCCTTCATAATAGCATCTCGATTAATAAAAACCGGGAAAATATGTGGCTTGTGTTCCCCTAGCATATGCCGACTCTCTGAGGATAACAAGGAAGTAATGGATAATATTTGCGTACGCTGTTTAATCAGAAAGGTTTTGTGGCATTTCCTTCAAGATTTATTTCAAGAGGAAGCATGATCTTTGAGAGAATTTTAAGGTGCTTTTGCTTTAGGCCACGCAGAAAAATATAGCATGCGAATTCAAACTCTATAGCGTGCATGTTTTTTTTTTTTTTCATATGTTGGTTGGTTCGGAGATACTTAAACGAGAAGATTTTTTTAGGGGAAAACTTTGTATATCCATTTTTCGAAAGCATGGCTTGGGTAGTTTCCATAACAGCATCGAAGACTTCTTGATTCTTCACGCTGTAAGAATCAAAGAGAAACTCTAAAAATGACCTACTATAATCCCAATCTCATGGCACCCTTCTCCCCAAACTTGGCTAAAGTCAATATTGATGGTGCATCGAGAGGTACCTTAGATCACTCGAGCTATGGTGGAATTTTTCAAACATATAATGGATTTCTTAAACGGTGCTTCTCATTTTACACTTGGGTAAAGTTCGCTTTTGAAGCGGAATTTATGAGTTTGATTTGGCCATTGAAATTGCTTCTAGATTCAAGTAGATCAACCTGTGGGTAGAATAAGACTCGGAATTCGTGGTTAATTCATTCAAATGTAATTCCGCCAATGTACCATATGTTGGATATATATATATATATATATATATAAACTTGTTATTTGCAACCTTCATTATATTATGCGCGTAGCGCCCTGCAACTTTCAATATATTATGCACGTAGCGCCTTGCAACTTTCATTATATTATACGCGTAGCGCCCTGCAACTTTCAATATATTATGCGCGTAGCGCCCTGCAACTTTCATTTAAGTTTTACACAGGAGGTGCCCTGCGGCTTTCATTTTCCTAATCTGCTCAACAAAATGGAGTCACAGAGAGAAAGAACAAAACTGTTCTTGACATGAGCAAGAGAATTCCAAAAGAAATTTCAGCTGAAGCTGTAGCAACAGCTGTCTACTTGTCCAACCAAGCGTCGACAAGAAGTGTGTGGAGCAAAACTCCACAAGAAGCCTGGAATAGGAGAAAGCCAAGAATTTCTCACTTAAGAGTTTTTGGCAGCATTGCCTAAGCTCATTTAGCAGATTAAAGAAGGAGCAAGCTAGATGATAAAAGGGAGAAACTCATTTATATTGGCTATGACATGAGCTCAAAAGGCTACAAGCTTTACAATCCAAGCAACAGAAAGACGATCATTAGCCACGATCTAGAGTTTGATGAAGAAAGTGCATGGGATTTTGGTTCCAAGAAAATGACTTCAACTTATTCCCTAGTTATGAGGAAGAAGAACAAGCAACAATTGAGCAACCAAGAGAACAGCCTATTACACCGCTTGCAACACCGACGCCAACTGATGACAGAAATTCACCACCATCTTTCTTGAAAGAAAGAAAAGAAGAGCGTACAAAGAGTCTTGAAGAGATTTACGAAGTTACTTAAAGACTTGAAAATCTCACTCTTTTTTGTCTTTTTGCTAATTGTGAACCGATGAACTTCCAGGAAGCTGCGCAAGAAGAAAAATGAAGAACCGCAATGGATGAAGGAATTGCGGCCTTAAAAAAGAATGACCCGTGGAAACTCACTCCACTTCCAAAAGGTTACAAAGCTATCGGTGTAAAATGGGTGTATAAGGTGAAGAAGAATAGAAAGGGAGTGATCGAGAAGCACAAAGCAAGACTAGTGGCAAAAGGCTATAGTCAGAAAGCGGGCATCAACTATGATAAAGTTTTTTCTCTTGTTGCTCGATTATAGACCATAAAGCTAATACTTTCTTTAGCTACTCAGAATAAATAGAAGATTCATCAAATGGATGTGAAATCTGCGTTTTTGAATGGAGTTCTTGAAGAAGAAGTCTACATTGAGCAACCAATGGGATATGTAGTGAAGGGACAAGAAGACAAAGTCCTAAATTTGAAGAAGGCCCTTTACGGGTTGAAACAAGAACTACCAGCGTAGAATAGTTGGATCGACAAATACCTTGAAGAAAATACAAGAAATGTCAATACGAGCACGCTCTGTACATTAAGATCAAAGATCAAGATGTCATGATCATCTGTCCATATGTTAGTGATCTAATTTTTACAGGAAACAACCAAAGAATGTTTAAAGAATTCAAGAATGCGATGACAAGAGAATTTGAGATGATTGATATTGGGCTCATGGCGTATTATCTCGGCATCGAAGTCAAGCAGAGATAAGACGACATTTTTATGTCCCAAGAAAGCTATGCAAAGGAGATATTGAAGAAATTCAAGATGGATGATTGCAAGCCAATCAAGATGCCGATTAAATGGGAATTAAAGTTTCCAAAGACGATGAATCAGAAATGGTGGATCTGACACTCTTCAAGAGTCTTATTGGAAGTCTGTGGTAGTTGAAGTGTACCAGACCTTATATTCTCTATGAAACCAGACTTGTGAGTCGTTATATGAAAACTCCAACGACTCCCCATTTCAAATCTGCCAAGAGAATACTTCGATACCTCAAGGTACAATACTTTGGCTTCTTCTATTCAACTTCTGTTGATTACAAGCTCGTTGGTTATAGCGACAGTGATTGGGTTGGTAACATTGATGATAGAAAGAGCACAACTGGTTTTGTATTTTTCATGGAAGATACTGCATTCACTTGGTTATCAAAGAAGGAACCGATTGTTACACTCTCAAGATGTAAAGCTGAGTACAATGCAGGAACTGCATGTACATGTCATTGAATTTGGCTAAGGAATTTGTTAAAAGAATTAAGCTTGTCACAGATTGATCCAACATAGATTTTTATCGAGAACAAGCTAGTAGTTGCTTTGGCAAAGAATCCAATTTGTCATGATCGAAGTAAGAACATCGATACTCGTTATCACTATATAAGAGAATGCATTGCTAGTAAAGAAGTGCAACTGAAATACGTGAAGTCTCAAGATCAAATTACTGACATCTTTACGAAGCCACTAAAGCAAGAAGTATTAGACTAAGAAACTTTCTTGGTATTATAAAACAAGTTTAAAGTGGGTGTTGGATATATATATATATATATTTATTTATATATATATAAAAACTTGTATTATCCACGTAGCGCCATGCAACTTTCATTAGATTATGCGCGTAGCGCCCTACAACTTTCGTTATATTATGCTCGTAGAGCCTTGCAACTTTCATTTAGGTTTTATGCAGGAGGTACTCTGCAGTTTTTATTTTCCTATAAATAGGCCGCTCATTTGGAGAAGAGAAGAACAGAAGTGAGAGAGAATAAAAGAAAGAAGCAAAGCTTCTTAGAGAGAAAACAAAGCAACACTTTGTGAGTGAAAAGTTGTTGAGGGAAAAGAAGTAGTGTGAGAAGTCAAATTGTAAAAGTGTTGTTATCTTTGTATGTAATAGTATTTGTGAGTGAGAAATAAAATATCTCTTTTTCTAGCACATATATATTCCAACACCGTGGATTCTCCAAAATAAATTGTTGAATGCTCTGCTACTTGCTGATCAAATGAATGTAAAGATCTCACATATCTATCGTGAAGGAAACTGCGTCGTAGACAAACTAGCTTCTCTCTCAATGGGCCTGGATGTTAAAAATTAGTGATTCAATGCTCCAGAATACTTGTATAGACTTAATTATAGAGACACGATTCCTAAATTTAGGAACTCTTAGTCTCTATCAGATCATGCACTCTTTTTCGTCTAATAAAATGTGATTTGGATTGTAATACAAACTACATTTTACTGTAGCAATTGGGTTTAAGTTTAAATTTTTGCGAGTAAATTTATTATAACAAAATAGTTTAAATCAAAAAATTTGAAAAACAAACAACGCCTTAAAGTTTTAGTAAGGATCCATTATACTGCGTGTACAACCTATAGGATAGGAAGGCACTTTAGTTTTCACTGGTTCTGTTGCTTTTCCTGTTTTATCATTCTTATTGGACCCATGTATTACTTTTTCAGTTTCTTCTAATTATATCCGGACTCTAGTTGGAGAGGAAGTGAGCAGAGGATCAAACATACATACGTAAGCCTCTCGGTTTCTAGGGTGTGTCAACTTAGTTGAAATATGTTCCTAACTAGTGCATTTTTCTAGCTTAAAGAATTGATAGCAATTTTATATTTGTAACATTATTGTAAATAAAATTAACGTTAAAATTTGTTGTCATGAATATCTAAAGGTAAGAATAGATGTGGCATCCATGGAGCAAACAAAAAGCTGGCTGTAAAGTAGCATATGTACCTGCAACTTGGAATACATTCAACTTGAATTTTAAGAGAAAAAACAGAAATAAAAAATAAAATAAAAACTTTGGCAACATTCCCAGTCATTTTCGTGGGCTAAAATTCCTGTAAAATAAAATGCTTGAATTTATTCTCTTATTTATGCTACTCCCATATAATTTGAAGCTACTTTTTAAAGAAGAGAAGGTGCTACAGTGTCCACTTTTTGATGTTCTAATTCGCCTTTCCAAGTTCCAAACCAACATAAATTCTCATGGAACAAATTTAATCATGCTAAATCATCTTGACGTTTAACATGAGAAAACTAATTAATTAGGCTGTTTAACTTGTATATCCATTTAATTAAGTGTAATTATCACTAGAAATCTTGACCGGTTATAAAAAGAAAATAATACGTCTATATGATACTATAATTAATCGACACTCATAATATTTGAAATTGCCATTAATATACTTTGGTGACAATAATAATGTGATCATTGTACTGACCGAATTTGCGTGAAAAATGCAAGTTGTTGTAGTTAATGTTAAAATTTTCAACCATGGACTTCAGTAACAACTGATCTCAAAATTTACTTTATATTACATGCTTTTTTACATTAGTCACAACAATTACTAAAAAACACGAAATTTTTTTTTATTGAAAAATGTTACACGAATAGATTAGTTGGACAAAAGTAAGACACGAAAATTCCAATAATATAGATTTAAAATGCATCATATAGATTACTCGACTCTAAACGGTGGTTAAACTAATTAAGTAATTGCTCAAACATCAAATTGGTGCTTTTGCGAGCATATCTACAGTGTTCTCAAAGATTATTCCCTTACCAACTGTACCACTAGAATCTAGGTACAGGGAGCCCTAAAAATAAAAATTAAAAAGCGAACAGGCACTACATATATATACATGGAACAAAATTTATGGTCCAATTAACGATCAAATGGCTTGCAAAAACCCGGCTGTTCCTTCTTGCACTATAAGTGCAGAACAGGACTATGGAAGCCAAACCCTAGAAAGAATTGCCAAGCAGCTGCGACTGTACAAACCGACGACCGTAGCTGAGGGTGACGACCACATCAACGATGGAATTAATATCGACGCTACGAGTGCGGGATATGAACAGTTTTCGCGTGCTGTTTGGCGAGAGAGAAGAGCAGCCGTCCTGGTATGTCTTTTTGAGGGTCATCAAGGCGAGCTTAGGGTTATTCTAACCAAGAGATCCATGAAGTTGTCATCATATCCAGGTGTGTCTAAAATATTATCTCTCACCGCTTATATGTTATATGGCTTAGTTAATAGGAGATATTTTTAGGGATCTATTTGATATTTGGTTATTTTTCGGTTTATGTTACAAAGAAATGATCCAATGTCTTAAAAATAAAGAAATCAATCATTAACCCTTTAAAATCTAAGGGTATAAAGGTAAAATCACGACTTCATGTAATTAAGAAAATAACTTCTTCTTAATTAATGAAAACGTTGGTCATTTTCTTAAAACATGATTCAAAAAATAGTTGATTGCTTAATAATCTCTATTTTAATGTGGTTACAGGCGGAACTGAAAAAATTTTCAAAGCAAATAAATTAAGATTAAATTTTAAGTTATTAAGTCAGGCTATTGAGCAATGAGCACGACTGTTTATTAATTTTAATTGAAGTAAATACTAAATTTATATTTTTAAATTGGCCTAATACATAAATAAATTTGGACGATATGGTAGGAATCAAAAAATTACAAGGAATACGTACAGTCGAAAAACTTTTCATATAACACTGTAAAATTTTGATTTTTTAAAAATAGAGGGCGTCAGAACAGATGCTCCTAGGACTCTATAACTTAGCAAAAGAATTTTGTTTCATTGACAATCTATAATATGAATATTATTATTATCAGTAATTTGTATTGGGACATTTTTTGATTATGTTTTAAACAAATAGCCAACATATATAAAAATTAAAAAATTAGTCAATTATCCATAAAAACAAATATGGCACAAAGGTAAAACTACAATATTATATAGTTAAATAAATGGATATTTTCTTAATGAATAAAAATATTGGCTATTTTTTAAAAATATTATTCTAAAATTGATTATTTGCTCAATAATCTTGAATTTTTAATAGACTCGATTGTATATATGTGTTTCCACGTGATAACAATGATAAGGATATTGAAAAACAATAATAAGGATCATAATAAAGATGAGGTAAAAAATATTCAAACTATCTTATATAACCAAAAGAGAGGGGTAAAATATTGTAGCATCTACAGTGATTAGCAAAATTACCATACCATCCTCCTTTAAAATGATCAATCCCTTATACACCTTGCCGTCAGTTTACATTAGATTGAGGTCAGACTACAATACTGCCCTTGCTCAGTTAATTCATCTTTTAACTGCTTAAGGGCTTTTTCGTCATTTTTGCGCCCTTTTGGTTTTATGCAAACTACTTTTCATTTGTTTTTTTGTCTGTCACCTTTTCGTACAAGAGAGAGAGACCCCGCTTGTTGGGTTTTGTTCAATAATGAGCAAAGTGTGTAAGTGTGTGTAGAGGAAACTTATATGTTTGAGAGAAGAGTCCTATATGAAAAAACTTATAAAGAAAATGTGTTCTTTATATGAAAATGGCTTACTAGTGGGTTTGAACTACATGCAAGCTAAGAGTGTGCCACTTGGCATACTCACACAGTTGTCCAGGTGGCGAGCGTTCGCGCGAGCGAATGTGAGCCCGAGCCCGAACGCAGCACATCGCACTTGTTGGCAGTGAGGCTATAAACACGCACTTGTGGCACGTGGCTTGAGTGAGAGCGTTGCGTTCGTGGAGTAGCGGACTCTCTTGCGGTGCTTAGCTCTTAAAACTGTTTTTCAGCGAAGAGTTGCGACTCTTTGACTGAAAAACGTTCTTTTCTCTACATAAAACATATGTTGAACGTTTTTTGATACATGAAAAGACATAAGAAAACATCCAACAATCTTGAGAAACACTTCCATTAAGAAATCTTTGCCTTCAATTAAGTTTTTATTATTGCTTTGGTGCAAACTCAATCAACGCTTGTCGTATCCAGCGGCGTATTTGAAAGTTGTTCCACAAAGCGAGATAGGACGCAAATAAACGCTTAAGAAAAACGTTTCGTATGTGATTGAAGCCTCGTTCTTCATCGTTTCCTTCAAAATTTCCAACACCACTATGATGTGGGAGACTACTATCTTTTCGTATAAAGGCATATTAGTAGGACTTTGTAATTTTTTTATGGATAGTACAAAAATAAATAAATAAAAATGGGCGTCCTCAAAAAAATTTTCTATATTAAAAATAATAATATTGAACCCCTGTAATTTTTCATTAACCTATATAACTAAAATTCAAGCAAAAAGCAAAATCCTATATAAGTAAAAGATATGGGTTTTTCACAGGAGAATCTTATGTGAGCAAATAGAATTATGATTCTACTATTATTTAGTTAATTTGGTTAATAATTTTTCCGGAGTTTTTGATCTGCTTTGTCATTTTTTTATTTTTTATTTTGAAAAAGTACCACTTAATTTATTTATATTTGTTATTTTTGAGGGCATGAGGTCTCTAAAATAGAGACTGAAAAATAATTTTTTTCTTTTTCTTTTCAGTCATTTTTTCTCTTCTCTAATTTCTTTTTCAATCTCAATTTATTTTTTCTTGCCACTTGAGTGTCGAAAATTTTTTTCGTCGTCTCCGTTAGTTGTAAAATTTTCTTCTTCAATCTATAGACACTCAGTATGTTATACCTTGTTTGTTCAAATTTTTTTTTAAATTGCGTTCTTAGTGAAAAAAGATATCGTAAAGAAAGATTAAAAGATAATTAATACAAATTATGAAAACTATTTTGATAAATTAAAATTCATAAATTTTGTTTTTTACTTTAACATTGCAGCAAAGAAGAACAAGTAGAAAATTTTAAGAATTGGATTTTATTGTATATATATATATACACACACACACACACTAAACATACCAATTTTTATCAACTTTTTAATACCAACCGATGTGGCACTTGAATTGTCATATTTTAATTGACTGAATATCAAATATTTCTAATTAAATGATAAATACTAACTAATAAAAATATGATACGTAAGTTGATATTAAAAAATTTGATAAAAAAAGTAATATGTCTAATACTACTGTATATATTTGTGTAAACGTTAACTAAATGAAAAAATATATTATCAAAATTTATTTCATCAACTTTTTATTATATTTTAACACACATTATTATAAAATATGTATTCAAATATTTTGTATAAATTTTATCATCTGTTATTACTTTTGCTTAGCATAGATTTTATTATTTTTCAAATATTATTAACTTTTACTATTTTATTTAAAAAAAGATCCGCTGCAACGAGCGGGTTTTTGAGCTCGTTTTTACTACAAATGCCCAATATTTATACTAATTTTTGGGTCAGTTAAGTTAATAGCTATTTTGGACTGTGTGTTTTTAAAAAAATAGCCATAGTTTTAAAAAATTTAAAAACTAACCATAAAACTGTAAGAAATTTCTGACAATAATGGTTAGTTTTTAAATTTTTTGAAATTGCGGCTATTTTTTAAATTTATTTTATAAAGAGTGGCTATTTTCTTAAAATTCCCTTTAATCTTTAAAAAATAATCACTTTATTACTTCTATTTATTTTTTGGTATTTCAGTTAATATTCGTTATAGAGTTTTATGCATCTATTATTATGATAATTCATTCAATTACTTACCATGCAAATAGTTAACTGAGTAATTTGCTTAAGTTGTAAAATCAATTGTTCAAAATTTAGGGCAATATTTATCATAATCTTATTATATATTGCCTTTTGTTTTCTTTGGAAAATAGGAGACGTAGCATTGCCGGGTGGGAAAATGGATGAGGGAGATGTGGATGATTCAGCAATAGCACTGAGAGAGGCAGTGGAAGAGATTGGCTTAGAACCAAAGCTGGTTCAAGTCGTTACAAACCTAGAGCCTTTTATATGTCTGCAGGTATTCAGTGAACTTTTAATATTAGGTTATTATTGATCAACTTATAAGTTATTAAATTAGGTTTTTCTAATAAATTTCTTGACGTAATTTCTGCAGCATCATCTACTTCTCAAAGTTATTCCAGTCATAGGTCTATTAGATCGGATGGAAGATTTTAAACCTGTCCTCAATACTGATGAAGTCGACGCTATGTTCGATGTTCCTTTAGAAATGTTTCTCAAGGTTTGAGATTTTCTTTCTTGCTAATATGATATATCTAACTTTTTGTTTGTTGATACTTCCATCAATTTGTAAACTTGTTTTTATTTTTAATATATTTGTAAATTTTTGTAGCATATGATACTACAAGAATCAACTCTTTTAGTCGCCGAAATTCATAAAGTATTCGCCGATAACTATCCATGCCCACATTGGCAACCACTTATGTGGTCGTCAATAAGTGGTCGTTGATAGTTATCAACAAAAACAAAAATAAAACAAAAAAAAAAAAAGTGACCACAAAATGTGGTCGCCGTTAGTTCCAACTAGAAAACTTGGTCACCGATACTTTAAAAATGATCACCGAATTTTTGGTCAGACCTACCATAACTCGGTCGTTTACTTTTATTATTAGCGACCATTCTTTGAAAATGTGATCGCCAATACTTTTTATTTTTTTTATTACTTTTAATATTTTTTTTTGTTTTACTTATAGTTTTTCTACTTACAAAATATAAATATTGGTAATAATTATAAAAAAATTTAATATAAAATATATATATGTGTATTTATATATCATTAATTAATTAGCGGTTGATATCATAATTAGTTACATACTAATACATGCTAAATGTATGAAAAAGGAAAAAATACATACTAATAAGCTAAAAAGTCCAATAGAAAATAACATATATGTTAAAAAAATTAATCAACTAGATCGGTATCGAACTCGCTATTTGTGTCCATGTCCACGTCGTCATTATCCTTAGGGGCTAGCTACAAGCGGTGTAGGTGAGCGTTGCTAGGAGCGAATAATCTAAGGTGCAAGCTAGGGGGCATACGGTATACCCTAAACTAGCTCTACATGGTGAGGGCTCATGTAGCTGTACATTTGTGTAAACTGCTCCCCCATCGACGCCATCTTTCTCTGCCTAACCTAAAACTCCTCGAAAGATGCTGATGGCTAATAAGATCCATGTTACTCTGAAGGGCCAACATGTGCACGCACAGACTTCTTGATCGTTGATCCAATCCCATTGAAGTTACTACGAACCGACATAAGAACCTCAGCCATAATGTCCTTCTCAGACTTGCGCTGGCTCGGATCTTGTGCCAACTATGTTTGACGAACATCCGACATCTTCTTTTACTACAACGTTGGAAATAAAATAATTTTAAAAAAAGAAAATAGCTTTATCTTTATACTACTAAATTGATATTCTAAAACTTACATAACTTTTTTTGGCGGCCTTAGTTGTCCACTTATCCTTCTTCCAATGCTTCTGCTCATAGCTGTATGCTAGACTCTTCAAATGTCGGGTGTAATCGAGCCGAGCCAAGCCGAGTCGAGCTTTGAAATGCTCAAGCTCGGCTCGACAGGTTTTTCCTGAGACTGAGCTCGAGCTCGAGCTCGATAAAATTGAGAAAATGAGGCTCGAGCTTGATCAACAAAAGCTCAAGCTCGGCTCGAGCTCGACTCAGGTTTGGCTCGATAATTAAGCTCGTTCGAGCTTTTTTTGAGCTAAAGCTCGAGAAAAGCTCGTTTTGAGCTCCAGTTCGAGGATCCAGATCGTCGGAGGAACACGAGGCTTGGCTGTGGGGGGCTTGGGCCTCTTGCACAATCGAGCGAAGAGGAACGCGAGGCTTCACAGCTCGGTTATGCAGATAGGGCCTCTTGCACACGACGAGAGGCGGTGGCTCGAGCGGGGATTCTTGGCTTCATTGAGAGAGGAAGCGGACCACGATGAGAGCCGGTTCGTTCGGACCACGACGAGAGCCAGTTTGTCCAGACCACTACGAGAGCCAACAAAAGTGCACCAGGGCGTGGGCCAGCGCAGCTCGCGCAAGTGGAGGCAACGCCGGGAAGGGGTTGGGGCCGCCAAATCTCAGTATCGCGCGAGGGAGACGACTTGGAGCAGTATGCGCGGGCGTTACGCGAAAGGCGGCCGAGCTGGCCGGAGCAGAGTAGGGGCGCGATGAGGATGCGGTCGCCATCGCGGTAGAGCATCGCGAGGTGCGGGGCGAGACTCGACGGGGCTGTGCGCGTGGAGGCGGGTGATTGAGATGCAGAAGAGCTCGCGCAGTCGTGTGCGAGGAGGAAGGGCGGTGCCGGCGGGGCCTGGCTGAGAGAGATGAGTGAGGGAGAGAGTGAGCTGAGTGAGAAAGAGATTTTGAGAGAGATGAGTGAGGGAGACGGCTGGTGAGGGGGAGAAGAGGAAGAAAAAATAAATAATTAATTAACTAAAATAAAATAAAACTCTAATTGAAATTGGGCTTTTTATTTGGGCCATCCTAACTTTAATTAGTGACTAATAGTAGTAGTAGACATTGTGATTATTTATTTTTATAACTTTAATTTTTTTTATGTTATAAGTTTATAAAAATATTTTTTTTATAATATAAATATATAATATATATTTATTGTATTATATATAATATAAAATGAGCATGTTCGCGAGCCTGTTCTCGAGCTCATAAACGAGGCTGTTCACGAACATATAATCGAGCCTGTTCGCAAGCTTCAATGAGCCGAGGTTTAGTTAGTTCAAGCTCTGTTCATTTATTATTCGAGTCCTAAAATCATGTTCAAGATCGGCTCGTTTACACAACGAGCCGAACACGAACGAGCTTTTGTCGAGCCGAACATCGAGCTGCTCACGAACGGCTCAGCTTATTTACACTCTTACCTGTGTATCCTATCGGCATTTTGCAAAACATATGGCACTGTGCATCGGCTTTGTGATCTGCTTCTTCTGGTAGTTACTCTTGTTCTGATTGATATTTCCTGCAAATAATTTAAAATAAGTAGATATTTAATCCAACTATACTTATAATAAAACAATATATTAGATCATATGCCTTAAATTGCTATTAGTTTATGTGAGTAATATGATGATGTCACTGCTCTAACTAAGTGCAACTATTATGAGGCATTCTCTTCGCTCCGTCTACACCGTATTATTGCAACATCGTGTTGTAGTGTCACTGCAATCGTTCTTCTAATCCTTCAAAGCCTTTCTCTTCTAATGCTCATTGGACGCACGATGCTCCGGCATATCCACAATGTGAAGCTTACTATTGATACGTGCAGCCATACAAGCTTGTGTTGATCAAAATCCTAATCCTTTCAGTAGAAGAAGTGTGGCCTCAGTATATCCCTAGTGATCATGTTAATAATCTCTTTGAAGTTTGTAGAGCGATCCTCAATCGCCTCTTATTTCTCAACCTCGTTGAATATAATGTCTAAATGGCCGCTTTCGGCTTGCTAACGTTAATCTTCCACAGCAGCAAGCTTGTGTTGCTTACAACCCTTCCTCTTCTAAGCTACAGATGTAGGCCTTAAAAAAAAAAAGATCAAATTTTGCGGGTAGCAAATCAAAGAAAAACCAATTATTATAAAACCATACCAGCCTCATCTTACTGAATGGGGACTCGGCATCCTCATCATGACTGCCACCATTGTCTCCCTGCTAGCAGGCGAGAGGCCTTATAGTGGCCATGAGAAAAAACATAATGACAAAACTGAACATCGTCAAGTAGTTACGAAGAAAAAGAAATAGCATTAATCCAGTGAATGAAATTGCATTAAAAATTACATCAATATAGAGCAGTTCTTATAAATCGTACTAATCGTTATCTGACGTGTCGGAATTCTTAGTATTGTTATTATTAGAAGTTTCATCGTCCCCATCCTTGAGCATGTCATCAGAAACATTGTCACTGATAAAATGTATTTTCTTGTCATCAACTTTCAATTATCATTATACTCGTTGCCCGTTTCGACTTACGCTACCACATTATCGTAGACATTGCCTCTGTCCTGTGATAGGAAACAGAGTCAACAGATGGAAATTTGACCATGGGTTAAAAGTTTTCACCAGGGCCCTCCAAAGGAATATTCTGCTCCAGAGCATTGGGTCAATCCCACACATGACTAGGATTGTAGTGTTGTGCAACTTTTGACGACAATGGCTCATTTATCAAATCATCAGTGTGAAAGGCATGTTGAGCTTGTGTTGATAGGATGAACGGGTCGTCTTCGTACCATTCCGCATTTGTTTCGATATTTGTCGTATTATGTCTAAAGTACTCAACGACTTAGGCAGCTTCATCTCTTAACTTGTTCGTTGACAACTTTTTTATTCCTTGTCAAAGAGTAGAAGGATTTGAAAACAAAACCAAATAAAGAAAGAAAACAACAAACATAAAAAGAGCATAAAGAAATATTAAAATATATATATATAAAAAAAAGGAGTGCAATGGAACTTACAAATACATAAAGTATCTACCAAATTCTCTAATAAAGATGGCAATAAGAGAACCAATATTTTTTTTTTTAATATTTCAAATCACTTCTCACCACGAGCACTAAGCTGATCACAGGATAACGTTTCCTTCTTAGGAATCTTGTTAACTTCTTACTCAAAATATCTAATTTTTCCCATTTATCCCAAGGAAAAAAAAAACATAATTATTCCGCTTCCATATATATATATATATATATATTACCCTTTTTTCTATAAGTTTCTAGCTTATTCTTTTTCCACCAATGTAGACGATGAATTTTACGAAGCCAAACTAATGTCTCTAGAGGCAGTAGTTGCTGACTTTAAAACTAATTAAATTTAACATGCATTTTTCTAAAGTTATTAAATAATCTGTCAATATCTGAATGGAAAGCATATTACAAGCTTTTTTTCGCTTTCATTTCTAGAACGTGCATATATGAGCTATGAAGTTAATTGACTATCAACAAATTGCAGAAAGAACTCGAGCAACAATAATAAGTGCGAAAGCAAGGCTCCTACAATGATAGATAAACATGTAAATGTTGATTTTAAAAGAAAAAAGGAAGTAGAACTCTCTAACCTAAACAGCAACGAGAAAGACAGAGAGAACGCGACGACCACTCTTGTGATGATTCGGCCATGACTGTTCATAAAAATGCTATTATCAAGCTCTCAAAGCCAGGCCTTAAGTTGAGATTTCAAGCGCATACACGCATATTTCTTTGCCCTTCCCTACTTCAGCAACTCAGAAAAAAGTAAGTATTTCAAATCCCTATGAATGTCCCATCGTCTACGCCCCTAAAAGGCAAAATTATTCTTTACGGCCATTGATTCTTTCCTTGATCTTGTCATGAATTGGATAAAGGACTTTTAGGACTCAATTATGTGCTAGAATGATCCATGACTTGGTTAGTCGTCAACGATTGCAATGTGGAAGAGATAAATGAGTCTTGAAAAGAATGGTCCGTCGTCCAAATTCATGACAAGATCCAAGCCAGAATCAAAGGCCACAGAAAATGATTTTGCCTTTTAAGATGTAGGCGATGGGATGTTCATAGGGATTTGAATATTTACTTTTGTATAAGATTCATGAAGCGACGACTAATTACATAATATAGGAAGAATAAATACGCATGTCCGGATTTCAAATCTCGATTTAAGGCCTACTTGGCTTTGAGACCGCGGCAATAGCATTTTTGTGAATAGTCATGGCCCACTCATCACAAGTTGAAGTGGACGTTGCATTGTCCATGCCCTTCTCGTTGCTGTTCGAGCTACAGAGCTCTGCTTCGTTTATTCTATAAAAACAACCTTTTCAGGTTTATCTTTGATCAGAGCCTTTTCCTTTGCGCTTATTGTTGCTCGAGTTCTTTCTCTAATTTGTTGCTAGTCAATAAACTTGACTTCATAGTTTGTATAAGTATGTATGCTAGAAACGAATGACAAAAATCTTGCGATATGCTTTACAATCAAATAAGGACAGATTATCTAATAACTTTAGATGACGTTAAATTTTAATGACTTTATGCCCTATTCCATTGCGTCAAATTTTAGCAATTTTACCTTTTTAATTTATAATTATAGTAAAACTTAGGATTGAAAATTCAACTTTGTGGTAATGTTGATCATGTAAATTAGTCATATAAGAATCTTTTAAAGACTCGTGACTTTAAGTAAGGCACGGTTTATGTAAAAATTTAAAAGTGTATTTTTAAATTAACTTTTAAAAGTTTGAAATACAAAAGTAGTCAAAAAAATAAAACTAAATTAAAAACTATAGTAAGCAATTAAAATATAACTATCTGAAATATATAGAACCGTGAATATAAAAAAATTATGGACTAACTAGAAGACATAATTGAAATGAAAAATTCAATCATGTGTAGATTATTGATAAAAGACATACTATGTTATCCTTTTCTCATGGATCCGTACTTGATCATGACATATTTCACTGTGAACAATATCTCTTTGTTGATCACTACTTCACTTGTACCGGGTAAACTTTTTTTAAAAGGTTAGTGAATATTGTAGTATTAACTATTCATGCAACGTGACATTCATGCGCAGTTTTAATTTTTTGTTGCAGCTAACTAACATAATTGTTTGTTTAAATTTTGGATCATGCAGAGAGACAATCATAAATTCGACGAGAGAGAATGGATGGGTTTGAAGTATGTTGTCCATAACTTTGAATATGCTCATAATGATGATCAACAAGAGGTTTTTCTCATAAAGGGTTTAACTGCAAGTATTCTTCTCAAAACAGCCTCTATTGTCTACCAAAAATTACCAAATTTCGAAGAACATCATCTACCTGATTTCCAAGAATTGCAAAAGTCCTTATGCAATTTCTCATGATATCTATAAGTATATTGTAAGAGAACGTGATAATAAGTGATTAAATTATATTTTAATACGCATGTCTAATTATGTTTGTTGTATCGTTGCAAAATACTAATACAAGTGGGGGATTTACAGACAATATTTAGTAATGTTTTTAGATGATTTTCCAATCATTCAACATTTTTAACCTTTATAAGATACTCGATGAGTCAACCGAGTCTTGGCACATTGATTGAGCATCAATGCTATCATTTCTTCTAGTATGTATAATACAATTTCGAAGATGCATGACAGAACTGATAATTTTCCCTCTATTAAAAAAAAAGGAAAATGAATAAAACAGAAAGTAAAGGAAACAACGAAGAAACGTCTCAAAATGTCCAATGTTCTTTTCAGCCAAAAAGAAAAAGGTCAAATATTTTCTAGTAGAGTTCTTGGAATGTTCTATTCATAAAGGGAAAATAATTGTCGTTGAAAAAAAGAAGTACGTGATATGTTAAGGGTGCTTGGATTAGGATATGACTGAATTAATTGTTGTCAGGAAGAGGAATTATGAGACTGTTTGCTCAATAATCTCTTATATTTATAGGCTTATTTTGTTATCCTTAATTTTTTTTTTAAAAAACCTTCACACCTCTTTTAATAATATACAATATTATAATAATTGATAGGGTGCGTAGCTATGTCACTATAAGAAAAAAGGTTATCAGCGGCCAAAGTATCAGCGACCAAAAAATCGCCGATATTATTTGAATTAATTTCATGTAGAAAATATCAGCAACTAAATTTGGTCGCTGATAATTAGTTATCAGCAACCAAAGTTGGTCGCTGAAAATGGTTTATGCGACTAAGTCTTGGCGCGATTATTTCTCCGCGTCTAAAATTTTATCGGCGACCAAATTTTGGTCGCTGATAACGCAATTTCTTGTCGTGTGTCTTATTCCACTCTTCACACACTTTTACTACAATCACACCCCTTAATAAGTTTAACAATTGCTAAATATACAAAATATGATTCAAAAACACTATTATATACATTAATAATATTATTCCTGTTTTACCCATAATGAATCACTACTTTTTTTATTTTGTAATGTTATTTCTCTTTAATCTATATGTTCAATATTCTAAATAAAAATAAAACCAAACCATAAGAGATTTTTCCGGTAGCCTCCTTTAGGGTATTAATTTTTTTAACTAATTCATTTTTGTTTTCATGATTATATTCAACACACATACCTAATTTATAAAAATAAGCACATATATAAAGCTTATTTTTACTATAATATAATAAAACACTTCAAGATTTATGGAAACCATTGGATACTTGGACAATTATTTCTCTGGGCAGGGGTTACTACAATATTCACTTCTCTAATGGAGCAGATTGGTTAAGAGTTTAGCAAGCAAAACTTGGACCCTCAAACCACGTCTGTTTCGTCTTCAACCGTGGATGCCAGATTTATATCCCTTTAATGAGAGACCAACAAATGCGCAAGTATTGATTCGTATTTACTAGAGTTTTTTAGGCATTTAACCAAAATTTTGGGTAATTTTTTAAGATTTAGTCATAGTTTCACAAAATTAGATATTTAGCCATAAAATATAACATTTTTTGTTACATGAAACATATATACGTGTAAAAGTATAACATTTTATGTTACATATTACATTTAATGTTACATTTTTTACACGTATATATATTACAAAAAATGTTACATACTATGGCTAAATCTCTAATTTCGTGAAACTATGGCTAAATCCTTCAAAATTTATCTTTAAAATGGCTAATTACTTAACTGGCCTTATTTACGATTTGTTATGGATTCCTATTCACAATCTACTGGCTCCCCGCAGATTCTTTCCGATATGGATAAGTGCGTGGTCTATCAGCTGAAAATTGACAATGCTACGATTGAAGGAGATTTGGGTCATTACGCCCGAGTATTAATAGATATTTATTTATCGAAGACACTTCTATATTTAGTTATGATAGAACGTGAGAGATATTAATAAATCGTATCCTTCACTTATGACATTTGCCTGAATTGACATATGTCATACGTATGACATATGACGTATGTATAATTCTCAAAATTTTATAAGCCCACAATTTCTCCCAACTAACCTTGTCGAGGCTAATAATAATTAAAAGGACAATTCGGCTCCCTAGATTTCACATCAAGAAAGCCCAAAAACTATTTTAACTACCTCTTACAGAAAAATAACCTAAATTGCATCAATATTCACAGCTTGTAATCTAGAACAATGACGAACACGAGATCATCACATGGCCGTTCCTCTAGATTACAAGCTGTGAATATGCACAATTGTGTCAACACGAGATCATCACATGGCCGTTCCTCTAAGCCTGCGCTTATCTTGAAACTTGATAGATCATAGTTTTACATATCTAAAACATGCATTTAGTCCTAAATTATATCACAATAATATGATTTTTGCCTTTATTGGTGATTTATTTGACATATAGGTTCATTGGGAGTAAATGGGAGGAAATAGAACGAAAATGAGAAAATTCAGAGCATTTTGAGTTTAGGCAAATATAAGTACTATATTGACGCAGCTTTCTATGCAAATTTCTGAAATTTTTACGAAGTACATTATATGTCAACATAAAGATCATCGAAAGAGCTTTCCAACGGTGTATCATATGCACAATTCGGATAAATAACCAATGAGATACGTCATATTAAAAATTAGTGCGCGCAGAATGACAAGGTAGCGCCACGGCACCCAAAATGAAGCGCCGCGGCGCTCTAGTGTAATGACCTGAAACCAAGATCACTGTTACGAGTAATTAATTTCTATTATTGAGATATATTATCTCGTAATATTATGTTGACTGTGTTTAATTTTGAGGGGGATTACCTCATTTTCGTCAAATCTGATCAACTTTGAAATCATGCAACTAGTAATGCAAAAATCATTATTTTGCATTCTTGAAATATTTGGACTTGTTAGGAATTGATTTTCAACTTGAATGTGATAGTAAAATTCCTAACTGTTCAAGTTTAATTAATTAGTGCATTTTCTTTATTTTTAAAAATTTCACCAATTAATAATTTTATTTGGCTAATTTGACCCAAATTAAAAAAAAAAAAACCATTTTAGCAAACTAGGGCTTTATTTTTTTTCCCCTTTTTCTTTCTTCCCAGCCGCCCCCCTCTCACTTTCTCTCTATCTCTCAGCCTCATACACACACTCTCTCTCTATCTGCCGAGCACCCCCAGCCCCTGCCATGGGCCAGCCCAGCTCCCGCCGGCGACGAGTGGCCAACGCCCAGCCTCCATGCGTGCCGCCCAGCTCCGGCTTTCTCCGACGCCCCTCGCGCGATGCCGAGCCGCCAAGCCCCTTCGTCGACGACGAGCCAGCACCTCGTCACCGCAGGACCCGCGTGAGGACCTCGCCTCGCTCGCCCTTTTCGGCGCACCTTCTTCCGGTCTGCGCGAGCCCAACCCCGCTCGACCTCGCCGAGCAGCTCTGCTCTGCCTCCGAGCTCGCTCGCCTCCATCGCGCGAGCCTTCGCGCACGGCTCAGCTGCGCATCCGAGCGTCGCTATGCCGCTGACCCTCGTCGAGTGAGCTCGATCCTCCGTGACATCGTGCGCCTCCTCCTCAACTCCGGCAAACTCCCGTCGAGATTCAAGCCGACACCGAGGTAAAACATCATGCTCGTTACGACGTCGTTGTGTGCTTTGAATGGTGTCATGATTTTCAGCGCGGTGTTAGTTTTCGATTGTGCTGGTCGTGCTCGGATTAATGCCTCGATTAGTTTAGTGTTTCGTTATTTGTGATTTTTGTCGACTCACATATTTTAATGAATTTATTTAAGTGTGACTTGAACTTATTGCGAGATTGGTATAATAAACCGTTTAAGAGTCTTGTGAATTATAAATGTGTTGAACTTGCGACTTTTAGTACTTTGGCATTGTGAAATTCGTGGGATTGTGTCATTTTAGAAAATGAAATTATCAAGAGGTGTATTATGAATTCGTATTTTGGAAACCATGTGAAAACTATGATGGTGTTTGAGTTGTTCAGTTTTTGAAACTCACCGTTGTAAACACATAAGGGCCAGGTTAAAATTGTGCCCGTTGGCACGCTTTTGATGATTTGTTTATAGTGACCTTAAAAGTGCTTTTGCATGTGTTTTGGGATAACGTTTGGTTGGATGAAATTATGCCAATGCTTGAAAAACTTTGATTATTAATTGTTCTAGAACTTTCCCCAAAGCTTTGTTGAAACAAAATCCTAGGTCACACATGATTACAGGGAAGACATAGGCCATCTTTGGAACATTTGAGCCTTTCTAGCTTACCCGGTTAATAAGAACATATCATTAGTCACCCATTTGAGCCTTAATTAATATTACACCCCATTCGATTGTCACTAAATTTGAGCCGAGCCTAAAAGTAAAACCAAGTCTCAAACCATAAACCTTAAGCACATCCACTTCTAAAATTTAGAGGTCATGAAACTTAGATGAATCATTAGCACCGAACCGAAGCATCTTCATGTGAGTGTGGAATATCTTCCCAAAAAAAAAGTGTAACACTCGGAAAGAAAAAAAAAAAGTTGGAGTTTTTGGTGAACGAAAAAAAAAAAGTTGACAACGAGCGAGAAGAAAGTGAAAATCAAGGTGGTTAATGTGCTTAGGATAATTATCTCACTTATATCCACAGAAAATACCTTAGCTGAAGCCTAACACTACAAGCTCATAAAGACCTACTTACCCGCAGTTGTGATTATGACCTACATTAGTAGAGAGAGAGTCTAAGGCAAATCTATTGGACAATGAATATCCATATTACACATCATTTGATTTTTGTCCGCACAAATTGATCCGGGGTGAAAGATTAAAAGTGATTGGATAAATAACACACACACACACGAGAGACTAGAGGTGAGAGAAACCATGAAGGTAACTCAAGATGCAAAACTTGTGTGAGCTTAATTTCATTCTAAGTTGGTCTCCATTTCTTTTGCAAAACAATTGATGTTGTTGTTGTTGAACTGAGGTACCCATACATGAACCCTAAATTAAGCATCGGGTTTAAAGAATTTATAGAGTCATGTTTTTAAATTGGTTCAATTTAGTGATTTGTATGTTTTCTTCGAGGACTAGCAAAAGTTAAGTGTAGGGGTATTTGATGGATCATAGTTTTACATATTTTTAAGCATGCATTTAGTCCTAAAGCTGCGGCAACAAACCCGAAGCACCGCAACGCTACTCTGCCAATTTGGGCCGAGCAATTCCGAAATAGCCTGAAAACTCCAAAATTTCATTCAATGAACCCTAAAATTATAAAGGAACTCGAAAACTTGAAAAGAAAGGGAAGAAGGAGGCTAAGAGAGCAATTTCAAAGCTAGAGAAAGGGGATTTTGGCAAAATCGAACGACGGATCAATCCTTCACCGCCGAAGTTCTGAGTTTTTCATTCTTTCTCATTATCTTCAACATGAACTCTTACATTTATCTATTTAGTTTGTGTTTGATTATGTTCTAAATTTCTTTAGCTAAGACTACGATGTAGCCAAACTGATGAAACGAATAATTTGTTATTCCATTTCAATTTAATTGATGTTTTAATCCGTTGCTTGATGATTGTTTAATTACACGCTGAATGCTTTCATACGAGTGCGCAACTTATGATTGAAGTTCGTTATTTTCGTTCAACATTCAAGAGATGAGAATGATTTTTTTGCTACATAATTGAACAACATCAATGTATGATCGACTAGAGATAGCGATAAATGTTTATGTGAAACGTTGATTCCCAAGTTAATGCGAGTTTGATAAATATAGCCAAAAATTAAGAGACGAGGTTAATTTGCTAGACTTAAGATTGTTTATGTTTGAGAGAAATAAATAATCAATTTGGCGAATCGTCATCATCAAGAGCGTAAGTCATCACTTAATTATGTTTAGCAGAGGTTCATAGCTAGGTAAGGTCAAATCAGATGCCTAAGATTCTTCTATCATTGAACTAACTTTCATTTGTCTTTTATTTTTCTGCAATATTCTCAACTTATAACTCCTTCAAATAGTGATATAGATTTAGTAAGTCATTAATCAATACAAGTCCTTGTGGGAATAACAATCCCTTACTCAAAAACCCTTTATTACTGGAACGAAAAGTGCACTTGCGTTGCGTATTTTGCATATCAAAACTCGTGTTAGAAGTCGATTTGGGTTGGTCGATGTCATGATCTAGTCCTTAGAACCTCGTGGGAGTGGACTATAGTTTGTTAGAAAATAACCCATTATTAACTTCATTCCCACATTGGAAGTTGGTTTACGTGAAATTGTGGGTTACCACATCTGTTCGAGCATATGGACATGGTTTGACGGTCCTTGGGTTGAACCAGTGCTTGGCCGATGAGACAACGATGAGCCGAATTAGTGCTTTGTCTATAAGGAGGTAGTGAGCCGAACTGGCACTTTTCTAATGAGACGAAGATGTGTCAGACCGGCCCCTTGCTAGTTAGGCAATTGGTGTTCCAGACTGGCATTTTGTCGTAAGCTAGATTGGTTCGTTTGGTCGCTATTGAGCTGCTCTGGCGGTCGGGCTGGTGTCTTGTTATTAGGCCTGCTCTATTTTGTTGGACTCTAGGTCCGCTCCATTTTGTTGGCCTCGGGGTCCTTGTTGGGCCTAGTCAAAATGTTGGCCCAATACAACTTGGTCTTCGAAGAAATTTTCTCCATGGAAGGGAGTGAACCAATCTCTACTTGGCATGTTTGACACAATGTTACGATCTGTTCTGACATATAGGCATTTTAATACTCCTCTGCATCGCTGATTCAAATAGTTGTATAGGCTCGCAAAGGCTTTGATTAGTTTAGGTGTTTTGCCTACGCGGTTGAATACCTTTTTTGTTTACACTTCTAATCTTTATCTTCATTCAGCCATAGAGTCACACTTGGTTTTCGTGCTCATGGACATTCTGGCAAACAAGGTAAAGGAACTTGACGCGATCTTTGGTTGCCAGATTATCATAGGTTTCCTTCCTTCTCGAATATTCTCAAGTGCTCGGCTGCCTCTCGTATCATTTAGTGCAAGAAAAGTTTCATCGTGCGTCATTGCCAGTTAGAGCTTTTGACTAGCCTTCAATCTTGTTCTTTTTCTCCCTCATGCTCTAGAGCCTCTCAATCACTGGCAATAGCGAGTCTTGTCGCCTCGCTCTCTTGCTCACACCAGTAATCCAATCACTCAGTCTCTCCTTCACCTTTGGCAATCTGTAGTTGCTGACCCAAAAACAACGACAATCGTCACTCGTTGGGCTTTTTGTGGATTTAGCATCAACAACATATAAATGAACTTGAAAATGAGGGACGGACAAAAAATTTAATTAAAAAGAAAACAAATCTTCTTTACTGTAAGATTGGAGTAAGTGTGAAAGTTTTTTTTTCTTTTTTACTTTTTCACTTGCTGGGCATATTTCCTCACCATTATTAAGTTAACTTAGGTCCCCTCTCAAACTCAATGGATGAGAAATGATTAAGATCTCATAAATTTTAAATTTTCACTTTTTTTATTCGGCTATAATGTCCAATTGGTAATTATTAAAATTCATTTTGGTTAGCTTCTTCTCAGAGACATTGAATAGCATAGAAAATTTTGCAAAATAAAACATGATCCACCACCCCATAATTAGGCCCATACCAGCAAACCTGACTGCCCTTCTGTGTACCCGTCCGCCACTCGCCCGCACAATACCGGTCGAAATTTGGTAGGAATTTTTCCATACCCGTCCTTCACTAGTTATGATGTTCTAGCTCTTGGCACCCACCCGCTCGACCGATGAGTAGCCCAAATTGCAAGAAAGCAAAGATGTTTGTGAGTTATTGTTGTATGGTTTGAGGGCGAATAGATGTTACACTACTAGGGCCCTCCTTCTAGCACCAAAAAATTGATACATTCTTTTGTCACCAACTAAAATGGGACTCGTGGCTGTGTACGTCGAGTAGGAATGTACTAAACCACATGCCGGAGAAATAAGTTTGGATGTTGATGTGATGATGAACACTGAGTCTGTGGATAAAGTGTGCTTCTTGTAACGACCTGACTTTTCGGACCGTTACTTTACTTAAACTTTAGTGGAAAATCGTAATATTTTTTTTTAACATAAACCTAAACTTCATAAATAGACATATATAAGAGTAAAAATAATACCATTAATGAAAATAACTTCTTTATTACTTAATAACCATAAATGTCATAAGATTATTTTGCTAAATGTAGAATAACATAATACTTGTCTTGGAATTGAAAAGAAATACTTAATAGATCAAATAACTTAAAATAAATGCGGAAATTATTTCCATAATTTTGCGAATATTATTTTCACAATTTTCCCTTTGCTCGCCTCACTCGCCTTGCACCACCGTACCACAAACCATAGGCTTTTTACCTACAGTGCGAAAGAAAAATCGTGTGAGCTAGATGCCCAGTTAGTAACAACTATTTTCTCACAAAAACTTATGCAATGCATGATAATTTATTCTTTGTTATTCATACATAAATTTTCTTTCACTTTCATTCTTACCTTATCTTTCGTTTCAGAGGATTCTGATCATGGTATCGTACCTCCTAGAGTGCGCTAGACCAATAATCAACGAAGGCGTACAAGTCCTCGAAGACTAAGTCCAAAACATCATTAAACTTTCATTAAAAATCGTTTCCTTAAAGCCCTTTGGTCGACACAAGGAGAACGGGCGGCACGACACAGTTTTAAGTTTTGTTATCACATGATTATTTAAGTGACATTCTTCACAATCATAAAAACTTTGAAAAATAAAACATTATCATAATCATGCTTTATAATAACTTAAACATGATATCATACTTCTATAAAACATTCATCATATATAACATATCATTATATCATCATTCTTCATAAAACAATTTCGTCACATCAAACATTGCATAATATTTTTTTTTGAGCTACTTTGTCCTGCAGTGAGGTTGTACTCACCTCGAGTCGAGAGTTCAGGAGTTTTAGTAACCTAATAGTGTCGGGAGTAGACGGAACCTAATTCTAAGAATTGTGTAAGTGTCAAAACTAAACATAAATCTATTTTAAGGACACCAACATACTAAGAAAGGGTGCAGTTTAAAAAAAAAAACATACTTTTGTAAAAACGTCCTTCTAATAAAGATGAGTATATGACGGTATGATAGTAATTGCCGAAACATTCCCACGCCGATTGGAAAGGGTCCTATGGCCTCGCTTCACACCTAACTTACCTAGACAGAACTCCCCGAGGAGATAACAAAGTACGTCTTATTTAAGAACCAATCTTCCTAGACAGAGCGTTTCAGTTTTCCTAGGTCGCACTATTGTAAACTAGTTTTTATCAAAAGTTTTGCTTTTAAATAAATAAATATATAAATATACTTATAAATAGGTAATTTCTTTATGAAATTTGTTTAAGAATTAAATATGAATTCTTTTGAAAATTTTAAAAATATTTCGTGGTATATAAATTTTGGAATTAAATCTAAAAAAACTCTCTAAAGAAACTCTTATTATTTTTTGAAAATAAATAACTTTCTCGTTATACACTTTTTCAGAAAACGTAAGGATACTATACTTTCTTTATGAGTCATATTTGTCTATTTATGAAAATCGGCGTGTCACAAAAACCGAGGCCGAATTTAGAAAAATCCTATTTCACAAAACATGTTCAAACTTAACTTTCCTATATTTCTTCAGTTATCATAAAAAAATCGATTTTGTAGCAACCCAGCTTTCTCGGACTCGCTACTTACGTCTTGCTTCTTACTTATATGAAAAATTCAGGATTTTTTTTAAATAGCTTTAATATATAAGATAATAACTCTAGTAACCGGGGCCTATTGGGGATTTTTTTTTTACCTAGGATACTGGCCAATTAATTATCTAAGTATTGCTCTTCAATTAGAATAATAATCAAGGAAATATTTCATCGCCTAATTTTATTCTAATAATTAACACTATAATAAAAAGGTAAGATAAAGGAAATTAAATTGGTACTAATGTGCTCATGTTATTTAACTAAATCATGCCACATGAAAATTATTTGGGATATCATAATCTTCCCTTATAGAATTTTCGTCCCCGAAAATTGTGATTACTAAGGAATGAAGAATTGTCTCCCTTTCTGATAAAATTACTGGTATAACAATTACAACGACTCAAGATAACGTGATCTCATGTCATCTTCTCATTCCCAAGTGACTTTTTTCAATCTTGTGATTTCTCCAAAAGACTTTAACTAGCGGTATCACTTTCTTCCTCAAACCTTTGTCGTGATCGAGGATCTCAGTTTAATTTTCTTCATATTATAAACATTCACGAACTTAAATATGCACATGACTCAAGATGTGTGTGGGATCAAGAATGTAATTCTTCAACATTGATACGTGAAACACATTATGCATTGAAGCTAACTTGGGACTTAGAGCTAGTTGATATGCCACTTTTTTAATCCTTTCTATTATTTCAAAGGGGTCTAATGAATCTTGGAATTAGCTTCGCTTTCAGGCCAAACCTCAAAACCCTTTGGAATGGCGTCACCTTCGGGAATACTTTGTTGCCTACTTGAAACTCAAGAGGTCTCCTTCGTTTGTCAACATAGCTTTTTCTTTCTGCTTTAACCCGTTTCGGCTCTATCAATGGTAGTCTCATTATTCCATGTGCCTCTGAGGTCCATCACGCGCTCTCAGCACGTCTTCGGAGGTTTGCACAGATCTTCCAGACTGACCATCGATTTGGGGATAAAATGCTGTGCTAAACTTCAAATATATCCCCACTATTTTCTGTACACACCTCCAAAAATTAGAAGTAAATCATATGTCTTGATCTGAGATGATTGATAAGGGCACACCATGGAGTCGAACTATATTGGCCACATAAAGCTCTGCCAATTTTTCTATTGAAAAACTGACCTTAATTAGCATAAATGTGTTGATTTGGTCAATCGGTCAAAAAAGACCCATGTAGCGTCGTAACCTTCTCACGTTCTTGGTAAACTTAACACAAAGTCCATGGTTATTTGATCTCATTTCCACACTAGTAATTTTATTGATTGTAGCTCACCAACGGGATACTCGTGTTACTCTGCTACGTCCTTCTTCATTTCACTCCAGCAAAACTGCTCCCTTAGTCCTTGATACATCTTCGTGGTTCTTGGGTGAAGGAATAGTGCTTCGAGTACCTCAAAGTGTATTTGTTTCTGTAACTCCTCGTCTTTTGGCGCGCACACACACAGCTGTTTATATAAAGAATACTATCTATTGAGTAGGAAAAAGGCAATTCTTTTCCCTTCTTTATGTCTTCGACGATCTTAACTAATTCGTGATCTTGTTTTTTTTTTTTTGCATTATTCATCCCTTCCAAAATAGTCCTCCGAACCATCTTTGTTGATCCACCCGTAACAAACTCAATTTCCAACTCCATTATCTCCTTTTGTAATTGTAAGGGTAGGTTTATGGACATGAACACTGTGGATTTTTTTTTCCTGGGTAAAGACATCTGCTACTCTATTCGCCTTGCCCAGGTCGTAGTATATCTCACAGTCATAGTCCTTGATCTGTTCAAGCCATCTTTGCTGCCTCATGTTAAGGTCCTTTTGCGTAAAGATATACTTAAGGCTCTTATGGTTCAGTGAAGATCTCACACCTCACCCTTAAGAGGTATTGTCGCCAAATCTTTAAGGCAAAAACCACTACTGTCATCTCTAGATCGCGTCTTGGATAATTCCTCTCATACTCCTTTAGTTGTCGCGAAGCATAAGCTACAGCCTTTCTACTTTGCATTGGAACTGTACCAAGACCGACATTAGAGGCGTCGCTATAAATAACTAATGCCTCGCCACTTGGTAGGACTATGAGAATCTGTGCGGTTGTTAAGCAAAATTTTAGTTTTTTTTTTTAGAGCTCTCTTCGTATTTTTCAGTCCATTCATGCTTCTTCCCGTTTCGAGTTAAAGTACTAAGCGAAACTGTTAACCTCGAGAATCATTCTACAAATCTTCTATAATATCTTGCTAGATAAAGAAAACATTCTTATCTCGGTTACGCTCTTCGGCGCCTTTCATTTATTAATAGCTTTTATCTTTGTTGGGTCAAAAAAAATTCCTTTGGCCGACACAACATGCTTAAGAAAATGGACTTTATCCAACCAGAATTCACACTTAGAAAATTTGGCATAAAGTTTTTACTCCTTCAGCGTCTATAACACCAGTCTTTAGTGTTTCTCGCGCTCCTCTTGTGTTTTCGAAGAGATAAGAATATTGTCTATAAAGATAATAACAAACCTATCCAAAAACTCACGAAAAAAACTCAATTAATTAAATCGATAAAAGCCATGGGCGTATTTGTAAGCCCGAAGGGCATAATTGTAAAGATAGACTTCATAATGTCTCCCTCTTTCACTTTTAATTGGTGGCAGCCGGACCGAAGGTCGATCTTCGAGAAAACAAAGGCTCCTTTCAACTGATCGAATAAACATTGATCCCAAACATGGGGATTTTTATTCTTTACCGTTACTTTGGAGAGCTCCCGGTAATCAGTGCACATTCTAAATGTATCCCATCTTTCTTATTCAGAAATATTACCTGGACACCCCAAAAAGAATAACTAGGGCGTATGAAACCTTTGTCCAAATGTTCCTGCAGTTGTGTCTTAAGGTCCTCGAGCACTGATGGGGTCATTCAGTAAAGGCTTTTGAAATTGGCTCCCTAACAGGGAGAAGCTCGATCTCAAACGAGATTTCTCGTTCCGGAGGTAGACCTGACAACTGTTCAGGGAAAATCTTTATGAATTCCCTCACAATAGGTACATCATTTAACTCCAACTTCTCATCCTTGCTTTTGTCTACAATGGATACTAAGAAACCCATATATTCATTAGTTAGAATCCTTCGTGCTTACATTGCAGAGATCATCGTCTTTGGCTTTCATAAGGATCGTCCTTCAAACGTAATTCTTCTCCTATGCAAGGCTTGAAAATGACTCTTCTTCGGCGGTAATTAATAATTGCATTGTTGTTTACCAAAAATCTACTCTTAAGGTAACATCAAAGTCCTTCATTTCAATGGAGATTATAACCCCCGGTCTGGGGGTTAACCGTTACGGTACTTTTCCGACAAACGTGTAGTCGTTTTTGTAGTCAACAACCTTCTTTAATTTTATTATATCTCGTCTTGCAATTAGAACTCACTCCGATCGTTGCATTATCCAATTTATAATTGGAATACTTGTGCTTAATTTCTTAGTGACCATTAAATTTGAAATCGATTTATCGGATTTAAAAATGTCACCGTGAGCCCGTAAACTTTTAAGGAATTGTAAAAAAAAAAAAAAAAAAGGCCCATTTAGAAGAATATTAATGTGCAATCTAGAAGTCTCGTTAAACTCTCGGGTTCCGTACAAGACCAAGTAGGTCAAACCGAATTCTACAAGGTAGAGTTGAGTTTTTTAAGCCCACTGAGAAGGAGACGGGCCTCAAAAGCCCGCCAAGCCCATAACCCGGCCCATGGCTGGATAGGACTTTGTCAAATGGGCTTAGTCTTGCCAAGGAGATAAACCCAATCCCAAATTGAGCCCAAAACCTTGCCAAAACAAAAAAAGGATGGAGAGAAAATTAAATTAGGAGTGAATTTGGTCAAAATGGTGGCTAATGGGAAAGTCTTAGCCTTTTTGTGATTGGTTGATAAATTAAGCCAATTAATTCATATAGATAAGGCCAAAATAAAAGGTGTCATCATTGGCTTAAAGAAAATAAGAGAGGAATTGAAAAGACAAGGGTCTAGGTGCTTTGTCTTATTATTAACCCTTAGATCAAGATTGTCTTTCTAATCAAGGGTTAAGATGAGTCTTGGTGCTCAAGTATGTTGCATGGAGTAGGAATTAAATGCCAAGTGGAGGAAAGAAGGGTCACGGCAACAAGGAAAAAGAGGATGAGAGTGCGTAATTGGAAGTTGTGAGCACTGATGGTAAAACTAGGAAAACCAAAAGTTTACACTTCCTTAAGCTCCACCGTTGGATTAAAAAGGGAGTGAAGGCACCAAGGGTTGAGATTTGTTTGTGACTATAGAGAGATGAAATAAGGAATTGAAATTTAAAATTTAGAAAGGGAGAGGGAGAGATATTCAGCAAGGTGGAGAAAAAAAGAAAAGAAAGTAAGAGATTACAACAATTTTTCTCTCTCCATATATATATAAGGTTCACAACCTTTTGTCTTCCATTTTCACACTTCACCTCTAAAAATCAAGAGAGAAACCGTGAGAGAGAATAAGAAAAGAAAAGGAAGAAAGAAAAAGAGAAGAAAAGGAGAGCTTGAAAGTGAATCTATCAACATTGAGGTAAAAGGATCAAGCCAAGTTCTCTTTTCTACGTTGTATGTTACCTCTTTAACCTTATTCCTCCTAACCTTCAAACTACGTTCTTCATCTTCATTGAGCCTAGGAAAATATAAGGGTAGCGTGGTTTATGTGTGCATTGACGTGAAGAAGAGAAAGGGCCAACCAACACACACGGATCCAAGCCTAGCCAAGAAACCCTAAAGGCCGAGAGCTAGGTATAGCTCTTTTAGACCTTAGTATGAGCTTTTGCTAAACTTTCCTCGTTTAGAAACTTTTAGGCTGTAAAGGGACATTTCTTTTAAGACTTTGGTTAATAGTTTTCCTCGTTGCATGGTGAGCGGCCGAGCACATTACATGGTGCTCGGCCTATCATCAAGCTTGTGTGCTTGTATTTTCTTTCCTTGTGTTGTGTTCGGGTTTTTTTGGATTTTGTTATGAGTATGTGTATGTGTGTTTTCGGTTTTTTTTTTCTCACTTTGTATGTATTGGACTATTTTCGAATGTATGTCTCGGACACTTGTCATCACACACACACGGTCTTGAATTTGAAAACCAAACCATGCACACCGATTAAAAGCAAGTTGTCTACTTATGTTTTGCCGTACAATCTAAGAACCTCTAAGCTAAGTTTTGGTTAGTGAATTATATTTTTGTAATTTGATTCAAATGCATGTTCACAACCTAGAGATTTACAAATATTGATTTCTTCTAGCAAGGTTTTGAAGAAACCCGAAAAAACTAATATGAATAGCCAAGGAAGTTGTAATCTTTGTGATTGTCTAAAAAGCTTAATGACTTGGTACAAGCTGTTTTTTTTTTTTTAAACCTTACAAACTAATTTTGAAAATGGTATTAATTGGTTTGAACATGGGCTAAGTCTACACGGTTTTCCCTTGAGAAAAGGAGTGAAAATATTTCAAGACAAAGGTCCAATCAAACTAAACCTTTCCTTGGAAACTAATAGGGTTTAAACTGAAATAATTGCAAATAGAAACCATTCATATTGAAGTGTATGTTTTAAAGGAAAAAATTTGGAAAAAGTATAGCGTTTGTGTCCTTTAAAGTCGAGACCCAAACAATATTTTCCAAGCCAAACCTTAAGTCTAAGTTCAATGAAATCTCAAAGGTGTATCTCGGGTGTGAGACTTAAATAGGCCAAGCCCATCCCCAAACACATGGAGATGAGAACAATAAAGAAAAGTGCACTAAGCAAATCAATCTTGAGACCAACTAACACTCGGACATCTTTCAGATCCGAGCAAATTTCTTGGAAGAAAAGGAATTGGACGAACACCACGACGGGATTTAAAAGAACAATGAAGGCCATCTTGGGCCTTCACCTTAATTGTGGCCCAACCTGATTGGGCCTACGTAGTTTGAAAAGCTATGAAGGCCATTATTGGGCCTTCACCTTTTTTGAGGCCCAGATAGAACTGGGCCTAACTAGGTTGGAAACTGTGAAGGCTACTTTGAGCCTTACTCTAAATCAAGGCCCAAATATCCCTTTGGGCCTTGTACTTAAGTCTTAAATTAAGATGGTTAGGGCCCGAATCCCTAATCGGGCCTTGGGCCTCAAGTATTAGGCTTCTTGAGAGCAACCTGGCTAGGCAAAGATTTATTTGAAAACCCATTAAGCCTAATTAGATTCCCCTAGCCGTTGACCCCTAAAGCAGTTCGAATCCTCCGAACGCAGAGGGTCCGTCTAGAGGAGTTTTACCTAGAGAACCCGAGCACTTAAGAATTAATTCCAATCTTTTTGCTCTCGTGCCATGAGATAAGCGAACTGAAGAGATCATGTCTTTTGTTCTAAGACAAGGAGACGAAAAGGTGATTGGAGCTCGAAGCGAGTCTCCAAAGAAACTTCAAAAGTGCTGCGACACCCACTAAGGTAAGTGGCGATGCACCTACGGCACCGAGTGTATATATGTTTGAAATGTTTTCTAGGGTTGTATTAGTACCTAGTGAATAAATGCTGCGTGAATACCATACTCTTATGATGTATAACGGATAAGCTATAATAGCCAAAAGAGAACCCTAGCATGACTAAAGCTCGAATAAAACATTGTAAATAGGTATAATCAAATCTTTAGATTAGATTTCATAAGCCTCAATAAGAGAGTACAAGTTGTAATAAATCTTATTAGTACGAGTTCGATCGTACCCGAACTCCACCGAGTTCATAACTCGAGTGGGCAAAGAGGTCGGCTCTAAGCCGAACTTATAATTAAAAATGAAACAGCTTAAAGACAAAAGAAAACGGCCTCGATCCGCCAGTAATAACCATGGCTGTGAATGCCAATGGAGATGCTGAAACTTTGATTTACTAAAGAATGAGTAAATCATTAAAGAGTGAATAATTCTTAATGGATTGTGAAATGAATTAGACATCGATCCCTGAGATCAGTAAATCATAATACTAACGGCGCAGCTGGGTCTTTACCTGTGCGCTTTGCCTTACGGACTGTGGTCCGTCGGGATAAACTTGAAGGAAAACCTACCCAGCCTATTGTATGTTTGTTGTGAACCCCTCGAATGATTAAATCATGGGTCTTTACCCGTGCGCTTTGCCTTACGCAAGAGCCTAAAAGTGTGGGACTCGTGAGGAGTTCACTCAGTGCTTTAAAATCGTAAACTAAATTTGTACGGAGGCCTCTTGTGAAATCCTGGACTGCAGTGTAATCAAACAAGGGGATTCAAATATACTAAACCCTCGTCTGCTGCGTGAAATAACAAGGAAAAATATATTTAGATTTAAAGAGTCCCGATTCCTCGGTACACGAGACGGAAGGGACAGAAATCTAAAATAAGCCTCCATCCTCCGATAGGAGTCGATAAGGGGTAAATGAATACAATCTAAATATCAGAATAAAATAAGTTAATGGTGCCGCCTGGCTCGAAGAGAAGAGAGCCATACTCCTTGAGGGTGAGCTTATTCCTCACACAAGCCGGCCAGTTGAGTGTGAGATGAAGTCTGTGTGACTGCTGAGAGAGTGATCGTCTCCTCGCCTGTGCGCTAGAGAAATCGCGGTAACCGTCAGTGGATCCCAGACTTGTCAAAGATGTCGAGCTCGATTAATTAAACAATAAAATAATTGCTGCGTGAAAACATTAAGTCTGGAGAGAGTCTAACAAGACATTCCTCCAGAAGGACTATAGGTAAGCGTGGTGGGTCCATAACCGATCACGAGGCCTTGACGATATGAGGAGCAGAGCCGTGTGTAAGAGACTTCGTCAGTAAAGCCGAGTTGTCTTCTCAGAGCAAGGTGAAACAAGGGGTGGTGCGAGTATGCTTAGTGCAACGAGATAGAGCTACCTTGCGTAGGAAGCTCGATTGTGTGAACCGAGTACGAAGTACTCGGCTGTGAAAAAGTGAGAATTGAGAGGCATGGGAATACACGAGGGTAATAGGACAACTTTGTTACATTGTTATGTAAAGTGGCGTTAGTCGGGATGGGACGGCTAACCCCTCTCTGTGTACTTGTTGTAATATGCAAAATTGTGATGCATATAATTCAGGGCAGACTAGTTCGCCCTTACTGAGTTTATCAACTCATAGGTTCTTGGTGTTTTAGGTAAGAAGCCAATAAAGATCGACGAGTAGGAGCTAGCGGAGATGGTGTGTGTGGTATCTGTTGAAGATGAATACCCGGGGCAATATTTTTCGCTCTTTGTTATATGACTTGGATATGTAATATGATTATGGTAAAAGACTCTGCGTGAGTCTTATCCGATTTTGAGACTGGGAAGTGATCCCGAGGACTCTTATATTACAAGTACAAAATTTTATGGCAGTATTTATGCTCCTATAACTCCAAGTATTATCTATAGTAAAGACTTCTGCATTTAAAAATAAAAAAATTTACACAGAATTTCTGCTATTAGAGTTTTGAAAGAGTTTACGAGAGTATGAAAATGAGTTTGTACTCTCTTATCGTGGCCACGGCCGAGCCGTCGGGTCGTGACAGCTATCAAGTCCACTTTTACTTAGACGCCATTAATCATTACCGGAACTTGTTTTAAACAAAATTCTGACATCAGGACCTCACCCGAAGGCAAAGTCGACCTAAGGATTAAGACTTTATCTTTACTATTCCTAATTATTAATGCAAGCGTTCTAGAAATAAAAGAATGAGTTGTACCAAAGTCAAATAAGTCATACACATTTAAAGAAGTTAAGGAGAGCTGTCCTGCCACTACATTCAAAGTATTTGCCATGGCGTCTGCATGGTGTATGCGTACAATTGTTCTTGCAAGACGAGTGCTTCAACTCTTACTTGTGCGATAGAAGGTCCATCTATGGTATTAAGGGGCAAAGTTGAGTTCTTAGGCTAAAATTGATTATTAACACATTGAGTCTGTTTCTACTTAGGGTAATCCTTGAGAATATGTACAATCCTTGAGAATGTACACACTCTGTCCGTAGGTGTAACAATTCAGAGTCCCTTTACGACATTCGTCTAGGTGGTTCTTACCGTAATTTCTACAGGTTGGGTTGGGGTTATTGTTGTTGTCATTCGTTCTTGATTGTACCTTCTTATTATCCAAGGTCTGGTTTTCAAAAGGCTCTTTTCTTTTTCCGGTATCAGGAAAGTAGCGAGCATGGTTATTATAGTGCGTACTCATTTGCCCATTTTGGCCATTCGACCCTCTTGTTTTGGGTGTCTTACCATCTCCAGCATTCTTGCCTCGATTCCATCCTTATATTCGCGCCTTATGGATTTGGGCCCTCTATTCCTTTACTTGGGCAATACGATACTCAGCCCTTAGAGTGCATGCCATACAGTCAACCATCATAAGTAGAGGTTCAGTGCCAGTTTTAATGGTCATCGCCTCTGGCTTCAACATCTCTATCATACATCTTACTATGTCCTCTTCGGTAGGCACTAGATGTGGGCATGATGGCGCTAACTATTTAGACTTAGTGGCGGTCTCGGTTACCGACATGCTTCCTTGTTTCAGATTATTAAACTCTTTTTGTTGGGCATTCATAGCTCAAATATTGAAGAACTTCTTGTTGAACTTCTCAATGAAGTCAGCTTATGTTATGATATTCACATCCCTTCTCATAGTTACAGTCTCCCACAAATAGCGTGTTTTTTTTTTTAGCACAACATAAGTACATGCACCTCTTTATGTTTGGATAAGTTCATAAAGTCCATAATAACTTGCAAATTTTTAAAGCCATTTGTCAGCTATCGGTGGGTCAAGAGACCCTTCAACTCAGGCGCTCTCATGTGTCTGAATCTCTCATGCATATTTGCTTTTATTTGTGCCACTATTGGGGGTTGAGGAGTAGGCGGTGCAGGGACTGCAACTTGTGGTGCTACCATTTGTTCAGGACCTCTCCTTCTTAGTTGCAGCCCATTTCTCAATTCTTTGTGCATTACCCGCTAAATTGACTGGTTCTATAGGGCGATCAAAATCCCGTAGGATATGAAGTATACTACTCACACTGTTATAAATATCTCCTATAGTGGGTGGGAATTCTATTGCTTCCTTTGCACTCTGCATGTAGTCCTCTTCAAAGTTTAACTATCATTTATCAGTACCTTTAGGCACAACTTCCACTATTTCTTTTCTTTAAACGAAGCACAAAATCGTCAATGTCTACGCTTAGAAGTCTACCTTAATTTAACAATCACCCTTCTTACAATACTCTCTTCCTCCTTTGCTCTATTGCATGGTGGTTGAAGTATCCTTCTAAGGCCTCACACATTTTTGCCCAGCTAGCGTGAGCAAGGGGTATCATGTTGGTTCATCCACCAATCAACAACATCGCCTTTTAATTGTAAAGACGCGAGGTCCATTCGTAGGTGTTCACCGGCATGACAGAGGTGAAATAGGGAATCCATGTTGCACTTCCAACGTCAGCGTTTATCAACGTTTGTGCCGAAAAAAAAAAGGAATTAATCTTCTAAACGTTTCAACTAGCTTGCGGTCATCTTCAATGTGTTGGATTATCATTCGCACCATGATGTCTACAATAATCTTAACCGTGAGTAAAGAAAGAAACGAAAAGAAAAATTAAAAACTAAACTTCCTTATGTTGTAACAAGTGGCATTGTGTTAGGAGAAACGAGATAGGATGACAGGAAAATCGCTCTGATACCAACTGTAACGACCCAACTTTCTCGAACTCGCTACTTACGTCTTGCTTCTTATTATATAAAAAATTTGACTTTTTTTTTGGGCCGGGATTTTTTTTTTCTCTAGGATATTGGCCAATTAATTATCTAAGTATTGCTCTTCAATTAGAATAATAATCAAGGAAATATTTCATCGCTTAATTTAATTCTAATAATTAACACAATAATAAAAGGTAAGACAAAGAAAATTAAATTGGTACTATTGTCTTCATGTTAATTAACTAATTCATGCCACATGAAAATTATTTGGAATATCACAGATTTGGCGTCTAGATGAGTAAAAAATGTCATAAACAATACTATTATGAAAAAATAAGAAAACAAAATCATAAACAGATTTAGCTTGAAGGTACTAACATATAGGAAACCCTAACACAGATATTCCAATATTCACAATAGATTAAAAATTATAAACGCAAAACTCAAGAGTGATCTAGCTTCGTGGGTTTTGACTCCTTCGAAATCGCCCTCGAAGGCGTAAATCCTAACGAACACGATTCATATTAAAACTCCAACAAGGATAAATCATAGCTTAATATTACGGGACTTCTTTTTACTTTAATCTCGACAGAGTAAAGCTCTAATTTCCTCTTGTAATATCCGGCCCTTCCTTCAATCTTTCCTCCAAAAATTCTCCCTAAAGATCTCTCAGAATTTCTACAGAGTTTCACTTTCTCTCTTTTCTCTCTCTCACTTTTTTTTTTTTTTTTTGCTTGAATTCTCAAGGTTTGGTGTGAGTGAAAAAGTGAAACGAAGGCCTCTATTTATAGGGGAGAATGACACCCATAAGGTGAAGAAAAAAGAATAAGGATTTTCTCTTGCCTTGTTTCCCATATTTTTCACTTTCCTAGAATCTTAATAGTTTAATTTCCATTGACTTTATCCTTAATAGCATGTTGACAAATCTTGGCGTATTTGCTCAAGAAAATTGGCGTCCATGATCCTCCTTTATTTCTCTTTATTTGCCAAAATTTGTTTCCTAAAGTCTCACTTTTGACCTATCATTAAAATTTTCTTTCTTATTTTGTAAAATTCTATGTAATCATCTCCTAATCTCCTCACCATTGACTAAAAATGACGCCACTTATAGTTAACATGGCCAAAATTTTAATTATTTTTATTGCCCCGAAAAAGCATAAAATTGCTATGTAGCCCTAAACTACATGTAGTTTCTCTCTAGCCAAACTATATGTCGTTTTTGCTAGTGAATCTTGCTCCGACACTATATCCTTTATGTGTACCTAGTCTTGGAGACCAGGCTGCCTACATATCACATGAGGGAATTAGGAGATGATTATGTGACAAACTATATGTCATTTATGTGACAAAATACATCGGAATACAATTCCCGTTCATTTTATTAAGATTCATAAACATTACATGAAATAAAAAGGTCGGGTTTTCACACTTGTGATTTGGGTTTGTAATTGTACCTAGTCTTGGAGACCAGGCTGCCTACATATCACATGAGGGAATTAAGCCACTGTAGTTTTTGTATGATATAAAATAGAGGGGGCTCCTGAGATTGTCCTTGGCATGGAGAGTTTAGGAACTCGTACTTTTGTTGGTGTATGATTTTCTGGAGCTTGTCCATGACTGACATGTGTTTTTATTTCTTTTTCTTTTTTTGCACGTCGTTGGAGGCGGTATATATTGATATTGAGATGGTACCGACAACCTTTACCTCGACCACGTTTATGGGCGGTTATGGACGTAGTTGTGGGTTACTACTATGTTCGTATTAAGAGAGCGTTGATTTTGGGTCGACCGAATTCTGCGTAAGGAAATTATCGTGACAATTTTTTTGTTGGTCGTGATGTAGTTGCGCCGGGTGAGGCATGATGGCAGTTCTCTGTTTAAGTAGGCGGGTGCTGCATCGGTCATGTAGGCCAGTAGGCGGACTGTTACGTGGAGCAGCGGGCATACCGATATTCTCCTGTGCCAAATTTGAAAGCTCATGTCTTTTTCGTTATTCATCGAAATCGCTCATATGATATACCATTGGAAAGTTCTTTTGAAAATCTTTCTAATGGTATTAAATATAGCATAGTTTGAAAAAAAAAATCATACGGACATGCTGGTTAAGTCAAAATGACGTTTTGCTGATTACATAGGTCGACCTTCTCCTGCGTGCTAATATCTCGCACTATTGATCAGAATCGTGCATATGATATACCGTTGGAAATTTGTTTTGAAGATCTTTCCAATGATATATATAATAAGCCGTAGTTTGATAATAAAATAGCGGACCAACTATATGCCGGTGTGCCAGACCGACGATGTGTCGTTGCATCGAACTAGCATTCTCCTAGGCACTTAAGTTTAAACGCTCATATCTCCTTCATTATACATCGGAATTGCGCATATAATATAACGTTGGAAAGCTCTTTCAAATATCTTTTCAATTTTATGCAATATGTCATAGTTGCATGAAAAATTGACAGACCGACAATGTGTCGGTCTGCCAGACCGTCGTCGTGCTATTGCAGCAAATAGGCGATCCATCGGTGAGCAAAACCGACAACGTGCCTGTTGTAGGTGATTTTTCGTCAAGGAATGTAGCCTCGGGGGCGAAGTCCTCGAGGAGGATTAGAAGCGCGCACAAGCCTTCAGCCGCTAAGAAAGTGGACGCCACGTCATCACAGGAACAAAGAATGCATGATGATTATGGAAGATGATCATGAAGAGCTCAACCGAAGGAGGAGCGAGGCTCGCAAGAAGACCCTCGAAGAGGAATTGGCGAATAAAAGGGTATGAGGGCCCCCGGAGAGAATCTATCACAGAGGAAGTCGCAACGGACGAGGAATCAAGCAGAATAATCTCGGCCCGCGAAGTTAGCGACATCCCCCGAAGATAGAACAATCGCGGAGATTCAGGCCTCAATTATTCTCCTGCCCCTTTGAACAGAGAATTCACTGTAGCAAACAACACTCTTCTGCCAAGATCAGAATAACTACTCCCTGCAGGTGTGCAGCTTTATTAGGTGAACCAAATCCGTGATCTAAGGGATGGGATGTTTTGTATCATTATAACTGTAGCTTCCTCCTTCATCTATAAGAAAGGAGGAGGCTGGACCCTTGAGAGAAAGAGGAGAAAAAATGGAGAAAAAGAGAAGGGTGACTTACTCTGTAAACTCCCAATTTGGAAATATCAAAATCAGTGGATGTAGGCTATTACTTAAAAAATCTCCGAGTATTTATTCTCCGCAAAAACTTCCACTATTCATTGCCGTATCACACGCTAGAGGTACGGATCACGGCGTTGGTTTAAATTCTACACCAACAGTGCCGATGCACTAAACTGACAGTGTGCTAGTTAGCCAAACTGAGAATGTTCTGGAGCATCAAACCAACAACGTGATGGTGCACTGAACAAATGATACTCCGGTGAGCAAAACTGACAACATGTTGGAGCATTGAACCAGCGACTCATCGGTGAGCCGAATCGGCACCTTACCGGTGAGCTGGCACTAGGTCGACATTGGGCCCGCTACGTTGGTCCAATAGGTTTTGCAAAATTTTGTCAAAAAATGATGTAAGATAGTTTCAAGGGACCGGTTGTAGCTTATAGAGGATATTATATTTTTATATTATTATGATTATCTATTATTATATATTTTAAATGTCATTTTTTTTAATGCTATCTCGCATGAGCTTTGTCTATTGGATTTGATTATTTCTAATTTATACATATTTCTTTCTATTTCTTTTCGATTAAAAACCTTGTGAAAATAATTAATTAATTAAAATTGTAACACCCTCGTAGGCGTTACAAAACAATTAACTACAAAATAAGAGCATGACTGAAATTTCGCTAAGCCAAGATATGTATTCTTTAAACAGATTGTTCAATTCCAAAAGTTGAGGGCATATGTCACACTTTTGCTTTGATTGTAGTTTTTTTTTTTAATAAAAAATTAAAAAAATAAATCTTCTTTCCAGTTCCTTGTAAAAAACTTCTCAAATTTCCTTCTCGGAAAAACAAAAAGAAACCTACCTTGTCAAAGTGAAAACAAAGCGCACGAAAGATCATAAGGAGACTTCTATGTTCCCATTCCAAACAATGACCTCCGTACAAGATGGCTTGACCTCACCCATTAATATTCCTCTAAAACTACTACACATTTTCATAAATATGTGTAACAACCATCACCCCTAAAAATAAAAATAAATAAATTATTTCAACACAGTATTTGTCAAAGTCTTCGTAGATTCCCAAATTCCCAAGTCTACCACGTACAATACCGTAAATCCACATTAAATTGTGAAACATCACCGAATTCCCATGGGAAGCTTCCATTTGCCTATAACAATTTGTAAAAAAACAACCCCTCCTTTTCCTATATAACATTCATCTTCTACCAACAACCATTTCGTTAATAGTCCTTTTTCTTCCCAAACCCTTTAAACAACAAACAAATTATCAATTTTATCTAACTAACTGGTCAGGTCAGGTCAGGTCAGGCACAAATAATTGGCCATGGCAGCGCTCCCTGACGCGTACACGTACGTGTCGCCGGCGGTGCCAGACTGGCTGAACAAGGGCGACAACGGGTGGCAGCTGACGGCGGCGACGCTGGTGGGGATCCAGAGCATGCCGGGTCTGGTGATCCTCTACGCGAGCATCGTCAAGAAGAAGTGGGCGGTGAACTCGGCTTTCATGGCCCTCTACGCCTTCGCGGCCGTGCTCATCTGCTGGGTCCTCGTCGGCTACCGCATGGCCTTCGGCGACGAGCTCCTCCCCTTCTGGGCCAAAGGCGCGCCGTCCCTCGGCCAGAAGTTCCTCATCGGCCGCGCCGTTGTCCCCGAGAGCGGCAAAGGCGAGAGCGACACCGTCCGGCCATGGTACCCGATGGCCTCGCTCGTCTACTTCCAGTTCACTTTCGCCGCCATCACGGTCATACTGCTCGCCGGGTCGGTGCTTGGGCGCATGAACATCAGGGCGTGGATGGCCTTCGTGCCTCTCTGGCTGCTCTTGTCTTACACCGTCGGAGCATTCAGTCTGTGGGGCGGAGGGTTTCTCTACCACTGGGGTGTCATTGACTACTCTGGAGGCTATGTTATTCACCTCTCTTCGGGGATTGCCGGTTTCACTGCTGCTTATTGGGTACACATTTATACATTTAATTCTCTCATATATTTTTGTCATTAGAGGTTAAGAATATATTATTGCTTATTGTAATTAAGTATCATGAAGCAGGATAAGATTTGGGGAAAATAACTATATGGTTTTCCAAAACTTTATTTTAGGAAAGTCTCAACTGAAAAGTAAATCTCACTATCCATAATTAAAAAAATAAAATAAAATCCACCAACGAATCTCCCTTTTATTTTAGTGTTTCCTTGTTAAAAAAAAAAAAAAAAAAGAAGAAGAAGAAAATAAAGGTGTTTTTCTATCTGTCAAAGTTTTCAAAGAAAATGAAATTAAAGAGCTTACTTGGGAAATGAAACCAGCGTTTTCCAATTATACTTTGTATTAGTGTATAGTTTTTTTATTAGTGGTTGCTCAACGGAATTATTTGGTCGAAATTATTAATTTTCATATCCTATAGTCAAGCAGATTGATCGAATCTTGATAACATTTTACGTTGATACGGATTGTATTGTACATGTACATCAAGTAGGTATATATGATTTTCTTCTAAGAAAAAAAGTAGGTATACATAATTTTCTAATATGTATTGTCATTTTTGTCTTTTAGAAAGTCATGATCTTTGACTGATCTACTAATTTTACATAGAATTAAATTATTTTCCAATGTTGTCGTTTCATTGGAACTTTATTCTTTTCCATGAAAAAAAAAAAAAGTTTACTTTGATAATGGGATTGGGAACCATAGCCCGTAGGTATCGAAATTAGCAATTTTCGCTAATATGGAATTATACGTGATAATGTTATCGACATTATTGGTACTTGTCTTCGCATTTGTATTATCCATACAATCAATGCGTTCAATAATTCAGCTCAGCAGCGTAATAGACCTGTTACACCAAATATCAAACATGCAATGAATTAAGATGACAAGTCTTTTGATGAGAAATTGTACCGTATAAGTTACTTGTTGGAAAAGTAATTAATTACTCTCAATACTGACTTGACCTAAAAATTGTGTGTGCAATATTTCATTCAGGTTGGGCCAAGGCTGAAAAGCGACAGGGAAAGGTTCCCTCCGAACAACGTACTCCTCATGCTTGCGGGCGCCGGGCTGCTGTGGATGGGGTGGTCGGGTTTCAACGGCGGTGCGCCTTACGCTGCCAACATCGACGCCTCCATAGCGGTGCTCAACACCAACGTCTGTGCCGCAACGAGCCTCCTCGTGTGGACGTCGCTCGACGTAGTCTTCTTCGGGAAGCCATCAGTGATTGGCGCCGTTCAGGGAATGATGACCGGGCTTGTTTGCATCACTCCCGGAGCAGGTACACCTTGATTATATATTAATAAGACTGAGTCTAACCCCTTGTTTGTTTTCTCCATCCAAGTGTTTCCGTTTTATTTATTTTTTAATTTTTTTAATCTTAATGTATTATCTTTAAATCTCAATTATTTATATTACTTCAAAATTCGAAAAGTCAATAACCATTACAAGTGACTCATTTGGATGGTTTTCTCAACTAAAGATTAATTCCTGATAATGAATGCTTTTACCGGCGTCAAATTGTATCAAAATTAACGAGCATAGAAAAATTAGTAAAAGAAAAGTATAAGGTGATTTGAATTATTTATTAACTTGTTAATTAGGTAGTGAAAACTGACAAGAAAGTTCGTTGATTCTCAGCAGAAAAAGATAATAATCAAACTTGTTTTGCTTTGGAATTTAAGTTCTAGAGTTCACAAATGAATAACAATTCGGTAGTTGACGAATATTATATTTTAGACGAAACATTATTGTGATTTTTTTTTATCACTATGAAATATAAGATTTTACACTTTAATTCTTAAAAAAAAATACTCCTTGGAAATCTACTACTTGAATTAGTTATAAATTATTTAAAGTTTACCATCCGTTAATATAACTTCTACTAATTTGTAAATAAAGAGACGAAATTTCTCCCAAAAAAAAAGTGTTTATATATGTATTAATATAAGTTGGAGGGCCAACCAATAGTGCAAATTAGCCCAAACATATTGCAACATATTGCATTTTTTATTTTTATTTTTTTTTACTTAAGTATAAACTTCTATAGTCAACATTTGCTAATTAGGAGTCCTCTTTTTTCTTTTTTTTTTAAATAACCTATTCAAAAGAAAATAGAATACTAATAATGAGTTTGACAAGTGGATTGTTGTTGTGGTGATTTATTGATTGTAGGCTTGGTGCAATCGTGGGCGGCTATAGTGATGGGAATACTTTCTGGCAGCATTCCATGGGTTTCCATGATGGTGCTTCACAAAAAGTCTAGCCTTTTACAAAAGGTTTGGTTACTTTTCACACTATAACAAATAAATACATATATGTCTCATTCTCGTTCTAATTATATATAATTTTATTTCCTTTCATTTTACATATCCGTGATGCGTGCAATTGTTTATGCAATAGAAACTTGACAACAAGTTATAAGTGCTGTCCTGGTTGCTTGTTTGTTTTACATCACCGCCTCTTTTTTTTTTTTTCATTGAAAAGTCTAAAGGAATTAGGTAAGATTATTAAAAGCTGGCTTTTATTGTCGGAAATAATCTTTGGAGTATACCGTTTATTCTGATTATAGTATTTGAAGATTATAGCATATGGTTTAGGGATGTAAGTGAAATTTCTTTGTAAGCTTATGAGGATTTCGTGGATTTAGCTAAAAATGGCAGGAAAACAATATACATTTTACGAAAATTTAGACGGGTTGAGATTTACCTATTTATAGTGGATTTATTAATTAAGAAGAGACTTTATCATTCGTTTTGTACGGATGTTGATTAAAGTTTTGTTTTAGAATCAATTGAAAATCTAATAAATTTTCAATTAAGTCCTTCTGTTCATTAAAAAAGTGGGGAGTGAAATATATATCGAGGAAAGGATCTATGACTGGTGGGAAATTCTCAATATTTTGATTAGAACTTTCTGTGAAGCAAAGGGATATTATTATAATGTTCATTAATAAAGTTCCAGCAGAAGAAAATCATGTATTTGTAAAATTAATAAAATGCCAAAAAAGAAATCTAGCGTAAATATTTGTTGTTCATACTTACAATCTTTGCTTGTATCTTTGTTCCTAGAAAATAGAAATGGAAAATAATTTTTAAAATTTTTGTGTTATATATATATATATATATATATATATATATATATATATGTTTTAGTGAATCATCATCTCTCTCCATCTCAGCCTTAGTCAGGCCAATTTCCATATATTGTCTTTTCCAACTTTTGTTTCTAAGAAATATGACAAATATAGTTGTTTGTCGTTTTCTACCAGTTTTATATAAACTATATAAAGAAAAGTCAAATTCTCCATTAGAATTCAGCATTACAATAGTACGATCGATCACTTTCAACAGCGAACTAATGACGATATTTATTCTCTCTTATCTAATTTTATCTTTTTGGTATAGTGCTTGCCAAATTGACCATAATAAATACCCTTTCATTCAAATCATTTTTGTTTTCCAAATTTTAAAAGGCAACTGGTTTTGTATTAATGATATATATATATATATATATATATATATATATATATATTCACTATAATGATCTACTTGATAATAAGTTATAATAAAATAGTAGTTAGAAAAGCTTAAAACTCATTGATCTATTACATATTTTCAAGTTAAAATCAAATAAAACTGTGCCTACATTATCATTAAAATAAAAGTACCAAAAAACGTATGATTTCACTTTTGAATAAGAGCGTTCAAGTTCTTTTTTAAGTCAACATTATGACGAAAAATTAGTCATAGAATATTTATGACATAATTTTAAGAGAAAAATAAATTAGGCATTTCAAAAAATTGATCAGAGACATTTTTTGCATTCTTACGCAACACAAGGGATTTTTCAAGCAGTTTCCCAATAATGAATCAAACGAATTCACAAAACCCTCAAGATTATTGTATTTAGGGTATCAAATGGCAGTAATTTCTTGTTAAAAAAATGTCATCATTCAATTTTCTTGTTAAGGTGATTATTGTGACGCATAATTTCATAAGCATTATTATTTTTTATTTTTTTTAATGTAGGTGGACGACACGCTTGGAGTATTCCACACGCACGCGGTGGCAGGGCTGCTCGGCGGCCTTCTGACCGGGCTCTTTGCCGAGCCCGTTCTCTGCCGCCTAATACTGCCCCACAGCGACTCGAGAGGTGCATTTTATGGCGGGACTGGCGGTGTCCAGTTCTTGAAACAGGTAGTGGCCGCCCTGTTTGTGATTGCATGGAACATTGTTTCCACGACGGCCATACTTCTCGCCATAAGGCTTTTCATACCGTTGAGAATGCCCGATGATCAGCTCATGATCGGAGACGATGCGGTCCACGGGGAAGAGGCCTATGCCCTTTGGGGAGACGGCGAAAAGTACGACCCGACGAAGCATGGACGGAGTAATTCGTCGAACGCGGAGGACATTGCGCCTTCCCCTTATATTAATGGTGCACGAGGTGTGACAATCAATTTATGAGTCGTTATTTTCTTGGTGCTTTTTGAATTTTGTAGAATTGATTTGTTCAAACGGTTTATGCGTCCATTGTTGATTGTGTAAGTAGATTTTTGAAAGTCCATTAGACGACATAATCTTTAGTGGTAAAAGGCTTATTATTTTCTTTTGTAAAATTTGGATGTTTCAAGCTCGGAAGATGCATTGAATATTCAGCAAGTGTACCACTGTAGTGTCACTAATGTAATGTATTTGAAAGCTTAATTGAATACTAGAAGGGAATGAAGGCTTAGGCATATTTATGCCTCAAAATTAGCTATTGTTTTCCAGTAGATGTAGACTTCTAAGTTGTGAAAATAAGAATAAAAACATATACCTAGTAAACTGTTCTAGAAAATAACAAGCTAAATATATACATGAGAATTATTCACCTATTAGGCAGCTTCATAATTTAATATATTAGACAAATTGAGGACCCTACTTTGAGAACAAAATAAATTGATTGAAATCCAGTAGAGTGTGGCCTAGCTGGGAAGACTTTGGTTTTGATCGAAAGAAAAGTCAAAACACTTTGTGATGTGACAAAAAATTGGAAGGATTTGGTGTTGAAGAATCTTTGGGAGATCATAATGGTCATTGTTCTGATGAAAAACCCAACCAATTATTAAATACAGAGAGAATCAAACTTCGAAGTGCTCAATACTATAATTCTTGATTTATCAAACTGATTTTGCCCTTCTCTAAATTCAAATTTAAAGGTTGTTTTATTATTATGATTATTATTTTTGTGTTGCTTCTAATACTTAAGCAAGAATGTCATACATTCTAAATAGTATTAGCTAACACAGCATTATACATATAATTTGACTCAATGCTTCACATTGAAACAAGCATATTATCACGGTCTGCCATCATGGGCCACGACAATCCCTCTTGAAGATTCAAAACAATTTGAACATTTTAAAAACCTTTTATGTTAACCTGCACAAATCAGACCCATATTCGTTTTATCTTTCGCTTACCTATATCATAAACAAACCTCAGAGCCTAATGTGCAAAGGCATTCCAAGCTAAAGGGTAAACAATACAATCTTAATCCGTTATCTTACAATCATTTCTCTCGATAAAGTTTAACATTCTCTCAAAAGTTAAAATGCTCAAATAAAGGAATATTGGTCAGAGCAGGCTTTATAACAGTTCAGTGATAGCATACTAAACAAAAGTTTACACCAATGACTAACTTTGTGTAACCGTTATGATACTTCTTAAGTTCGAGTCTTCAAAACCCCACTTTGGAGGACTCAGATGTTAAGACAAATAATAAAAATGAAAATTTTTGTATTATATTAATATTTTATACAAGTTCATAAGCACATAAATAAAACATAAACTAGTTGTCCCAAATAGCCAAACTAGCACTCACTCATAAAACACACTCAACTCACACACAAGTGAACGAATTTTTTCAGCTTTATTCGACTATGTTATTTGTCTGTTTCAAATGAGAGAAACACATCCCTATTTATACGTGAACTCCACCATATAATCTAACACCTATAGCTTGACCTTTGTATGTGATTGCTAATGTATTAGCTTCATGGGCTGGGCCGGCTTGATTTCAACACCAGATTCAATTAATTTTAGGGATATTTTTTTATTCTAGAAACGAAAATCAATAGGTAAACAACACCATTTGTTTCTTTTGCAAGTAGCAATTTTCTTTCTAGACATGAAGTTTGTACCAAAACCATACCACAATGGAACTCCAGATTTCAAGTCAATAATGCATATATGTTCAACACTCAATTCTATATATCCCAAAAGTAAAAAAAAAAAATGTACATTAATCGAAACGTTCCCAATCATGGGATACTTGTGCTGAAGATGGCATTGGAAGTGGAGCATTTAAGCTTCCCATGCCAGAGTCAAAGGTCTCCCACTGAGTTGTTACCGATACGGAGTTGCTAGCATTGAATGGATTCGAGTTTCTTGCCTTCAGGGTGTCTAGCAAGTCCACAAGTTTTTGGACACGGCGTACCTGTTCGAGTGACATTCTTATTTTAAGATAAGAGCAGTTTTCTCGAGCATTATATATCTCCGAAGCTTGATGAATTTACACAACTCTAAATCATTAGAAACAAAAACAGGTGATATACACTTGTTCACTGATAGTTAGGGGAAATTTCTTTCACACCCAACAGCAACAACGAAAAGAACAAAAGAACATGAGACAGCCATCGCAGAGTCCAACAAACAAATCCATCAAGTCGTCAAATAGGAGAAAATAAGACTAAAAAGCTCTGAAGCTCTAAGAATCTTTTTAGAATATGTACCAAGAAGAATGCAAATCTATAGAGCACATATTGCCAAATGAACCAAATCAACAATAGGTGCAAAGTATCACGTAACGAGACTAAGATTGAAAATGCTCAAATGCATATTTAGTCTATCTTGTAGTTGTGTTTCCCCCGATTAATTGGTCTTCTGAGTGTTGGCCCTCGAGCATTCTACTCGCTATGGAGGGCGAAAAAGGAACAGGGATGTAGACATAAAATTTGAAAGATATATCTTTTCCTACCCAACTTTTGTAAAAAAATTTACTTCCCAAAGTCCGTAACTTTTATGTGTAACAATGAGTAAACAGAAAATCATAGTCAAGTGGTGGAATTATTAGCCATTTCAATGGCATGCCACAAGATATGTGGACCACATATAGCAAATGCATAGTATAACACAATGCAAGAAACAGATAAGCATGCCTTTGTAATAAATACAAACCTCAGCCTTCCGCTGCATTTTCGCTTCTCCTTCGGCCTCAATGCCATCCAACTTCAGCAACTCCCTCATGAGCAATTCAGTTGACACCTCGAATTCTTTCTCTGCAACCTTGGTCCCGCCACCTACAGCCGCTTCCAAGGCAGAAACCTACAAGAGAAAGAAGGCAACACAAGCCAAATGAATCTCCCAGATCACAGACAAATCCACAACAGAGAAAGTCCAAAGTGAAAATCACCCTTTCTGCGAGCTTATCAACTTCGGCACTGACGACAGCAACAGCTTCAGATGCTTTGGACATCTCACCGCTCTGTGTGATTTCCTCGAGCTTCTTCTCTTTGCTTGCTGGGTCCTCCAAGAGAACAACTTTCGAATTGTCCTTCACTCCCGCCGTGACCAATTGCTCTTCATCCTCCCTTTCTTTTCCCCTAAACAAGAGTTTCTGCTCATTGGGTTCCAAACCGGTTTTATGTACAAGTGTCTTTTTTATGTCCCCTGGGAAACAAATCAGTTCACCAAAATCATACACATTTCAATCCACACAATAACCGCCAAACACTCATAAGTCAATTGACATATAAATAAAGCAAAACCATAAGCAAAATGCTTTGACCCACATCCAAGAAAAGTAAGAATAAACTCATCTTGATATACATATATATATATATATATATGTCCCTTTCTTTCGAGACATCTAAAGTAAAAAGCCCACCAAAATTCATGAAAATGTGAAAACTCAATCCCAAAACGCAATCGTCAGAATACAATAAAACCCACATAAAACACCATAAAGAATATGAGCAGATTCAAAACCCTAGCAATCTTCGGAGTACAAGCTCAATAAGAAATAGGGGGGAAAAAAAAGAAGAATATGTATGTGTATGTGTGTAAATGATATGTACCGAAGGTGTATTGGGAGGGGACGAAGACCTCGTAGTGGGCGGGGCCATGGAAGACCTTGAAGTTGATAGTGGGCCCACACTCTCCGCCGGCGCCGGCGTGGCGGCTCTGGACAAGCATGCCGCCGGGCCTCATCTCCCACTCGATATCGGCGTCGGCGTCGTCTTTCGGGTTCGCGCTCGGACTCGGAGCCGTCTTCATCGGAGAGGCTTCGAGGGAATAAAACGGCGACGTATTGAAGCCTGATTATGATAAGAAAAAAGAAAGAAAGAAAATCTCGGACTGTAGTTGCGACTTGCGAGTCTCTAGTCTTTTAATGGACCGAGAAAACAAAAGCCATTTTGGGGATATTAGACTTTGACTATTAGAGAATGAAGATTTGATGTCTATTTTAAGTGCCATAGGTGTTTTTAAATAATAATTAAAAAAAAGTTATTTATACAAATACATGATGATGTTGTACTATTATTGCAGATTGCATCCTAATATTTCAAAGTTATTATTTTTATCCCCTAAAGTTTTAAAAATTTATAAATATGTCCCCTCTGTCACAATTTATAAAAAAATTGAATAAATTAATAATGTAACAATAATCTGTTAGCATCTCTACAACTTTTTAAATATCAAGCGTCTTAAAATTAAAAATATTATAGTAATTAGTTCTATAATTATTTTCACAAACATCTCCTTATATTGTCTCTTTTTCTCAAAATACACCTCGATCTTTTAAAACTTTGTATTTATACCCCTTAATTTCATCTAATTTTTTTAAAAAATTAGAATAGAAGGGGTAAACTTATAACGTTTTCAAACATCAGGGGACACAAGTGTCAGTTTTGAAACATCAGGGTGCAACTTGTAAGGATAGCACAACATCGGGGGTATTTGTATAGATTACCCTAAAAAAATGACAGTTCATTTATTTGCATTTGATTATTAACTTTGCACATACAAAATATTAAAAAAAATATTAATAGCTAGTGAATGAGTTGTCATAATTTTATTTGGGAACACCTATAAGCATAGCTAAACGAGACAGTCAATATTCATTCACTATTAGGTACTAATACTCCCATATCAAGATACTCGCGAATCTTTAATAATGAGATATCAATATCTTAGATTATAGTACTTTCACTATGAAGTGTGATTTTAAATAAGAATTGTGAAGCTAATTAGATCAAATGATCTTTTTCTCACTTAGACGAATGATATACAATTGATTACAGGATGGACAAGTAATACCAAGTAGACAACACACAGAATGAGAATGCTCATAGAGTAGCGTCTCGACGTCCCGTCGGTCAACCCCTAGTCAAATACTCACTATGAGTGGCCCCTCAACATCTAAGAGTGTTTTTCTCCCTTGAATGACTACTAAACTTTGGCATTTACTCTCGTGTTGGACAGAAACGTCACTTGGCAGGGTTTCAAGGAGGGACGCCGCAAGAAAAAAGACCATAAGGATCGAAGCGAAAGATCTAGGACCTCAAGTAAGTAGATCTCTATTGTGACACGAATAGACTCTATCATGTTCAGTTGCTCTATGTGCGATGGATTCTCTTTTAACATGTGCTGCTTTTGGCTTAGTGTCGCTAAATTGTAAAGATATTATTGTTTGCTTTAGTTACGTGAGTATGGTCTCACGTTTATACCTGTCTAGTTTAGTTAAAAAATCTACAAGCATGAAATTATAGGTTGGTTATGTTATGGCTATGTGTTGTGTGTATGTAATTGTTGTAAGTGGGTGTGGGACCATAGACATAAAAATACCTAAATTTTTTGCTGTTGTTATTGTTTATGTTGCAGGTGAAGTAAAGTTCTGGAACAGCCTAAAAGATGGTGCAACCCCAAACGGGGGTATACTAGAGTTTTGGAACAGCCTCGAAGGAGGCCCAGCCTGAACGGGGGCATAGTAGAGTTTAGGAACGGCCTTAAGGGAGGCCTAGCCCGAACGAAGGCATACTAGATTTCAGTTATGGTCTTGAGAGGTTTAAAAAAGGACATAGATGCCAAGAGGAGGACAAGTTCTCACGAGTATAAGAAAAAGTAAAAGAATGGCCCAAGGGGCCAAGAATCACAATAGGTTCTGGATTAGTCTGACTTGGCAATTACAAAATCGGCTCCGAAATGGTCCGATGGGGCTGTTGGTCGCGAGATGTTTCTGAACGACCCAAGGAGCCTAGTGAAAGTTTAGTAAGTACCCCCAAAATAGTAAATTGTGTGAACACATACCTCTATAAGATAAGTTGGAGATTTGTGAACCTAAGAGGGTTTAGAAAAGAACGAGGTCAACTCCCAAGTCACGATTATTTGATCGTTAAGTCTGACATTCACAAATTATTATATTATGTGTCGATTTGGTAAGCAGTTTCTAAAATCTACTTACCGGATGATGAAAGAGTGAGATAAATAAAGAGTGAGTTTGATTCTTTGAACTGCGATGACTCAAACGTTGAGTCCGTACTATTATTAAGCTTTATGGTATTATTCTTATCAATTATTATATTGCTTGTAAACTTCCAAGATTGGTGAACTGTATCAATTATTCTTATCAAGATTGGTATTATTCTTATCAATTATATTATTCTTATCAATTATTATTAGATTACTAGTATGCTCGTGTCGCAAGTAAGATGAAAGGAAAACTAGAAAGTTAGGCGACAACGATGAAGCACGGCGGGCGCATACAAGTCCGACCTTGGGAGTGTTGCGTGAACTGCTGACTAACCGTTGGCGGGGTATTATTGAAGTCATACATTCATTTGAAAACCCTCATATTGAAATTAGTTTTTAGTATTATAGGGTCACGATTATGAAATTGTGTTCTAATTAAAAAAGTAATTTTTGTATTTAATGTGAATAGTTTAAATTTAACTATATTTTCTGGTACTTGGAATACTCAACAAAATTACAAACTATATACTATATATAGACTCTTGTGTTATTTTATTGTGTTATGTATTGGGCCGTTACAAATACAGCCCATTTAAAATTTTGTCGAGAAATTATTTTCATCATTCACTTTAAAATTATTTTATAATTAACTAAAATTAATTAATCCGATAAATGTGAGAAAAATATAATTAATCATCAATAATTATAAGAGTATCTATAACAATCTCATATAGTTTTTCTAGGGACCATGGCCCAATAATTAAGGTCTGGGGACCATGTACCCATTAATTCAGATTCTAATAAATACAAATAATTAATTAAAGCTCTTTTGTTAAAAGTTCATTAATTATGGGGTTCTTCCACTAAAAACTCATACTTGCACTCCTGAAATTATCGAAATAATTTATTGAGTGAGTTGTCCACTGATTTAATCATTCATAAGTGTTCCGAACCTACAAAATGTAAGTATTTAGCCCATATCAATTATGGACCGTAACAAATAAATAAGAGACCAGTAAACATAACCTAAGGGTGTACGATCATTTTATAAAAAAAAAAATCCATTTCTAGAAATTTTTGGATCAAAGCCCAAAGTCATTTTTTTAATATGTTTCGAACCAGTCCAAGCCCAAAAATCCATCAGTCATAAACCCATTTCTTCTCCTTCCACGGCCACTCTCTTACTCACTCCATCTCTTTTTCTTCTTTATTCCTTCTTCTACGCTGAGCAAGCTCTCTCTCTCTCTCTCTCTCTCTCTCTCTCTCTCTCTCTCTCTCTCTCTCTCTCTCTCTCTCTCTCTCTCTCTCTCTCTCTCTCTCTCTCTCTCTCTCTCTCTCTTCCAACCTCAATGTCTTGGCCATGGATGAAAGGGAATTTTAGTTCATTTTTGTGGTCTAATATCGACTGGTCTAGCCATTTGTTGTCGTGAATTCTTCTATGATTCCATGAATAGATGTCATTGAGGCCGTCGCACAACTCTTCCTTTTTTATGGTAGTACTTTGCTATTGCTTTTTGGTTTAGTTCTATGAAATCTTCTTGCAAGAATTTTGGTATCATTAACCCAAATCATATCTTGAGATTTCATTTTTTTTTCTTTTATTTCTCACAGTAGGCGTGTGCCCTAGAAATTAGGGCTGTTTGATTTCTAAATTTATTTGGTTAGTTTCAAATCATTTGATATGATTTGGTCTTGAAATCATTTTGTTTCAATATGTTTGTACCAATTTTAAGAGATATTGGTTAATATATTTTGATTTCTCTAAGAATATGGTTGTTTTGGGGCTATTTTGTTTATAAATTCCTCAAGTTATTTTGAACCCCTTGATGGAAAGAAATGGGTCTTGTATGTTTGTTTCTTAACCGAATTAAAATATTTTTCAAGTAGTTTGTAATTTGCATTTCTTTTTATTTTGTGTCTATGAACAGTACCTATCATTAGCCTCATTGTTTTTGGGTTTTGATATTGACGTCAATTAGAGTCCATGGTTATTAATGTCCTTAATCCATTTCGTGGTTCTAAGAGCCATAGCGTGCGAGTCGTTGATTGGGATGTCTGGGTCAGTATTAATTTTCTTTGTAAACGTACCGAACTAGCAGGGGATTTGTAGAGGATTGAGTACGGTGGGAGCCTTGAGCTTGAAATTGGATTATTGCTCAATTCGAGGTAGGAACTCTATTACTTATCTTTTGTGAGGATTTTGTTAAACAATTGCTAAATGGAAAGAAAAATAAAAGGATGTAGAGTCCCTATTTTGTGATGTATATATATCACCTATGAAAGAAATTAGAGGTACGTTTCGGCGTGGCCTATGGTTTCGACATGTTTGAGAATTTTGGAATAACAAGGTTATCTAAAAAATGAACATGATTATATTTAGTATGCTCAAAATTATATATGTCATTCATATGCGGTTATTTTGGCACGGTCCACTTGCCTTTCGAGATCTACATAGACTAGGTTTACGTAGGATGTTCGATTCCCCGGGGTTTGCTATGTTTGACAGGGTTGGAATGCTTTTTTTTTTTTTCTATTATATATAGAATGAATATGAAAACCTAGTTTGTGAAAAAGATGCATTCCACATAGAGCATACTTAATATTTTTCTTATGTAAATTTCTTCTGTCTTGATTTGTATATCCTAACTATGTAGGTGATTATAAAATGGCTAATAAAAACCAATAGGTGAGTAATGGTTTTCCTGCGAGCATGTAAATGCTCACCCCCTACTATTCTCTCCCCTATAGGTATGATTCGGTTCGGTCCAATTCGATGTCTTTTGGTCAAAAAGCTGCCGAGTCGAGTGGACCTGAGTCATTGATGTCTTCAATGCATTTGATGGACGTTTTGGTGATTTGATGGTTTGTCGCGCTTTCTCTGAACTCTTAGCTAAGGAATTAAGTGCATAGATGTTACGTAGAGTTGCATATCTCACTGGATAGTATACCAGCCGTATTTTGAGTAATTTTGTATTTGTATAAAGATGTACTTGAAACTCTGATTACTGTTTCATATTTATCTACAGTTGGTATTTCTCCTTTTTGGTTCTCAAAAGCCTCTAGAGCAAAATTGTTAATTTAGTAAAAGTTTTCAAAGTTCCGGTCCTAAAATGTATTTATCGTCGTGAAATTAAATTTTAACTATTTAACACATTTCTCCTAACCCCCATTTAGGTGCATTACAAATGGTTTGTGGCTACTTGGGATTAAGATCGATTCTGATATGATCATCTTTATTACTTCACGACAAGTATTGTAACGGTACTTAAATAATACTTTGGAAACAAGTCAATCCATGTACTGTGAAAGAATCAATTGTTAGTAGGTGTCACTCTCGGTGTTATAACACCCATAGAGACACCACATAGAGATAAATAAAATAACGAGGAACAGTAATGAAATAGTGCAGAATGCAAGGAAAGTAAGACACGAAAACTAGTAATGCAGTTTGACTTCGTCTACGTCTGCGGGGCCATGTCCGGATTCAAAAGATCCACTAGTAAAATTATTGAACGAGTACAATCGAACTTATACGCGCTAGGACTCTCTCCTAAACCGAGTCGCCATCTACCAATACACTTAGTAATCTAACCCCCACAAGATCCTCTCGTCTTACAACTCACACACCCGCATTTCAGTTCTCTCATATAAATATAAATTCTCTCAAAGCTCACAATACAATAAAATGCACTATAATAGGTCTGTAATGCAATACCCACATTTTCTCTACAACCTTTAGCAATATATGGTGAAATATGGTGAATAGAAAACTTTCTTTGAGAAAAGAAGTAATTTTCCTATTTGTTCAACAAAAAATATCCTTCATAACGGTCGAGTTTGTGACAGGCCAACAAAGGGTAATTTTCCCTTTAATATTAGATAATTAATCAGCGTAAATATCATCAAAAAGAGAACTAGAAGTTTCCCAAACCAAACCTGTCTGATATGGAAGGTGTTGTAACACCAACAGTAACACCTAATGTAACACCTGTCCAGTTTTTTTTCAACCGAGATTCTAAAAACTGTATTGAAAATATTTCGACAAGCTAGAAAGATACGATCAATATGTTCTACTAATTTTGCTAAATAAAATACCGATAAAATAAACCTAACAATCTTCCCCTTTAACATTTTTGTTTGGCAAAATCACATCACAAAACATAAGGCTGTCTTATTTATCAGCATATTACAAACCAAATAAAAAAACGAACAAACAATATATATATATATATGCTCAAATAAACCAACACAACTATAACTACCAAAATATAACTCCTCATCTGTCACGACCCAGCTCTCTCGGCCAGAGGCCGCGTCGTGGGTTCTTTTCTTTATACTACTATTAATCTTACTTCAAACGTAAAGCACAAATTACTTTATAACATAATGAGCTCGTATTTTTTTTTTTTTTGTAATGCAGAAGTTAATGCATTTTTCTTAATCAAAATACTATCTCCTAATTTCTCTTGAGTTCAAGAAAAGAGCCACCACTTTATCTCAAGTTCGGAGCCTCGGGATCTATTCTCGGTCTCAATAATACATCATTGTTATCAAAATATAAAATGCGGAATTAAGACACATATGCCACGGGGCTTTCTCTTCTTTCATTGCCACACACATTGCTCGACGCCAACAGCTCTATTTCTATTGCTCTTATGATTTAGCTATTCCCTTACCTATAACACCAAGGAAAAACTAATGAGTTGATAAACTCATTTATACATACCTTAAGATTATTGAACTATGATATATGTGTTCCAAAAACATGCTTAAACTACAAGTGTTTTTTAATATCTTGAAAAGTATTTTCTTGTTACCGATTTTATATGCACAGATATCTTATTGACTGCTTAGAAAGCTCTTATATTCTTCCAAATGTCTTGATTCCATATATTGTGTGATAGTATTAGCGGAAATAGTGACACAATCATAACACTTAAAAAAAAAAAGATAAATATCATACTAGCAAGCTTTTTGGGACATACATGATATTCACAACTATTTTTTTACAAGGCATCATCATGATTAAATGCTCTAAACAGCATCATACATATTAATTTATTATTTTTATTTATTTGATTGTGCTTAAACTGCTTAATTTTCTTGTATTTGTTGCCCTTTTTTTGGTGGCTAATATGTTGCCCTCTCTTTTAGTTCGAGTAAGGATGCCCAAAATTACAAGCTAATACCTGAAATTAAAAAGAATGAAATTGAGTGGATAGCCAAAGTCATCGTAGCATAGAAAGGAATACCATGCTCAACCAGTCAAATCCCACAAAACACCAAGCCTTGCGCTTAATTGATCCAAAGGTTTATCGCATAGATACAAATATCCTTTAATTAATTAACAATCTTTGCTTCCATTATAGTTGATGAGATTGGTTATATGATTGAGTTAATTGAATAAGGCTATAATCAAATTACCACATGATATGACTTGATAAATCTAACATTCCAAGGAATGCTTAAAAAAAATTAATTTTTCATTCTATAAATTGCAAATGCCACGTTCTTAACTACTCTATCTTAATGATGCAATGCAATGCAACAAGAATTCATATATGCAACAAGAATTCATAATGCAAGAGAGAGCGAGTTTGATCGTCTTTGGATAATCAAATCCTAACAAACCGTTCTTTCTGTGAGTCAAACCTCTGGGGTCGACTCTTCTTTCTTTCTTTCTCTCTTTCTTCCTTTCTTTCTTTTGTCTGGGATCCACTGACGGAAACCGCTTCTGTCTCAATACTGAGGCACGCCACGAGAGATGGCCAAATCTCCCGATAATCAATGATATAGCTCTCTCTCGGAGCCGACGGTTCCATAGACGTACGTTCTACTATATTTGTACATTATGACCCATCGTCCACTCTCTCGGAGGGTCGTGGTCTAACAAGAGATGTTAGTTTCTCTTACAAATAAAAGTAACATGAAATCGGCCTCTTCTAGAGTCTCAAGGTTTTAACCTCTTATATTGGGGTGCTAAGACCCACGACAATGATTTCATCGGCCTTCTAGGTTCAACAAACAACAAGGCTTGGTTGTCTTTTTATCCGTAAAATTGATCGGGTCGAAACCCAGCTTCAATTCTTGAAAGAACCGTAATCTGGCTTTCTTAACGTTTTAGTCACGGTTTATTCTGGAGGATAAGCTCTACTTAAATACTTTTTTCTTTCTTTTTCTTTATTTCTTTATTTCTTTTCTTTCTCTTTTTTTTTTTCTTTCTAAGGCTTAGTACGGCTTTTTACTTTTTTTAGTTTTACAACACATAGATATATTCACACGATAAGGTTATCGAGAATAGCAAGTAAAAGCCTAATAAACAAGCATACATAAGCACAAACACACAACTTGGTGTCATAGGTGCATTGCCACTTACCTTGCGTACGTGATAAGGTTTCTCCGAACTTGTCTTGAGCAACGCTCCGAGCTCCGACCACGTCTCCGTCCTTTAGTCCTTTCAATATAAAAGGAATCAAGTCTCGTTAGTTCGCTTGTCTAGTTAACCGAGAGCAAAACTAATTCTTATCTTAAATGTTCTAATGCTCAGGACTTTCTACATTATCTTATTACCAAGGCGGGGCTGCCTAGGTCACTTAACAAAGGTTTATTTAACCTTACTTGGGTTCGGGATTATTCCGAACCCTACTTGGTATTCCTGACGCGCCCCGGGAGCTTACCGAGCAATCTCGAGGGTCGGTTTGTACTATTCAATATTTACGGCTCTAGAATTTATTGTAAATCTCTTTCTTGACCATTCTTAGGTCTAACATATGATTTCTAAGACCACTTAATTTATTTAAGACCATGAAAATCCTTTTTGAACTTTAAAAAGTTTACTTTTAAAAAATCATGGTCAACTTGGCTCGGGTTTGACTTTTCGAATTTTAAAGGTCCGAACCCGTGTCTTGGACAAAACAAATTAAATATCAATTATATTTAATTTCTATAATTATGTTCTAAAGGTATAAAGACTGAAAAGTCCGTGTTTGTTTAATTAAAACTCTAATTCCCACTCTTGTGGTTTTTAACGAGCTCTCGGTTACGGTTTCGTTAGAAAACATTGTTTTAACATAAATCTTTATCTTTTCTTTTAAAATGCCAAGCACACTAGGTGGGCAGTAGCTTCTAGGTTTCTTTTAGGACATATTTAGTCCTTGTACTCAACCTTCATCGAAGCTTTGAGAGCTCGTTCCGTTCGTTCTTTAAAACGACACGTTTTCCTTAACTCGTTTTATGGTTTCGTTCGAAATCGTTATTATAAGTCAAAACCTTCATTATCTTTTCTTAAATGACACTTTTACTATATGGACAGTAGCCTCTAGGTATTTAAGGAAATATTTCATCCTTATTTCAAACCGTCATCGAAGCGCTAAAGGTCTGTTTGAAATCTCAACTTTCAAAACGATGCGTTTTTCTAGCTTACTCACGGTTTTGTTCAAACCAATTATCTAGTGTCCTTTCTTTTTAAACCTCTTTCTTTTCTTTACAAAAATACATTAAGAAGAGTAGACTAAAGTATTAAAAGAGATTTTGATGATCTACATAAACTTACTTAAGAGCATTAAAGCTCAAGTTCTAAAAGTTTACAAAAGTCCAAAAACTTACTTATTGTAAACTTAAGATTTTGATTGGGCATTTATCGTACGAAATTCTTTTTGCTATTTCTCTTTTCTAATCTCTAAAACACTTTGAGGGCAGAGACTATTGGAGCCTAAAATTATTTTATAATTTTATTTCAAAGTGTTCAAATAGTTTAAGAACTCAATGTGGTCAGATTTTACATTTAGCTCACTTTTATAAAAAAAAATAATAAATTCTCTACGGTTGTCGCGGCGGTTCGTTAAAAACCATCGTGCTCGTAAAAATGTTTTGTGACCAGTTTAATCCCTTTATCAAGACATAAATAAGTAGAATCTAAAGCATGCAAGAAGATAAATGGAATCTAAAAGCACACTAACGAGCACGAGAAACCGCCATGCAAGCTTAGAAAAAATCCGCCTAGCCTTATAGAGCTTAGGTTCGGATTTTCTCTAACTTAAGCAAGCTAAAGAACACTAATTATTACAACACATTCTCATTAAAAAAAAAAGTCCCAAAACTTAACCAAAGAATGCTATACTCAAAGCTAATTAAGATCTCACAAGGGTTTTAAGAGATGTATCTAAGCTCAATGGAGGGTTTTAAGAGATGTACCTAAGTTCAATGAGTTTGAACTTTATTCTTTCTCTTCTAGCTAGGCCGGCTCCCTCTAGGATTTTTCTTCCAAAAATCCTTCTTGGTGACCTTTAACACTTGAGGGCAGAGGTGAAAGGAAAGGTTTAGAGGTGTTTTTAAGAAACTAAAACCATATGAAAAGTTAGATAAGTTACCTTAGGTTTAGGCTTGGAAAAATGGCTTGAACTTGTAGGCTTTTTCTTCTTCCTTTCCTTGAGAAAATCCACCCCTCTCTCTCTATTTCTCTTGAACTTTTTCTTTCCTCTTTTCTCTCACCCTAAGCACGGTTTTTCTCTCTATTTGGGTGAGCAAAATGAAAAAAAAAATGCGAGCTTGTGGTCGTAGCATCCCTTTTATAGGCAATTTGGAAGCTTGTTGAATAAGCTTTGTCATTTACACTTCTCTCTCTCTCTTCCCATCATGGCCGAATATCCTCAATTTTGCTCCAAAATTTAATTTAAATACTATTTCTAATTTGTTAATCTATTTTTCATAAAAACTCATCAAATAGCTCACATTAAGCAAGCTTTCACCTCCAAGGGTCCCACGGTTTTGAAACTTGTCAAAAACACTTCTTTTTCTCTCTACACCTAAGCCATGACTCCTTTCACATCAAAATATGACTCAATGGCTGAATGGTGTTTGAAAATTTGGACTGCCCCTCAAATATTACACAATTTTACTTAATTTTTGCTATTAGTACTTGGAATATAAATATTAGAGAAAATTTATTTTTCACTTAGTGTGGCCCATGGTTTTGCACTAACAAATTGAGAAAATTATTTCTCCTCATCAATTGCCAGTAGAATAGTATTTATCTGCTCTTCCGGGGCTGATTGCTATCGGAAAAAATCCCGAGGAACCCGATTTCATGATAACGGTGACTAAACCGTCATTTTTCTGACTTACCGTAATCGACATTTTTTATTCTTGAATTCTATTATCCTGAGACTTTAAGAGACTCTTATTTGTTTCTAATAACCTCTAAAAATATAATTAGAAGTTAGGTTTAACCTCTTTATGGTCACTTTTGAGCTCAATCACGATTTTTCCGTTCTTTACGGTAAAATCTCGATTTTTACCCAAATCTTCTCGTTTCGGCTTTGTTTTAGCTCGGAATGACTCCAAACTTTAAACTAAGACCTATTATGTGATTTTAAATCATTTTTTAGACTGAAAAAATTTTTACGACTATCGACGTTCATTTTTCTAAAAACTTAGGCCAAAAATATTATTTTCTAAAAGTTCAGGGGCTATTGTGCAATTTTTTCAAATTAAGCCGAACTTTGCTTTTGTGACCACTATTATAACAAACTTATTTCTTAATGGATAAAATAAGTAATGAAAGTGAAATTTTATACTTCATTCGATGATTTAGACAACATTCACAGAAATGTCGCAGTTTACGAAATACAATTCATTCTTCGAGAATTTTATCCTGGCGTGGAATCAGTAGGGTAAACCCGGGGTTGGGGGTTACACAATTTTTACCCACAAAAGAAAAAAATAATAAGCAAAAGGGTGCAATATGACTAAAACAAGAAAATATCTTTAAACAGTAGGATCAACAAAAGAAGAAGAGTTGGAAGGGAATGCTAGATCTGCTAGAACACTAGGTGGGACACCTGTAAAGACACCAGCTGAACCTGCAATCACATTATTAGAAACATTAATAGAGGGATCAACACCAGAATCACTAGGCTGTGTTAAAGTAGAGGCACCACACTTCTCCAAGTTCTTGAGAAACGCTTGCAACTCTTTCTTCCAAACTGCAGTGCTTCTCTCTTGAGCCTCCAGAAAAAGGAAGCTTAGCTCTAATTAGCCTCATAGTGACAACCTTCTCATTTTGAGTCAAAGCAGCATGTTGTGAAGGAGTAGGACCAACATAGGTGTCGCAACTCCCTGCTAGGGGACACTTTCTTTATTACTAGAAACTTCATCATGAAACAGGATCTCTCCCTGAATATCCTGCAAGTGTTGACCCTTACAGAAATTTTTGCTTATGGTCAAAACTCTATATTCTTTTCAATACACATCACTATCCATAACTATATCTTCATCTTCGCTAATAAGAATGCCAAAAATCAGAGACAGGAAACCAATAGAAGGAATCACAGAAAATGACTCGGCATGGCGACTAATCTGATGAAAAAATAACTTCTCCTGAATCAAAAGGGATTTCAATCCCAATCTTCAACAATAAAGTAGCAAAAGAATTCAAAATCCCATATTTGTGATTGCTTGGCATCTAGTTATTAATAGCAATCATATGAAGGATTGCATACTTTGATGTGAGTTGAGATTACGAAAAGTTCTTAGCCTTTCCAAACCGAGATTATCTTATCATAATTTTGAGTGAATTCCTCAACAACAACACGAGCTGAGTCAAAATAAGAGTTGATATTGGCATGGGTAAAGTCATAAAGGAAACCTCTAACAAAAGCTTTCCCATATTGGTCAGTTGTAAGATTAAACATCTATTTAGAATAATTCATATGAAATTCCAACACAACATGCTTAATGTCAGGTTGAATCCTATTCATAGACTCAAACAGTGTATGTTCTCTCAACAGATCAGCTATGTCTGTCTGCTCAAATTGAACTTTCCTTTCAAGGTGAACATTCATACCCAACACAACACTCCAATACTGCTTATATTGAACATCTTTAAAGATGAAAGAATGTATAGTACCTGCTGAGGCAAAAGATGTACACTCTTTAGGACTCTCCTTAGATCTGGTACTCTTCCACTTCTTCTGTGCTTCTTTTCTTCTAAGACTCTAACGAAGAAGAAAATGATTCCTTACCAGGAGCTCTAGTAGGAAAAACTTCCTTAGAACGCTGAGAAGCCTGCCTTGTCATACGGGCAGTAGGCACAGGTTGCCTACTAACTGGTATTGGAACACCACCGGTTACAACCTTAGAATCTTCAGCAAAATCAATAGTAAGACGGTTATCATACTAACCTGAAGTGGGTTCATCTTTAGCGAGCACCTGATGAGAAGGCGAAGTGACGTCCTCGAATTAAAAAAAAATATGTCGAATCAGACTCTTCGGAGGAGGTGACTTGTATCGTTGTTCCAACACTAGACCCAGAGCCATCACCATCTACTCTTTCAAATTGATTTTGGTGTGAGTCACAAGTTAAGGCCTCCTAAAGACGCGAAACATCCTCTAGAGGGTCGTAGACCATGGTTGCTTGGTATGGGGCCGAACCAGTCAGTTGCGTAGCAGAAGGCTCCACCACAGAGGTCGAGGCCGTGGATTTTTTTGCTGGAGGACTCTTCATCGGCAGTCTTCTCCTAGTGCCTCTCGTATTTTCTCAATTACATGTTATCTTTATATTCTTAATTTTTTAATTTCTAAAAACGTGGACCGTCTCTTTGAAACATTGATTAAAAAATAATAAAATATCAGAGAGATCATAATTTTAATAACTATCGATCCATAATTATCCTAAAAATAAAAACACAAAAAATTCGCCATTTCTCCAAATTTTTTTACTTTTGTTTTGAAAAATTTTAACATTGTTTTTTTATTTTTTAACCTTGTTGATCTATTTTTTTTCTTAATCGTTTAGCTTTAATTTTTCCTCCATCTTTTAACACCTATACTTAATTTAATATGTATAATTTTTTTTAATAATCAGATTTACCTTTTGAATGTATTATTTGTTTATCTATTATAAATATTGTCATATATATATATATTTGTTTCCTTAATTCAAATTAGGAAACACAAACTTGTATATGTAGCCTTTCATTTGCGCTAATAAGACATACATAAATGTTCTACAACCTAATTTTTTATATGGTATAGAGCCACGAACGCTCACGCCCAAATTCTAGTTCCCACCATGTTCGACTCTCTCAATTCTCAGCTTGCCTCATCTTCTCAGTTAGCCAACACCTCTGTCATTTGCCCTATCATAGTTTCACCAAATGATCAACCAAACACTTTTCTCCTTTTAATGTTGGCGCTTAATTACCGCTGAAATTAACCTCCATAAATTATGTTACTTGGAAGCTACAGTTTCATACGTTTCTTGTTGGCTACGACTTAATAGGATTTATTAACGGGACGTGCCCTTGTCCGCTAGCCACTATCACCACAAATGAACAAACTGCTCTGAACCCGGATTATTCTTTATGAATACGTCAAGATCACCTAGTTCTGAATACGATAATCTGCTCCCTATCTTCGTATCTCATCTCATTCATTGCAGCTGCACAATCTGCTCACCCTGAAATATTGGCAAACACTTATGCTAAGCCCACTCGGTGCGGTATCAACCTCCTGAAAAATCAACTACACAATCCCGTCAAAGGTAAAAAAAAAAAAAATACTACCAATTCATGTAGTGAGTTAAATGCGGAGCTGATGATTTGTCTTTCCTCGGAGCACCCATGTATATCGAGGATCTCACTCTGAAAATCCTCAATGGCCTCTATTAAGTTTTTTAGAAATTTTGAATGTCATTCAAGTCCGTGAAACACCGATCATCTTTGAAGAATTACACGAGAAACTCATCACGTTTGAAGCTTCTCGACATACCAAAACCACAGAATCTACGTCTTTCGGAACCAGCCCGACCACTGCAATTTTGGTGGTACAAAACTCGCGATCAAGACTGCGGCCTACTGCCCCCGGTGATGCCGTGCCTCATACGCTACTTGGGTTCACTCCAACACCGTCCTATCAACAGCACAACTACTCTTCGCGTCCACGACCATCGACCTCTACAAATTCTATGCCAACCTATGCTTCTCGTCCTTATCTCAGCTTATGACTATTTTGTGGGGTTCAATCTCAGTCAAGCAATGCAATTATCTCACCCGCCTATTCTACCCCCCGTGCCAACATAGCGACTTACCATGGGCCCTCTTCCTCTAAGTGGATTTTGGATTCAAGAGCTTCTCATCAAATCACGACCGACTTCAGTAATCTTTCACTGCACACATGATGATGTCTTGATCGGTCACGGTAACGGCCTCACTATATCTCATTCTGCCTCTTTAACACTTCCTTGTTCCTCACTACAATTAACCAATGTTTTACGTGTTCCCTTCATTACAAATATTTTGTCTCTATTTCACAACTATGCAAAACTAAAATGTCTCATTTACCTTTTTGCCTACTTAGTTTCAGGTGAAGGATCTTTACACGAGGGCGTTGGTGCTTTAAGGACCTCTTAAAGATGGTGTATATGTGTGGCTTATTATCTTCTCTTCAACCACTCCGTTATTTGCCTTTTCAAATGTTAAAGTGTCTTTGCCAATTTGGCATTCTAAATTAGGTCATTTGTCGAGTCAATTACTTTCTCATTTAGTCTCGTCGCGTCAACTTTCGTTTAGTCAAAGTTCAATCGAAACATTTTCTTGTAATTCTTGCAAATGCAATAAAAGCCTTAAATTGCCTTTTTCAAACTCTTCTCTTACTTCTCATTGTCCACTTGAATTAACTTTTCCCGATGTATGGACTTCACTAGTTTTATCTGTTATATTTGGTTTTATCCCATGATGCGCAAATCTAATGTCTTTAGATGTTTTTGTTCAGTTTGAAGCTATTGTGGAGAAATTCGTCCAACAACCTATCATACAATTATATACAGATAATGAGGGCGAGTTTCTAGATTTTTGTCCCTTCTTAACGAGTCATGAAATTTCTCACTTTACTACACCGCCTAACACTCCTCAACAAAATGGTTTGCAGAACGCCGACATCGATATATTATTGAAACTGGTCTCACACTTCTCCATCAAGCCTCTGTTCCTCATACTTATTGGCCATATGCCTTTGCCACCGCAACCTATTTAATTAATAGGATGCCAAAATGCAACCTTGCTATGCTCTCTTCCTTTGAAAAACTATTTGGTCGTTCTCTTAATCTTTCAAAACTTTGAGTAGTAAGGTGTCTTTGCTATCCGTGGTTTCACCTTTATGCTCTCCAGAAACTATCTCCTCGCTCGACTCTATGTGTTTTTGTTTGGTACTATCTTACCCAAAGTACTTATTGTTGTCTTTACTTGTCTAGTCACAAAACGTTTTAGTCTCGTCGTGTTGATTTTGTTGAGTCTATCTTTCCGTTGGCTTCCTCATCTTCTTCGTTTGCTACTACACCCGCCTCCCTCGAGTCATTTCCTGTCGTTCCTCCTTCCTCTCCAGCATTCTTTCACACACCTCCAGAAATTCTTCCGGCAGTTCTACGTCACAGTGTTGTGGTCACCCCTGCCTTCTCCTCTTTAGCGGCAACCCATACCCCGTCCTCTTCGAGTTCTGCGCCAACATCTCTACTTGAAAAATCTGATAGGATTTTAGGAAGAATGGGGATTCGTAATAATTAAGAGTTAGTCAGGGGATGAATATAGAAATGTTATAAGTTGTTAGTAATCTCTTTAGTTAATAACTAGGAATGGTTGGGATTGAGGAATGGTATGCAAATTGTATGAGTGTTTGGCGAGGAAGTAATTCCTTTGGGAGAGAACGGACTTATCGAAAGTCTGATGAGAAAGCTAGTTGACCTCTCAAACGTCTACGAATCTATCATTGTTTTCTATCTTCTATTAATAAAGTATTGAAGTTTTCTATCAAATTAGCATCAAAGCAATAATCCTCGGATATGATAGTGCGGCGAATTTCAATCTTTCATGGCTACGACCCAATGTCTTAGTTCTTTGAGGCAGAGGGCGTCTTCGTGTTTGGTTGATACTCTGACGGCGAGAAGTTGCTGATGGCTGAAGAATCTATGGCCGGTGACGCATTGCTCGGGTTTCGATTGGAGGATAGTCGTTAGCCATTCCAGACTTGGAGAGAGTTGAAACTCGCCATGCTCAATAGTTTTCGTACACCAGTCGAGCAAGCGACTCACTACCAACCGTCAACAACTAAATGGGATGATATTCGATAACAATTGAAGGAGCTGCTCGAGAAGATAAAGACATTCTGTTGTTGTTATCTAAAAACAGAGAAGTATGATCCGGTAAGGCAACAATAACGGTGATGTCAAATATCTCGCAGAACGAGGCTACATCAGAATTGATCGGAGAGGAAGCTGTAGAGATGGATCTAGTCGAAAAAGTCAAAGAACCGACAGTTCTAATCAGCTTCTACACTCAGACAGATCAAATTGACATTGTTGAGCTCGGAAGGGATCTGTTTAGCGAAGGAGAAATTGAGATGAAGCTTTCCAGCATAGATAAAGTCGGATCGGAGATGCTCAATCATGATCACATCGAGCAAGAATATTGGGATGTTAACGCAAATATTAGGTTCGAGGCTCGTGCCAGTGAATGAGATCTTGAGGAAAAGAATCAGATCGGAGTCGTGAAGGACGTCAAGGAGAACGACCAGATTGTTAACATCGAGAAATATGAGTCAAAGCCTTCCAACAACAAAGAAGTCAAGATAGATCTGATCTACGAAGTTGCAATCGACACCAAGCTTAACTTGATCGTTCTCATCGTGAATGTGTTGTACAAGAATCGTTTCATAAAGAACTAGTTGACCGACGACATCACTAAGGATGGCCGAAGTGTTGATTTAGCAGAGGAAGACCAAATCAGAAAGACCGTCAGGCAAGGACTGAGATCACCTTCACAAGTATTAGCAAGAAGGATGAAATGGCCAATGCTCGTCAAGGATCGAGGAAAGCGAAGCACAATGTTTCGAGGTCGAGGAAGACGTAGCAATAGAGCAATGACAAAGCATAGTGAAAGCAGTCGATAGCAAGGCACGTTGAAGTGACGTGGAGGCTGATTGGAGGCGTGGTCGCGGCGAGTCGCGATGAGGCAGCATCGAAGTGTCCCGGAGATGACGTTCCTATGGGTGGTGTAGTTCGGGCGTCAGGCTGCATGCTGTCAGAGAAGTTTCTTGGCACTAACAGAATCATCTTCTTTGTTTCGTCTTGGCCATGGCTGCATAGTTAAAGTGAGGATGACTGGAGGCAATAGTAAGGCTGAGAAGGACGACAGCACCGTTGCGAAGTTATCATGGACAGTGGTTATGGTGGAAAAAGTTGCGGCTCATGCTAGGGGGGCTGGACTCACGAAGAACCACGATTGGAGATTTGGGCTTAAACTTTGAAACTTAAAGCCCACTAAGCTTTAGTATGGTTCGGTCAATAGGTCTGATGGTTCAGGGCCCAAAAGTCATTGAAAAAAAAAAAATCTTACGTGGCTCATCTTTTTGAACTTTGGAGAACAGGGTCTCACATTTAGCTGTTCAAGTTACCAGTTTTTTTTAAGCCACCGCCTAGAGGACGATATGGTTTTTTAGGTGGCCGATATTGATAAGATCTTAAGAGGAAGAGGGATTTGCATTAATTAAAAGTTAGTTAGGGGATGAATTTAGAATTGTTAGAAGTTGTTAGTAGTCTTTTAGTCTATAAATAGGAAGCGTTGGGACTAAGGAATGATATGAAAATTGTTTGAGTGTTTGGTGAGGAAGTAATTCCTTTGGGGAGAGAACGGACCTCTCGAAAGTCCGATGGGAGAGCTAGTAGACCTCTCGAACGTCTATGGATATATCATTGTTGTCTATTTTCTACTAATACAATATTAAAGGTTTCTATTAGACTCTTCCTTGGACACCCCCCGAAGCTTTGCCTCAGCTGAACCTCCTTTCACACCACTCATACCAATTCCATGATAACTCGAGCCAAAACTATATCCAAAACCTAACCCCAAGAAAGCTTTCACAACCACAGCCACAACTACTTCTTAACCCACAATTGTCTCTCAGGCACTGTGAGATCCCAACTGGCGTCATGCCATGTCTGAGGAGTTTGTCGCACTCCTCCGCACAACGACATGGGATCTTGTTCCCCCGGATCCTTCTCACAACCTTGTTGGATGTAAATGGGTTTCTTCGATGGGTCTATTAAGCGCTACAAAGTCAGTCTTGTGGCCAAAGAATTTCATCAGCGCCTTGGCATTGACTATCACGACACTTTCAGTCCCGTAGTCCAGCAAACCACAGTCATGATTGTTCTTAGTCTTGCTCTTGCTCATGGGTGGAGCTTGCATCAGTTGGACATTAACAATAACTTTCTTCATAGAACACTCTCTGAAGATGTGTACATGACCCAACCACTTGACTTTAAGGTTCCACATTTTCTCGCGCATGTCTGCATGCTTCGCAAAGCTATATATGGCCTCAAACATGTCCCGAGCGCGTGGTACAATGAGTTGTGCCTTTTTCTTCTCCAGATGGGCTTTTTCATCGTGGCGCAGACTAACACTTCTTTCTTCATTTATCAACAGGGTGACTTTTGAGCTTATTCGCTTTTTTATGCAGGGTTGATCAGTTGGTTACTCAGATTGCCACCAGATTCTCTCTTAAGGACCTCGGGCCACTTACTTACTTTCTGGGCGTCGAGGTACAATCTCATCCAGCAGGTCTTCTTCTTCTCTCTCATCGCCATTATGTGACTGATCTTCTAACTCACTATAATATAATTGCCGCAAAACTAGTGTCTATGCCCCTAGCTACTTTCTCTGCGCTACTGCATCAATATTTAGATTGAGTATGATGATAGATAAAAAAAACTTGTTAGCTCATATTCAAACACGAAATAAACCATAAGTGTACAGGTCAAACAAGTAATAGTAGTGGATTGTGAGTCCAAGTATCATCTCACAGAGAACAAAGAGTAATGTTTAAAACTAATGATGAAATTGAAATCAAGTGAATTATAAATTAAATTTAAACTAACTAAGAAATTCAATTTCACGAATTGAACTCAATTAATTAAAAACCTATGATTGACTGGCTTCCCTGGATGCTTCCTTTACTCAACTTTTCATTAACTCCTTTAATTCTAAGCTAGTCTAGGAATTTAAGATCTAATCCTCAACTCTCGCTTATTGGCCTAATTATGCATTTAATTCAACTCACGCATTCGCTCGCAAAACCAAACACATTCAAGCACGATTCCTAAAACTCTTAATTGATCACCTATCGTTCCCTACGACTTGGAATTTGACTACTCAGACAACCAATCTCCTCTAGGTCCTTATGGCTTCTAAGTTGTGATTCTTGTTATTCCCAATTCAATTAAATTACCTCTCTCAAGTTTAATCTAATTGAACCTAAATTTTCTATTCAATTTCCCAACTGCAACAGAAAATAAATTAACCCAACAAGAACACAAGCAATAGAATTGAAGAATGCAATAATTTATTACTAAAAACTGAATAAAATTGACATCGAGTTCAGCGAATCTCTCTTAGATAGAGAGACTTAGCCTCTCATACCTAACCTCTCATACCTAAATACAATATATACCAAATTCTAGAGTTCATGACAGCCATAAAATCAATTAAAAAGGAAAAGATGAAAAGTAGAGAGAATCGTAGAAACTCGAAAGCCTGATGATCTTCGTGAATCTTTGAACTCCAATGGAAGCCCATTCTTCTTCTCTTGAATTCTCTTTGTGAAAAATCTCTCTTTCGTTCAACCACCCTTAATATTTATAGCCCCTCTGGTTTGACCTAATTTTTGGAGTTAAAATGGAGTCAAACCAACCTAAAACCTTCAGCGTTTTCGAATCAGGGAAATGGGCGGTCGTTCTTTTGATTTTGGAGAACGACTGCCCCGCTGAACATCTGGATGTCTATGCGAATGGGCGGTCATTCTTCAGCAGGTCACGAACGACCACCAAGCTGACTTGTGCTGATCCTTGTGAACTTGGTCAATCGATTGGCTGACATTAATTTTCTCGTTAACTTGGGCGATCAACCAGCTGACATGGGAGAACGACCGCCAGGTGCACTTTTTAATTCACTTGGTTCTTCTTCTTCCTAAAGACTCCGTTTTCTATGTTTCTTCATCTCGATTTCCTTACTTATTCTTCAATCACCTGTATACTTCACAAAACTCATTAAAACACATAAAACTTGAGTAAAACATATTGAATCAAGCCGAAAGATAACATTAATGAGTGTGTAAAATACACACTGATCGTTATTCTCCAGTACCTCATGCTCACCCGGCCCGACATAGAATTTGCAATAAACAAGTTATCTCAGTTCATGTATAGGCCGACTACTACTCACTAGGGTGCCGTCAAACGCCTTTTTCGTTATCCAGCAGGTATTCTCTCTAGGTATCCTCCGTCGTTGCAAATCCTTAAATGTTCATGCCTTTTCTGATGTTGATTGGGCTACTGACACTGAGGAACGCACGTCTACCGGTTGTTTTTCTTGGCTCTAATCCTATTTCCTGGAGTTCGAAGAAACAACGAACCGTGGCTCAATCTTCTACTGAAGCCGAATACCGAGCAGTTGCAGCTATAGCCTCTGAATTTCAATAGGTTCAACATCTTCTCTTTGAGCTTGGTGTTCGTTCGTCTTCACCACCGGTTATGTATTGCGATAATATGGGCGCGACATCTCTCAGTGCTAACCCAAATTTTCATTCCAGCATGAACACATCTAGCGTTTGACTTCCACTTTGTTCGAAATATGGTCCAAAATGGCAATCTACGCGTGTCATGTATCATCCGATGATCAACTTGCCGATGCACTTGCCAAGCCACTTAGTGGACCGCGCATTTGTCTTCTCAGCAGCAAGATTAATCTTACTTCGGATCCGGCTCTCGGGGGCGTAATAAGCAGATTTACCTTTTGAATATATTATTCCTTTATCTATTATAATTATTGTCATATTTATCTTTGTTTCCTTAATTCAAATTAGAAAACACAAACTTATATATATAAGTTTTCATTTACGTCAATAAAACATACAGAAATATTCTACAACCTAATTTCTTATAATTTTTTAGTGTTATTTTATATTCTTCTAAATGTTATTTGTAATATTTTATATTTATTTTTTTCTTATGATTATCCTTAAGCTACTCGTAGCAGATTTTTTTTTTAATTTTTCTCTTTTTGAATATTTTAAATGACACATTTTTTTATTTTCTATTTTGTTCAGATTAAAAAAAATGTTGCAACATTATTTAGTTTATTTTTGAGTCCATTGGCAAAATGACTTAAAGAGATATTTAAATTATTAAAATAGATTTTCAAAAATTTTTATTTGCAGAGTAACCTCTTTTTATTAAAAAAGTCATTAATGAGTGAGGAGTCATTAATTGAGTCTCATTAATTTCCTCAACCCCCTAACCTCTCTCCCTCTCTAACCTCCCCTAACCCCCCTCCCCCTTCCCCGGCCCTTCCTCAACACCGATAAACTCGCGATTTGCTCGGAAAAAAAAAAAACCCATTCCTCCCCGAGCTCGTCCCCCCACCCGCATCCTGTCGCGTGGACTCCCCCTATCTTTACTCTTATTTACTGCAAAGAAGAACCTTTAGGTTGTTAAAGGTAAAGTTAAATCTTACATTTATTTTTTATTTTAATTGTGGAGGCTCTTCTCTTTCTCTTTAATTATCTCATCATTTGCTAAATCTTACATTCACTTCTGTGTGAGAGATAATTGAGTTTGAGAGGATAAAAATGAAGTTTTGAACTCACCTGGTTAAGATCTGGGTTCGTGACCGCGCGACCAAAAATAGGTGCTAATGGTCGCGCAGTTTTAATTTTTTGGTCACTTGTAAAAATGGTCGCGCAGTTGTAAATGGTCGCGCGGTTTATTTTATTGGTCGCACATTTTAATTTATTGGTCGCGCTGCTTAATTTATGGGTCGCGTAATACTGTGTATTGATCGCGCAGCTATAATTTTTGTTGTCATTTTAAAAATTTTAAGTAATTATTCTACATTTACAGGTATGACCCGTATATTTGTGAGTTTGGAATACGATGGGGAGTGGAAAAACTCGAACGGTTGTTGGGAATGGGTTGGAAGTGGTTTGGCAAAGGGCTTCATGGTCGATAGAAGCATCAAGTTTTTGAATTTTGTGGAGAAAATTTACAAGAAAACAGGCATAAAGGAAAGTGAGTATACACTGAGGATTACACATAAGATTAGAGGTGAGCGGAATAAGCCTAACTGTCCACTCTATATTTCTGATGATGATGAAATCTCTGACATCTTAAGTCTCTATGAAAATGAAAAAGAAATTACTATACACGTTGTGCTTGAACCGAGGAAAGGTAAATGAATATGTGTTGCTAACGATGATGATGGTAGGAATTTGGATGTTGGTGGGAGGTGTTTTGTTGACGATTATTTTGGACTTCACATTTTGGAGAATGATAATGTTGAAAACGAGGCTTCTCAAAATTTGTTGCAGATAGGCGGTGTTAATCCAATTTACCATCCGCCGCAGATATGCGGAGGTATCAGGGATAACAATGAAGTGATATGCTCTAATCCTACTCCAAACAACTTATCTAATCAAACTCCGGGTGATGGATTTGATGTGGAAGGAAATGATAGCATGCCTCAGTCTCCTCAGCAAGTTGATGATCAGTTCGTTGATGATCAGTTCGTTGATGATCAAAATACCACATCTCAACAATTTGATTGGGCGGAAGAAAATGTTTTTCGGTCTTATTCCTCTGGTGATGGTAGGCATGATGGATCTGATTTTGCTTTGGGTCAACACTTTGAAAGCAAAGAAGATTTGAATTTAAAGCTAAGCCTTGTCGCCATTAATGAAAAGTTTGAAATGAAGACGCATAAATCAACGAAAACATTGAAGGAAGTTAGATGCGTTGATGATAATTGTTTATGGCGATTACGTGCTAGGAAATTGCCTAACTCAAATTTCTTTGTTATTCGTCAATACAATGGTTTCCACTCTTGTACGTTGATGAACCGATCAATCCACCACAGACAAGCATCCAGTCGTGTTATTGGAGCTCGCATGCAGGGACACTTTACTGACATCAAGGAAACACCGAAAGCAAAGGTTCTCATGGGATATGTGCGTGAAGAGCTAAAAGTTCAATGTAGTTACTGGAAGGCGTGGAAGGCAAGAAAATTTGCACAACATCTCATCAGAGGTACGCCTAAACACAGTTTTGGCATGCTCCCATCTTATTGTCATGTTTTAAAAGAAGTCAATCCAGGCACAGTCACCCATATTGAACTAGATTCTGATAATAAGTTCAAGTACTTCTTTATGGCTTTAGGAGCGGCAATCAGAGGGTTCAGATTCATGAGAAAAGTTATTGGTGTAGATGGAGCTTGGATCAAAACCCAGCACAAAGGAGTGTTACTTGTTGCAGCCACAGAAGATAGTGAGTATCACTCGTACCCGATTGCTTGGGGGGTAGTTGATAGTGAGAACAATGCATCATGGGCTTGGTTCTTGGAGAAATTGAAGGAGTTAGTCCCTGACGAACCGGAATTGTATTTCATCTCTGATAGAAATCAAAGCATCCAATATGCAGTAAGGAGTATTTATCCTTTGGCAAAGCATGGAGCATGTTTTTGGCATGTTTCAATGAATATTAGGCATCGCTTTAAAAGTGGTGCTTCAATTGGAATATATAAAAGATCAGTAGAAGCATACCGTGTTGAAGAATTTAATAAACACTTCGATAAGATGCGTCAATGATTCCCCAGGGTGGCTAAGTATTTAGAGGAGGAGGTGGGGTTTGAAAAATGGTCAAGAGTTCACTTCCAAGCCAACAGGTATGAAGTTATGACAACTAATATAGTTGAGACAGTGAATAATATGATGAGGGTGGCAAGAGAGTATCCAATAACTGCGTTGATTGATTTTGTCTTGTACACGATGGGACAATGGTTCTTTGAACGTCGTCGAGATTCTTTGAATATGACAGGAAAAATTACACCGAGAAGAGAAGCTCTTATCAGAGATAGATGGGATAATGCAGGTTCATTAAAGCCACGCCAATTAAATGAGAATGAATATCATGTGATTTGCGGGGACCTGGACACAATTGTCAATTTAAGATCAAAGAGCTGCAGATGTAAAGTTTTTGAGGTTGAAAAGCTTCCATGCATTCATGCCATAGCAGCAGCAGGACAATTTCAACCCATCAACACTGGTGAAGTTGTATATTCTCTCTGTTCTGAATACTATAGTGTTCAGTATTTTATGTTGGCATATGCAGAAACCATATATCCCGTCCCCTCAGAAAAGGAGTGGACCAACATCCCTGAAGCAATTAGAGCAATGAAACCGCTAGAGCCTGATTTGGAGACGAAAAGAGGAAGACCGAGAATGTCTCGGTTTCCTTCTCAAGGAGAGATGCCCAAGAAGAACTACAAATGTAGTTTATGTGGTCAAATAGGACACAATGCGAAAAGATGCCAGAGTACACAGAGTTCGACCAATGTTTAATTTGAATTTTACTAATGTTATGTTAATTATTTTATTTGACAATTAGTTGTATTTTATTTGACAATTAGTTGTATTTGAATTTGACTGATGTTATGTTTAACTGAACGACGAATATTGGTCTTTGAACGACGAATATTGGTCTATGAACGACCATTATTGGTAACTGAACGAATATTGGTCTTTGAACGACCATTATTGGTAACTGAACGACTAATACCCATTAGCGAACGACCAATGGTCTTCGAACGACCATTATTCAACTAAACGACCAATCTGAGTGAACGACCAATATTATTCAACTGAACGACCAATATAATTAAAAACGACCAATAATATAAGAACGACCAATAATATAAGAACGACCAATATAATAAAAAACGACCATAATATAGGCTGTAAATATTCATTTGACTTATATAATTTTATAAATAATAAAGCATTTTGTAAATATTCATTTGACTTATATAATTTTATAAATAGTGTGTCGCAACTTTGATTTGTAACTTTTTTTTTTTTAAAGGCATTTAAAAGTAAAAAACCATAATAGGAACGACCAATAATGGTCTTTGAACGACCATTATTGGTAACTGAACGACTAATACCCATTACGAACGACCATTGTATTTTGCTCTTTTAAATTTGAATAGAAAAAAAAAAGTTTGAAAAGTAATTATTTTATGTTAAATATTGTGTCACGCTTTAATTTCTATAATATAATTATTTATTTTTATTTGTGTTTCTCTTCTTGTTGAAAGATTTAAAAAAATGAAAGCATTTTGTAAATATTCATTTGACTTATATAATTTTATAAATAGTGTGTCGCAACTTTGATTTGTTTAATTAAATTATTTGTTTATATTTTTTATTCTCTAACAATTGAAAGTTTCCGTTTATGTTTTTTTTTTTTTAAAGGCATTTAAAAGTAAAAAACCATAATAGGAACGACCAATAATGGTCTTTGAACGACCATTATTGGTAACTGAACGACTAATACCCATTACGAACGACCATTGTATTTTGCTCTTTTAAATTTGAATAGAAAAAAAAAAGTTTGAAAAGTAATTATTTTATGTTAAATATTGTGTCACGCTTTAATTTCTATAATATAATTATTTATTTTTATTTGTGTTTCTCTTCTTGTTGAAAGATTTAAAAAAATGAAAGCATTTTGTAAATATTCATTTGACTTATATAACTTTATAAATAGTGTGTCGCAACTTTGATTTGTTTAATTAAATTATTTGTTTATATTTTTTATTCTCTAACAATTGAAAGTTTCCGTTTATGTTTTTTTTTTTTTTTTTTAAAAAGGCATACTTATAAACTTTTCCTTAAGTTGGTCTAATGTCACTCGGGCTCCTACACCAAAGAGTTCATCCTTCAGACGTTCGTCTTTTGTAACTCTTTCTAATTCTAACTCAGAAGGTCGACGCCCGGTCTTCAATCCAGAAGTCAGTGCAAACTCTTTTAATGAAAACCTAATTGGTTTTCCTCCAACTGCGAACCATATCTCCTGCGTCTTTGATGTTTTAAGCTTCCGTTGCAGAAGATAATGGACCAATTGTCCTGAGAAAACCCACTTCTCAGGCCAATCAATGAAATGCCCGAGCTGACTGTATGTACGAAAAACACTTAACTCGTTCGCGTTGAGATTGTCTTTAATCGTACGCAACACATCTACTCGAGAGCGAATTGTGATTTTCGCTGGAAAAGACGCATTTCCAGTCATTTCCATGCGAAATGGTGGAAGTTCTGCAGCGTAGACCTTGCGACGAGGAACCTGCCAAAAATGACAAAAAGAACCAAAAAGTCAAAAAAAATTCAGATCTCAACAAAAGTAATCAATGGCCAAACACCACACTGATGATAAAGATCAATTGCTTACATCATTATGAGCATAATTTGTTAATCTAAGTACGTTCGGAGATAGGGGCGAGTTTGCAGCGTCTTGGGACGTCATTGTCGTATTCCTGCATAGTAATAAAATTTGAAGAATTAAATGAAATTGCACATTTTTTCTTTCTACCGATCGTTCGCCCCAACTTGGCGAACGATCGGCTAAGTTTTTCTTTTTTGGCGGTCGTTCGCCAAGTTGGGGCGAACGACCGGCCATGACACTGCCCAATTTTTTTCCTCCGCCGATCGTTCGCCCCACCTTGGCGAACGACCGGCCATGACAATGCCCAATTTTTTTTTCCTCTGCCGATCGTTCGCCCCACCTTGGCGAACGATCGGCTGTAAAACTGCCAATATTGGTATTAATCATGAACGACTAATAATGAACGACTAACAATGAACGACTAATAATCAAGAACGACTAATAATCAACGACTAACAATGAACGACTAATAATCAAGAAAGACTAATAATTAACGACTAACAATGAACGACTAATAATCAAGAACGACTAACAATGAACGACTAATAATCAAGAACGACTAACAATGAACGACTATTATTGGTATTAGTAATGAACGACTATTATTGGTATTGATAATGAACGACTAATGACGAACGACTAATACCGTCAACGACTAATAAATCCAAAATTGGTCGCGCGAACGGAAAACCAATCTGACGCGCACCGATAAATATTGGTCGCGACCATTCCCGCCACATTTCGTTTTTCGAAAACATACATCAGATTTTCTTTTTCGCAAACCCTAAAAAAAATTCTCATGTTCTGCTATGGAAACCCTAAAAAAAAAAAAAGACTTACCGACGAAGAGCCGAGGAGACGGAGACGAGAAGGAGAGAGAGCTCGAGTGCGAGGGAGAGAGGAGTCCTGAGGAGAGAGAGCAGAGTGCGAGGGGTGGACGGGGACTGCGATTTGGGGGTTTCCTTCCGTTTCTGGGGATTTCTGTTTCGTCGTTCGCGAGGGGGAGCTCTGTTTCGTCGTTCGCGAGGGAAGATGAAGGGGAATAATCGCGAGAAAAAGAGAGGGAAATAAAATAGGATTTTTTTAATTTTAATTCTTTAATTAAAAAACTCATTAATAGATAATTAAATTTTAAAAGTGCCACATCAGATCTTTAAAATAAAAGAAAAAAATCAAAAAAGAAAAAGTCATTTTATGAATATTGATTTTATGTTATGTCATTTTGCCCAAATCCCCTTTATTTTTCAACGATACTACAATTCATACGGTTTCACGCGCGCAATAAAACTAGTACTCAAATAAGATTGTCTTTCTCCGAAACTTTTTTTTTATTGGTCTTTCTCCGAAACTGTTTAGCTCATTATACTCCTCCATTTCTTCTCGGATCAACTGCTTTAATTTAAGTTTTTAAGGCAATCAATATTTCTAGCAAATCTCACAATTTATGTCACGGGGAAGAAATAAAACAAAAACAAAGAAACAACCTCGTAGGTTTATCCATTGATTAGTCATATACTTCAACAAAAAAGTAAATCCATCACGAAAGGAACATTGCATATAACATTCAACACTACATTACATTACAAGCGAAATCAAATTCAAAAAATTGCCATTAGGACTGCTTCACCCAGCACATGCCCTGGAATCGCTTCCAACAGCTTATCCTTTGTAACCTACATCCAAAAATCAACCAAAAAAAAAAAAACCATAAATCAAGAAAAAAACAAAAACAAAAACAAAAACTCTTCCCAATTTCCATTTGTCATTGCTCCTCATCCACTACCCTTCTTTTTTTCCTTCTTTTAGAAAAAAAAAAAAGAAAAAAAAAAGAGATCATTAACATAACATGCCTGCTCTTCTCCCTAAAATGTGCATATGAATTTTTTGGTTAATTTATTTTACAAATTTTCTTTAACATTATACTTCAAAAAATAAATCAATCTACATACCTTGTTGCCAAGGTGAACTTCATCGTCCAAAGCATAGAGCTTAAACTCAATCCTGTGGCCATGATTGGGCAGCTTCGGCCCGCGCCACCCGGGGACCTTCCAATCATTGATCCCTTCCTTTATGCCGCCATAGTCGCCACTGCCACCGCCACCGGCCTCCTCACCCTTCCCCGAGAACCCCTCGGGCAGGCCCTTGATTGCGGGCGGGACGTTGACGACCACCCAATGAGTCCACGGCACGAGCGGCCCGCTCGGGTCCGGCGCATCGATGTCTTGCACCACAAGAGCTAAAGCCTTTGTCCCTTCCGGGACGTTGTACCATTCCAACGGTGGAGACCAGTTCTTCCTTGCTCCTTGGCCTTCTTGTGTGTATTTTCTTGGCAACCTTCCCTCGTTGTCGATCTCCGGCGAGACTAATCGGAACTCTTCGCTAGCCATAATTAGACTCTGATCAATTTTGCGGTTGAAATATTATTTATATCCTAATCCTGGGATTTTGCTATTCTTTTGGTTTGGATTAGTGTTGGGGAGTTTTAAACCAAGGATTTATAGAGGCAAGCGGTGCAATTAACGCTGTGGTTGCATGGTTGAATGAGGGAGTGTCACGTGGTGGTGGAAGAGCTTTCGTAGTGGCGTGAGAAGCGATTCGGAGAGTTGTAGTGGGAACACGTAGAAGGCACGTGCAAGTTGGTAGATTGTTTCGGAAAAGCATTTGAGTAGGATTGGATCAATATAATGAATTGAGATTATTTGAGAATGATAATAATAATAAGAATATAATAAAATAAGAATGTGAATAATATTTAAATTACTGATTTGGTTTATTAATATATTCAAAAGAAATTGAATACAATGATTTTGAATAATATATTATTTATTTCTGTAATATAAGGACATAACCTTAAAAATATTACGCTAATAAAAAGAAAAATTATAGCGAATACTTAAATTTTAGGACCAGTTAAGCAATTAGTTAATTTTAAGGTAATGTTTGAAGGATTTAGCCATAGTTTCATAAAAGTAGGGATTTAGTCTAACATTTTTGGTAACATGTAACATATATACGTGTAAAAAATGTAACATTTTTTGTAACATGTAACATAAAATGTTACACTTTTACACGTATATATATTTCATGTAACAAACAATGTTACATTTTATGGCTAAATCCCTAATTTCGTAAAACTATGGCTAAATCCTAAAAAATTATCTAAAAATTTGGTTAAATACCTAAAAAACTCTAAATTTTATTGCCTAATTTAAATTAATATCAAACTTTTTAAAATATATAATAAAATACTAAAATGATTGAAATACCTATGCAGTGATAAGTTGTGGTAATTAACTTAGTTACCAAAAACATGTGCAAGTAATTAACGATTGACCGGTTACTCAATTGTTTTAAAAGTTTGGATATTTATTTATTGTTATATAAATTCTAGGTATTTCCCTACTTCACACTAATGAAAATTATCAATAATTTATTGAACTAATAAAAATAAGAAAACCAAATGTAGAAAAAATATTACTACCTTAATAAAATTCAAACTACTAAATAATTTAAGGAAAATTGTAGTAAATAGTCAATTTTTTTTAATGTTTTTAAATGATAGTCTACGTTTCATAAATTTTTTAAAATAGCCATATTACGAATTATATAATATAAAAGTGTCACACAAAATGTTACACTTCTGTAAAAATTTGTAAGATATTTTGTAACACTTCAACTTTTACTCATCATTTTTTGAAGTATCAAACAATATCTTTCAACTGTTTACAGATGTGTAAATTTTATTTGACATGTTTTGTTACGAAATTCTTTACAGTTGCTATTTTTTATATTTTTTAAAACATGAGCTATCATTAAAAAAAATACATCTAATTTTGGTCTATTTTTGAAACTCATTAAGCCAATTTAATCAATTTATTAATATATTAAAGTATAAAATAATATAATATTAATTTATTAATACAGTAAAGTTTAAACTAATATAATAAGTTAGAATTTGAAAGACAGAAATTAAAAAGATCTATAAAAGTAGAGATTTTTAAGGATTTAGCCAAACTTTTGACTAAGTTTTTAGGAATTAATTAACCATAGTTTCATGAAATTACGGAACTAGTTATTTTTATAGATGATATATGAGTATCATTTTTTTATATATGTGTCAATACGTTTATCATAAAATAATACACGTGTATCAAATATAAAAATTGTTAATTCTTTAAATTCATAAAACTATGACCTTGACTTAAATAGGGCTAAAAGTCTAAACCCCCCATAAAAAATATTGCACAAGCAGCCCATGTAGTTGAATTTTGTGGCCGTATTGGTTTTGGCTAATAGCTAAAGTAAATAACAAAATTTAAAAAGGGGTGTTTTGGCCAAAAAAAAAAAATCAGATAGCTACCGAATTGAAGAAAAAAAAAACGATCATTTACAGGTGAAATCAGTTAATTGTTCGGTTTTTTGGCTATTTTTCTAATCGAAACTGAATAATTAGTTATTAGAAAATGAGAACCGGAAATCAATTTTTTAGCCAAAAACCGAATTTAACCGAAACTGAATTTTTTGTTTTTTAATTCAGTTTTTCGGTTAATAACCGAATTCAATACAATTTGAATTTTGATTCTGTTATGCTGTTAAAAACCCGTTTATTCGGTTAATAAAACCGATTATGCGGTTATAAAACCGGTTATGAGGTTTTTAGTATTCTAGACCGAATAACCGCACCGAATTCTCGGTTAATTCGGATTTTAAGCACCAAATTTTTAGTTTTTTAAAAAATTCGATTTTTGGTTATGAATTTTTTTAAAAAAATCGGTTAATTTTTTCAGTTTTTCGATTTTTCAGTTTTAATATTCAGCCTTACAATCATTATGTAAATTTTTTGAATAAATGGTGATTCCAATGTCTATTTTCTAAGTCTTCTTTGCCTAACCAACAAAGGGTACAACAACTGTGTATGTATAACTTCTTTTCAAGCGTACTAGTGATTTTGTTCAAATTAGACGGTGCACTCTCTCAAATTAGATGGTGAGTGGCAAAGTTAATTTATTAGAAAATTTTAAGAAAATAGCCATTGTTACAAAATGATTTTAAAAAATAGCTACGGTTTCAGAAAATTTAAAAAGTAGCCCTTTCATAAATTTCTGACACGTGTCAGAAATTTCTTACAATAATTTATATGTGTAATTTTGTTATTGTCAAAAATTTCTTACACTGTGTTATGGCTAGTTTTTAAATTTTTTGAAACTGTGGCTATCTTTTGAAAACACACAATTCAAAATGGTTATTTACCTAACTGACCCTAATTATTAAGACTATACGATTAATCTCCCATGAAGTCACTGATTCGCAGCCAAGTTATTATCATAGGCTTCAAACGTTTCATGGCCCAAAATTTATCTTAGAACAAGCAATTGATGTAATAAATGCAAACAAACAATCTAAAAAAAATTGAACCAAAACAACATTATAATATTATATAAACAACGTGTGAAAAAATCAATCCTAAAATGAAGATAAAATATTCTCTCTCCCCCACACTTAATTCATGCATTATCTCTAATGTAGCACAAAACAATAATATAAATATCAGACAAACAAAAAATAAAGAAATCAAATATTATGATAGCAAACTCGCAATCTATTGGATTGCCTCCCAACAAACTCCTAGTTTAATGTCGTCGGCTTGACTTAGAGCGCCGCTTATCAAAGAGCATTTTTCTCGCATGGTATGTATGAGATAACGTCACTCATGGGTCTTGTGATGAATTGCTTTCAAGTAATATTAAACTTAAAAAAATAAGAAAAATTTAAGAAAATAGCCACTTTTTAGAAAATGATTAAAAAAATAGTCACAGTTTTAAAATTTTAAGAAAATAATCATTTTAGAAATTTATTACCTTAGTAAAGAAATTACTTACAACAAATTTTATGTATAATTTTGTTATAATAAGAAATTTCTTACTTGTGTAATATTTTTTTAATTTTTTAATTTTTTAAACTGTAGCTATTTTTTAAAAACACACCATCTGAAATAAATTTTACCTAACTAACCTGAAAAATAATAATACAATATGATTTCAAAATCACTAGTGTTTTTAAAATGAGGCATTTTCGAAAATCTTCCTTTTGAAAATATTCATTCTCTGAAATATCTTCTCTTTTCTGCTAGAGTACATGTTTGAAATCACCTCTAGTCTTAAATCGTCCATATACCAAAAAAAAAAAAAAAAGAAAAAAAAAAAGGGGAACGTAGGCCTCAATAATCATTGATAAGAAGATCTTGGGCCTTTGGGAAAAACCCAAACTACAAAGAGCTTACAAAACCGATATATAAAATTTAGTTAGTTACTAGTTGAAAGGAAAAAGGATGAAGTAGGCAAATACCCAGAATTTATATAACAATAAAAATAAATACCCAAACTTTTGAAGTAATTGAGTTTCTAGTCAATTTGTGAATTACTTGCACATGCTTTTGGTAACAAAGTGAATTACCACCACTTACCACTGTGTAAGTAATTCCATCTTTTGGGTAGTTGGTTACATTTTTCAAAAGATTGGGTAATAACTTACATTAAGTTTTAAAAATTGGGTATTCATTATAATTTCTCAAGGAAAAATTATATATATATATATATAGAATATTACATCAACACAACACAAATAATGATATTTACATTCAACCTAAACATGTACACCTGTCTTTATTTATAGACAATTATACCCCTTTAATTATGCTATTATATATTTTTATTTGTACACGTGTTTTTAACATTTATAGTTAGATACGTAATTATTTTTGTGGAACTAACTAAACTAAATCCTTTCCAGTTTTATTTTATTTTATTTGTTTGCCAGTAGTATACGTATTTAACTATTTAGATGGAACTAATATAATAAAATCAAATCCACTATTTTAGGAGCCTAAGATTTTAGAAATTTTTAATAATTTGTTTCCATTGTTCTCGTGAAAATATTTGTGTTTTATAAACGTTTTTTGAATAAATATTAAGGACTAGTTATTGCATTTTTGTATTCAAAATATAAGATTTTCATTTTCATTTTAGATTTTTTAGCTTATCAAATTAAATTTTTTTGTTATTTTAAAATTTAAATTCAAAAAACGGCGGAAAATTTTACATTAATAAACGATTATTTTTTAAAGCAACACTAATCAACAGTTTATCACTTAGTTGTCTATCTGTAACGACCCAAAATTCAAAAGGGTGTTTTAGTTTCGAAAAATACGGACAAATTTGAACTTTTAATAATAAACATAAGGATTTAATTTAAACATTTACAAAATATTGCAGAATTTTAAACTCTTCTTGCCAACGATTAGCCGGTAGTCCCCGTAAGGTCTTACAGGTCGGTCCCGTATACATTCTCTATTCCCATTATTGTCGTCTTGCCCTTTTTGCTTTCGTAACAAGATACCTGCGACACGAGCACACTAGTGAGCTATAAGCCCAGTAAGTAGATTAGATAAATAAATTGCTAAGTCTGCAGGTAACAAACAATCAAGAGATATCACAATACTATAATCTACCAAAAGGACAGACTCGACGATCGAGTCGTCATAGTCCGAAGAGTATACTTCACTCTTAAGCAACCTTACCCGCTAAGTAGATTTCAGAGATAGAGTGCTAATCCCATGCGGGATACAATACCTGCAAAAGAGTTGTGACATTGAAAGAGGTCAGGCTTAACGACCTATTAATCTCGACTCAAAGTCAATCTCATAATTTGTTCTAATCTCACTCAAGTTCACAACTCTATGACTCAGCTTATAAAAAAATACATGTGCACACGATTCACATCCAGACCCCTTACGGGTCATTCTAGAACTTATACACAATCTAGACCTCTCACGGGTCGTTCTAGAATTCATACACATTTAGACCCATTACGGGTTGTTCTAGAACTTACTCACAATCTAGACCTCTTACGGGTCATTATAGAATTTAATACACATCTAATCCCGTTCACGAGTTATTCTAGAACTTAATACGCATCTTGACCCCTTCGCGGGTCGTTCTATAATTTAATATACATTTAGACCCATTACGGGTTGTTCTCAAACTAATACGACTCTCGACCTTCTGTGGGTCGTTCTGAAATCTCACACAGACAATGGCCCCGTCGGGTGATCTCATAACCGATCATGATCGCGGCACACAGCATATGGAGAGGAAGATCGCCTACCGACATCCTCGGGACCCCTCGGGTCGTTCCGAAACCTCACACAGATAATGGCCCCGTCGGGCGATCTCGGAATCAATCATGATCGCAGCACACAATATATGAAGAGGAAGGTCGTCTACCGACCTCCTCGAGACCCATCGGGTCGTTCCGAAACCTCACACAGACAATGACCCCGTCGGGCGATCTCGGAATCAATCATGATCACAGCACACAACATATGAAGAGGAAGGTCGTCTACCGTCCTCCTCAAGACCCCTCGGGTTGTTTCGAAACCTCACACATACAATGGCCCCGTCGGACAATCTCGGAACCTATCATGATCACGGCCCCCTTCCGGGCTCTTCAGAAACATACGGTGCTCCTGTAACCCTTGGCTTTACTTTACATCCGATCCTTCCAGAACTTATGAGTGTCTCCGCTCAGGTTGGGCCTTATTTCAGGCCGTTTCTTGAGTCTATCAAGGACGCTCGCAGTGAGGATGAAGAATCGTTTGACTCGACTCTTCGGACTCCTAGAGCCTAGCTAGAACGTTCGCAGCAACAAGGAGAAATCATTCGATTCGACTCCTCGGACTCTTTGAGCCTATCTGGAACGTTCGCAGCGATGAAGAGGAAACGTTCGAATCAAGCCCTCAATCCCCTTGCGTCTCTCTGGAATTTAGCTTATCCTGCAATAAGATCTCAACAACAATATAAACAGTTTTATGTCTGTGGTCCCACACCCACCGACAAATAAGTTAAACTAACATATACACACACAAACAGCCACACACCCTACACTAAAACCTAAACCACGAAGTTGGATAGTTTTATGTCTGTGGTCCCATACCCACAGACAGATAAGTCATACAAATGAACACACGCACCAATACACCCCTACAAAAACACAACATATCATAAACGAACCTACAGTCCCATACCTGCAGGCTCGTTGCACAAAACAAGATGAATATAATCAAGAGCCCGCATTCACAACCTTAGCGAGAATGGGAATCCACACAGTTTAACAGCCACCATTGTAGAAGCAACGTATGCATAATCTCAACATAAGCACAAGTAATTCAAGCATTATAAAGTCTACTTGTGTCGCAGTGGAAACCCACTTACCGGAGGTCCTAAGCTCCCTGACTTAGTCCACGCGGTCTTCCTCTCCCGACGTCCCTTTTTGGAGTATATTGTGTGACATTTCTTTGGCGTATAACGGCGTGGTATTGCATGGTTGGGCTTGCCCCGGTGACGATCCAAACTCGAGCAAAAGCGGCTCGAGGAGGCACGTTGCGGCTGTCAGAAAAATCCAGCGGCGGTACAAAGCGACAACGAGGTTCTCAGTGTCGGCTCGGTAGAGCATAGGCTCAAACAATGATGGCGCGAGAGAGAGATGTCGACTTCACCGGCGACGGGCAAGAGGAGCTCGATGCGAGGAGGGGCACGGCTGCTGCCCAGAGGAGACCACAGTGCAGCGAAGGGGCTTGGACTCGGAGCCGGCCGCAGCAGAGTAGGGGTTGCCAGGGTTGTGCTGGCTGCGCGAGGGGGAGTTCCGACGAGGCGGAGCTCGAGCTGAGCTAGGCCGGCGTCGGCTGAGCGCGCACGAGCTGGGCGAGATCATCGAAATGAGCGCACACGGGCTAGAGTGGCGTACGCCGGAGGCAGCGCTGCTGAGGGCTGGGCGAGCCCGAGCGGGGCTGGGAAGGCCGAGTAGCGTGGGGTCGCGACGCCCGCACAGAGGGACGACGGCGTCGCGTTCGTGCAAGGCTGGGCTCGCCGGAGTTTGGGCTTGTAAGGCTCGGCCCTAGGACGGAAGGGCGGCGGCACTCGGGGGCTGTGCGGCGCGGCTGTTCGCGAGGGGCTGGGCTTGGGGGATGCTCGCGGAGAGAGAGAGAGAGAGATAACGAAAGGAAAAGTTGATAGAGAGAAAGGGAGGAGGAAAAGTGACGGCTAATGAGGGGGAGAGGAGAAAGAGATGAAGCCCTAGTGGGCTTGGGCTCATTTTGGGCCAAAATGGCCAAAAAATTACAAACGAGAATGGTAAAATTTCTCTGTGAAATATTAAAATTACATCTGTAATTTGGACACTGAGACTTAGAAATTTTAATATTATTCTCGAAATAAAATAAATTCCTAACACATCCAAAAATTCAAACTTGCAAAATATCCATACCAATTTCATAGTTTAAATCATATTTCCAAATTGGCCAGATTTGACGAAACTGGACAATTTTACAAATTGGTCACAACTGAGGTAAAAATACAATTTAATTAACTAGCACAGTGCTTTTAAATTCAGGTTATTACACTATCACTTAGTTGTCTATCAGCTCTTTGTTTATCAGTTTTTGTGCTACTCATTTTGCAAAAACATTTCATTATCTTTTGATTTCAAGATTCATTGGTTGAATTGTGAGGCTAGTTTATTTAGTAATAAACTCCATCATTTTTTAATCGTACGTTTATTGAGTATTTGAGTTTATGCACTTTTGTTATATATGCTTTGTTTATATCTTGTATATGTTTTTGCAGACCCAACATATTATGTCATTTCATAGAGTTTCATACCCTTTGTTTACTTATATGTTATACTATGTAGTTTTTTGTTGTTTTCTTTTAACCTCTTAGGATTATAAATCGTAGGTTAAGACTTGTTTTCTATACCCATAAAACATCATATAATCACTTTTGCTTATAATATATAATCTATATATTTTCAGTTTGTGCGTCATTATATAAACTTATTATCGGATTATATCATAGATTATATGTTTTATTTTGTTGACATTTTGTGAATATTGAATTTGTATGTACATCTGCTGGAAAGGTTCCCTATTATTGTTATCTTCTATAGAAGATGGTCAGATTTTTTTAACTTTATTAATTATAAAATGTCTAGTCTCATTGTTGAGGATAATATACAACTTTCAAATCTTCGTGAATGTGTTGTTGACGACCTTAGTTTGGACTTGCTATGTAATTGGCGATTATTTGCTAATATAGACTCAACTTCCAATACAAATGCTATCATGGAATCGAAAAGGGATCAAGATGTTAAGTGGTTTATGTTTAGCGCACGAGAAGTGAAAGATGCAAGTTTTCTTTTGATAATACACGGAATTTATCCCGATGAGACTACATCAGCAATTATAGTTGATACTACCATTCACAACGAAAATTTTTTCATTGATGATAGTATCCCGACCATTTCAATGTTCCAAGATATGAATCTAAGTAACTTGCCTGATGATTTTAGTTTTAAAATAGACCAGATGTTCGGAAGGAAGTATGATGTGCAAAAGGCTTTAACCTTGTTCGCATTCAGAAGGAAATTTCAGTTCAACATTGATAGATCATGCAAGAAGTATTTCAACATTTCTTATGTTGACCCAAACTGTAAATGGATGGTGTGTTCATCAAAATTGAGAAATTCTGAAGCTTTTATGGTTAGAAAGTATATATCAAAACACACATGTTCATTCGACTATATGTAATTCGGACAGCGTCAAGCTTCTCGCAATATGATTAGAATGTGCATTAGAGACCGAATAATCACTAGCAATGGAAAATTTTGGACAGCTAGAGATATCATAGAGTATTTCCAAAAAGATTACTTTTTCAAAATCCCTTATCAAAAAGCATGGAGGGCTCTTAATTATGCTTTGGACTTAATTCGGGGCAACTCATATGAGTCATATACTTTATTGCCTTAATTTGCGCATGAATTACGCTTGAGAAACCTTGGTTAGTATGCTGTTTTTTTAATCTATTTTATTTTAATTTTTATAATTTATAAAGAATGAATTATTATTCTAGTAGTGGTCATACCCAATTTCTTTTAAATATATAAGTATGCTGGCTTATATATATGTGTGTATATATATATATGTATATATATATATATAGAATGTGATCATATCGGTGTTGTTTTCTCACAATCATTTTGAAATCACAAGATGTAACATGTGGTGTCGTAATTATGTTGTTGATTGAACATATTAAATTATAGAGTATGATCAGCCTTGGTATTTCACATATTAATTTTAGATTATGTGATCAGCCTTGGTATTTCACGTATTTTAGATTATGTGTATCAAAATCTAGAATATAATGTATAATTTGATTTATCTTATATGATTTACAGGGTCTACGACATACTACCTAGTAGATTCAGAGGGGCACTTTAAATTTTTTTACATGGCAATCAATGCATCAATTAAAGGATGACCTCACTGTAGGCCAGTGATATCAGTTGATGCCACATTCCTAACAGGCCACTTCGAAGGTTCTCTGATTACTGCGTGCACGTTAGATGTCAACAAACATATTTTTCTCTTAGCCATGGCAATTGTTGACTCTGAGAATGACGCTTCATATTGATGTTTTTTTGAAAACTTACGCCTTTAATTTGGGAATCGGTATGAGCTTGTTATAATGTCAGATAGGCATAATAGCATCAATAAAGAAGTCCAACAAATTTACCCCAAAGCTTTCCATGGTATATGTGTTTATCATTTGGAACAAAACGTTAGGACACGTTTTCTTAATAGTGCAGTTATTAATTTGTTCAAGGCTAGTGCTCGAGCTTTCTCGAGGGAAGAATTCGACTGTAGCATGAGTTTGGAATCGTTCAGTCATGGTGTTCATATATATTTAGAAGAAATTAGGTATTACCGATGGGCTCCCTGTTTTACAAAATATAAGCAATACCAATTGTTGACTTCGAACATTTTTGAGTCTCTCAACAATGCATTTGTCACGACCCGCCAGCTCGGCCGCGGCCGCGACAGGCGGAAATTCTGTGTATTTTTTTTTATATATGCGGAAGTCTTTATCATATATAATACTTATAACGTAATAAGGTTGATAGAGAATAGATGTTGCCATGACATTATAAACGATATTACTTGGAGTCTTCGGGATCACGTCCCGGTCTCAAAATAGGATATGACTGACATAGAGTCTATTACTATCATAATATTACATAACTAAGTCATAAGGCTCTCGCAATCTCGTCCCGGCATAAAAAATATAAAACATTTATAATATAACAAAAGCGCGAAAAATATTGCCACGGGTAATCATATTCACACAGCTTCGCTCCTCGTATCGTCAAGGCCTCGCAATCGGTTATTGACCCACCACGCTTATTTATAGTCCTTCTGAAGGAATCATCTCGTTAGACTTTTTCCGGACTTAATGTTTTCACAAAATAAATATTTTGTTACTTATTTAATTGAGCTCGTCATCTTTGTCAGGTCTGGGATCCTTTGATGGTCACCGCGATTTCTCTAGCGCGTAGGCGGAAAGACGGCCTATCTCTCGGCAGTCCTTCAGACTTCGTCTCACACTCAATTACCTGGCTTCGTGTGAGGAATAAGCTCACCCTCAGGGAGCGGGGCTCTCTCTCTCGGAGCCAGGGCTTTCTTCTCTTGGAGATGAGCGGTACCATCAACGTTTGTTCATTTCGATATTTAGATTGTATTCGTTTACCTCTTATCGACTCATGTCAGAGGATTAAGGCTTGTTTCAGATTTTTGTCCTTCCATCTTGTTGCCGAGGAATCGGGACTCTAGATCTGATAACCATTCCCTTGCCCGTTCATACAGCGGACTAGAATTACGTTTGAACCCCCTTGTCTGATCACATAGCAGACTGGAATTTCACAAGAGGCCTCTTTACAATTTTAGTTTACGGTTTCCAAACATCGAATGGACTTCTCACGAGTCCCACACTTTGGCTCTTGCGTCTGGGTTCGGGACCCATGATTTAGTCATTCGAGGGGTTCATAGCAAATATACAATAGGCTAGGTAGGTTTTTTCGTACAAGATTATTCTGGTGGACCACTGATAAGCGAGCAAAATACTCACTTATATATCGCAAATTCGGGCTTGAATTGTTGTTAAATTCCTAAAGTTTATGTTATTTAATGAGTTTTGTGAGTGTACAGGTGATTTAAGTACAAGTACGGAAACCGAGGTGAAAAAGTACACAAAACGGAACATTTTGGAGCAAAGGAAAACGAGACCACATAGACAGAGTCATCGCCGATCGATCGCGGCTCATTAGCTGATCGATCGGCAAGAGTTGCAATGATGAGCCAAAAAAGGCAGAGGAATCGCCGATCGATCGCGGCTCATTAGCCGATCGATCGGCCGAAGTTTCAAGGAACGCAACGAAAAGGCAGAAGGAATGCCGATCGATCGCGGCTCATAAGCCGATCGATCGGCTCAACTACGCGAAGTCAACCAGAAGCATCGCCGATCGATCGTGGAAATGAAGCCGATCGATCGGGAGCCACAATTCCTGAGAACGCGTAAGCGCCGATCGATCGCAAGTTAAGCGCCGATCGATCGGCCAGACCTCCTGAAGCAGTACGACGTCGTTTTCCAAGCGCGAAAGGTTCCGAAATTCCTCCAAAATTAGGTCAAACCTTGTGCTCTATAAATAGAACACTGTTTGGACGAAGAAAGAGGACTTGGACGAAAAAGAAAGACACTTGACAAGGAGAAACTTAAGAGAACAAGAAGAAGAAGATTGAGCATTCATCGGAGCTGAAGAATTTACGAATATCATCGATTTTCAGAGTTTTTCTTACTCTTATTCTCTTCGTATCTTATTCTCTTTTAATTCTATGTTATTCATGAACTCTAGAATTCATTATTTGCTGTACATAATTATGAGAGGCTAAATCTCTCTGTCTAGGAGAGATTGGCTGAACTCGATGTTGATTCTTTTCAATTTTTAGTAATAAATTCCTGCAATATTCAGTTTATATGCTTGTGATTCTTGCTGGTTTATTTTATTTTCTGTTGCAATTGAAAGATTGAATAGAAGAATTTAGGTTGAATTTAATTAAACTCGAGAGAGGAAATTGAGTTGAATCAGGAATAGTAAGAACACAACTTAGACATCATAAGGACCGAGAGGTGATTGATAGTCTAGGTAGTCTAGCTATAAATCGTAGGGACCGAGAGGTGATCGATTTAGAACTATAAGAGCTGAGCATAATTGTAGTTAATGCTAGCAAACGGACGCGTGAGTTAGGGTTAAATGCATAATTAGGTCTAAATGCGAAAGCTGCGACGTAATTTATAATCTCTTAGACTAGTATAGAACTGAAAATTGTAGTGATGAGTTAGTGAAGGATTGAATTGAGGAAGCATCGAGGGAAGCCAATCGACCCTAGTAATTAGTTAATTGAGTGAATCCGTTGAAATTTTAGTTCTTGTCATTTTAATTTCATTGTTTTGTTTATTTTAAATTTACAACATTCATCTAAATTTGATTTCTAGACAAAGTAATTCTTTAGTAATAGTAGTAATTAGACCTAGGCAATTGTTCTCCGTGGGAACGATATTCGGACTCATTATCCACTTTATTACTTGAATGACCCGTGCACTTGCGGTTACAAATTCGCGTGTGTTTTCGAGCGATCAAGTTTTTGGCGCCGTTGCCGGGGAACAAAGCGTCTAACTTTGTTTAATACTACAATAAACGAGAATTATTTTGATTTAGAGTTTTATTTTTACTTAACTAACGTTGCCGGTCTCTTTTGTGCATTTGCTTCGTAGGTGTATGCCAAGGTCGAGTGGTCAAGACATATTACCACTCGATCCAGAGATTGAACGCACACTTCGGTCGTTGAGGAAGATCAACAGGAATTTGTCATCTGAATTCACAATGGCCGACGACTTACCGGCTGCACAACAAGCACGGAACGTTAATGTTCTACAGGCTCAACAGGGGCAACAACCGCAGAATGAAGCCCGCACGCTTCGCGACTACTTGAGGCCTGTAGTCAACGAAAACTATTCGGGGATTCGGCGACAAGCCATCAACGCCAACAACTTTGAGTTGAAGCGCGGATTGATCGCCATGGTACAACAGCAGCAGTTTGGGGGTTTGCCGTCTGAAGATCCTCACATTCACTTATCATCCTTTCTGGTGCTGTGCGACACTGTGAAGTATAATGGTGTGCCCCATGACACAATCAAGCTACAATTGTTCCCGTTCTCTCTCCGGGACAAGGCTCGCACATGGTTCCACGCTCTACCAAAGGGGTCCATTGAAACTTGGGATGCCATGGTGCAGAAGTTTCTCACAAAGTTCTTCCCTCCACAGATGACTTCACAGCTGAGGGTTGAGATAAGCCAATTCCGACAAGGGGAGAGCGAATCACTTTATGATGCTTGGGACAGGTTTAAGGACCTGTTAAGGAGGTGTCCACAACACGGGTTTGAGCTATGGTTTCAAGCTCAGACATTCTATAATGGTTTGAACTATGCCACTAGGAGTATGGTGGATGCTGCAGCAGGTGGTTCAGTGATGAATAAAACAGCTGAAGAAGCATATGATTTGTATGAGGAGATGGCCACGAGTCATTATCAGGCACCTTCAGACAGAAACATGGGTAGACGAGTTGCAGGGGTTTTAGAAGTCGATCAGTTGTCTGCAATTCAAGCACAAATTGCGTCCTTGACCAATCAACTTGCTAACCAGAAAGGGCCAATCATGGGACAAGTAGCGATGATGCAGGGTCAGCCTGAGCAGGCACAACATTCAGAGGAACAGTTTGGGGTAGAAGATGCTCAGTTTGTGGGAAACAGGAATTATCAATTTCGGCCAAATAACAATCTACCCGCACATTATCATCCAGGGTTGAGGAACCACGAGAACTTTTCTTATAGCAACCCAAGAAACGCTCTGAATGCACCACCTCCGGGGATCCAAGGGCAATTCTCCTCGAATTATAACGCGCCTGTGGAAAAGAGGGCGCCGAATCTAGAGGACAACATTAATGCTTTCGTGAGCTAGTCAAGGAAAAGAAGGGACGCTTACGACAAGCGCTTCAACAGTTTAGAGACTCATTGTGTGAACATGGGGGCAACAATCAAAACACTAGAGACTCAGATTGGTCAGTTGGCTTTAGCAGTTCAAGAACAATCTGCTAGGACATTTCCTAGTGATACAGAGAAAAACCCACGAGAATGTAAAGCTGTAACTCTACGGAGTGGAAAGGAGTTGGGAGAAAATAAAAAGGAACAGTTGAAAGAAGGTGAAGTGGAGAAGGTAAACGAAGACACTACCCAAGTCACAGAACCTATAGTTGTCACACCTGGTAACATTACCTTTCCTGACAAGCCGCCAAAGATAACCCATCCTCTTCCATACCCTCAGCGGTTCAAAAAGAAGATAATTGATGAACAGTTCTCCAAGTTCCTGAGCATTTTCAAGAAACTACAGGTGAATATCCCGTTTGCCGATGCTTTGGAACAGATGCCCCATTACGCCAAGTTTATGAAGGAGATAATGACCAAGAAAAGGAAGATTGAAGAACAAGGGATGATCAACTTATCAGAGCAGTGTAGTGCCATCATTCAGAGAAAATTACTAGAAAAGCTGAAAGATCCAGGAAGTTTTACTATTCCTTGCTCGATTGGAGGCCATATTATTGAGAAGGCACTGTGCGATCTTGGAGCTAGTATCAACCTCATGCCTTCATCCATCCTTAACAAGCTAGACATCGGAGACCTCACACCGACTTCGATCTCTTTACAGATGGCAGACAGGTCTATTGCCTTCCCTCGAGGGATTCTTGAGGACGTGCTCGTGAAAATAGATAAGTTCATCTTCCCGGTGGACTTTGTGGTTCTCGACATGGAGGAAGATAGGGACATCCCCATTATCCTTGGTAGACCGTTTTTAGCAACGGGACAAGCATTAATTGATGTTCGTGAAGGCCATCTCACTTTGCGAGTAAACGGTGAAGAGGTGAAGTTTAACATCCCTCAGGCTATGAAATTTCCATCTGAAGAACCCTCGTGCAAGCGAATTGAGGTGTTAAAGCCATGTGGAGAAAAGTATTTTCAGGAGTTGATTCATACGGACCCGTTGGAGAAGTGTTTGAGTGAGTCCTTATCAGAGGTAGATCTTGACAAAGAAACTCCAACTTGTGTCGATGGAGTGATTGAGACCATACTTGCCCTTGAAAACAAAGACAATGAGACAGTGATTGAGGAGGAAGTAAAGACTTCAGACGGTCTAGTGTTGAAACAACTGCCAGAACACCTCCGCTACTCCTTTTTGGGTGATGATGAGACGAAGCCAGTAATTATCTCATCTGACTTAACTAAAGAAGAAGAGGTAAAGCTTCTTGAGGTCCTTCGCCAACACCAATCTGCCTTCGCATGGTCGATCTCAGACATAAAAGGAATCAGTCCCTCGATCTGTATGCATAAGATTTTAATGGAGGATGACTACAAACCCAATATTGAGCATCAGCGGCGGTTGAATCCAGCAATGAAAGAAGTAGTAAAGAAAGAAGTTTTGAAGTGGTTAAACGCGGGGTTCATATATGCAATCTCAGACAGTTCTTGGGTCAGTCCAGTTCAAGTTGTTCCGAAAAAGGGTGGCATGACAGTGGTGAAGAATGAGAAGAATGAGCTAATTCCCACTCGCACCGTGACAGGATGGCGTATCTGCATTGACTACAGAAAGTTGAATAAGGCTACCAGAAAAGACCACTTCCCTCTGCCTTTCATTGATCAGATGCTTGACAGGTTGGCTGGCCACCAGTATTATTGCTTTCTAGATGGATACTCCGGGTATAATCAGATTGCCATAGCTCCTGAGGACCAAGAGAAGACTACATTTACTTGCCCGTATGGTACATTCGCCTTTCGCCGCATGCCATTCGGCCTCTGCATTGCTCCTGCTACATTTCAGCGTTGTATGATGGCTATCTTCGCGGATTTGGTTGAAGATGTCATGGAGATCTTCATGGATGACTTCTCTGTTTTTGGCTCTTCTTTCGATCATTGTCTGACCAATCTGGGTATGGTGCTGAAAAGATGTGAAGAGAAGCAACTGGTTTTAAATTGGGAGAAATGTCACTTTATGGTTAAAGAGGGCATTGTTCTGGGCCACAGAGTTTCAAAAGATGGGTTGGAAGTGGATCGAGCCAAAATATCTACGATAGAACATCTACCACCACCAGTGAATGTAAAAGGCATTAGAAGTTTTCTGGGTCATGCTGGCTTCTATCGTCGATTCATCAAGGACTTCTCTAAAATAGCTCGACCATTGTGCAATCTCTTAGAGAAGGATGCGCCGTTTGAGTTTGGTGAGTCATGTCTACAGGCATTCAACATTCTCAAGGAGAAACTGATTCAGGCACCGATTATGGCAGTACCAGATTGGGGGTTTCCATTCGAAATTATGTGTGACGCCAGTGATTTTGCCGTAGGAGCCGTGTTGGGTCAGAGGAAGGATAAGGTGTTTCGAGCTATTTATTACGCTAGCAGAACGTTGAACGAGGCTCAAGGAAACTACACTACAACTGAGAAAGAAATGTTGGCAGTTGTGAATTCTTGTGACAAGTTTCGAGCTTACATCATTGGATCGAAAGTTGTAGTATTTACTGATCATGCCGCCATCCGTTATTTGTTAGAAAAGAAGGATGCCAAACCTCGTCTCATTCGGTGGGTACTTCTCTTGCAAGAATTCGATATGGAGATCCGTGATAAGCGTGGGGTGGAAAATGTTGTGGCTGACCATCTGTCGCGTCTCGAGGGCACAAGAGAAAATTCTGAAACCTCACTTATACACGAGCAATTTCCGGATGAACAGATAATGGCTATTCGTGACTACATCCCATGGTTTGCAGATTTTATGAATTACCTATCCTGTCATGTGCTTCCTCCTGATCTGACAACACAACAACGCAAGAAATTCCTCCATGATGTCAACTACTACCTTTGGGACGAGCCTTTCTTGTTTCGGCGGTGTTCTGACCAAGTCATCCGCCGTTGTGTTCCTGAAGAAGAGTTCCTCGACATCTTATATCATTGCCACTCTGCACCATATGGAGGACATTTCGGGGCCATTCGCACAGCTCATAAGGTGTTACAGTCTGGTTTTTATTGGCCATCATTGTTTAAAGACGCCCATGCTTTTATTATGAGTTGTGATAGATGCCAACGGACGGGTAACATATCCCGACGACATGAGATGCCATTAACCTCCATTCTCGAAGTTGAAATATTCGATGTTTGGGGTATTGATTTCATGGGACCATTCCCTCCATCTTTCGGGAATCTATACATTTTGCTCGCCGTGGACTACGTCTCCAAGTGGGTGGAAGCGGTGGCAACAACAACGAATGATGCAAAGGTAGTGGTCAAGTTCCTTTCCAAGAACATCTTTACTCGATTCGGCACCACCCGAGCTATTATTAGTGATGAGGGCACACACTTCTGTAACAAGGTGTTCGATGCCACAATGGCAAAGTATGGGATCAAGCACAAGAAAACACTAGCCTACCATCCTCAAGCAAATGGCCAAGCGGAAGTGTCTAACAGAGAAGTGAAATCGATCCTGGAGAAGACGGTACAATCCAACAGAAAAGATTGGTCGACAAAGTTTGATGATGCACTATGGGCCTACCGAACCGCTTTCAAGACACCTATAGGAATGTCACCGTATCGGTTGGTGTTTGGAAAGGCCTGCCATCTACCAGTGGAGTTGGAACACAAGGCATATTGGGCAATCAAGAAGCTCAATTTCGATTTAAAATCCGCCGGTGAAAAGCGTCTTCTAGACTTGAACGAGCTTGACGAGATGCGTCTTGAGGCTTATGAGAGTGCTCGTCTCTACAAGGAAAAGGCAAACCGATGGCACGATAAACACTTAGTCCGACGGGCATTCGAAGAAGGTGCTAAGGTCCTTTTGTTCAATTCACGCCTTAAACTCTTTCCGGGTAAGTTGAAGTCCCGATGGTCAGGACCATTCACAGTGGTTAAAGTGTTTCCCCATGGTGCCGTTGAAGTAAAAAGCGACGACGGGGCAACTTTCAAGGTGAACGGTCAACGCCTCAAACCGTATATGGGCAATGAAGTTCGCCAAGTGGCTGTCATTACATTCCTCTAATAGCAGCGTCAAGATGGACGTTAAACGGATCGGCTTCTCAGGAGGCAACCCGAGTATTTTATGTTTTCGTTTTTAAGTTTTGTTTCTTTTTATTCTTATTTTATTTTATTTCCATTTTTATTGTTTTATTTTCATTTTCTAGTTTGAAGTTCGATATGATTGCTAATAAGTTTGTTTTTTATTTTCAGATGCAAAAAAAAAAAAAAAAACTCAGGCCGAGCCATAGCCGATCGATCGTGGATTCTTGTGCGATCGATCGCAAGGAGATATTAGCGACAGACCAACATCCAGCCGATCGATCGCGGAATCTTGTGCGATCGATCGCGAGAGCAGACTTAGGGCACCTGATCGATAGCCGATCGATCGCAGGGTTTGGGCCGATCGATCGGCAAGGCGCGCATCAGTCTTAAACGCTGCGTTTCACTTCTCTTCGAGGGTTTTTATATTAAAAACTTCCTCACTTCGCCCCACTCAACACCAGCCGATCGAACGCCACTCTCTCTCTCTCCCTCACCACCAGCCGACCGAACACCATCTCCTCCTCTTGCCACCAGACAATCCCTCACCAACCACCCACCCTCGCGGCTCATCCCCAAGAACAGCCTCGCGACCCAAGCCGCCCTCGCGAGCCTATTATCTCGCCGCGCCCTAACTTGCCGCCTCTCAGTGCCCTCCGCGCCGCTCAGCCCCGTCTCTCCGCGCGCCTTCGCTTCTCTCACCCTTCACGCCGGCCAGCCATCCCGTCCTCGCACCAGCCATCCCGTCTTCGTGCCCTCCTTCGTCCGCGCTCCACCCTCCACAGTGCACCGCCGGCCCTCTCGCGCTCTTCAGAGGTTTGCCTTTTTCTCGGTGTCCCTTTGATTGTCACGCTTGTTGGGTAGTGTTTCTTCGGTTGGATTATTGCTGCTACAATTGTTCTGCGGGGTGGGAGTCAGGATTCTGTGCGTTCGTGGGTATCTTAGCTCTGTTTTGCTGGTTGTGTAACGGGTTTGTGTTGCTGTTATATTGTTGCGGGTTTGCTTCGAGTGCGGTTCTTTTTTGTGATTGTTGAGTTCAGTTATCGACTTCTCCGTAATGGTTAAGAGAAAGCCTAGGGTGCCGGCCGAGTTGGTGCGCCGACCCGCCGTGGCTTTTTCTCAAGTGTTTGTCAATGCAGATGCCGAGCGACTCTATAAGCATTTTGTGCAGTCTGGCCAACCAACGCACGTGGAGTGCGATTTCGCCCCTGAGCCTAGCGACGGTCATTTGCAGGCTCAGATACGCCGGCTCGGCTGGCAACGGTTGTGCGACCAACCTTGCGCAGCCAATGTGGTCGTGGTCCGGGAGTTCTACGCCAACGCCCACTTCAACAGACCGGGCAATGTCGTGTTAGTACGCGGCAAGGACGTGTCCTTCAGCTCGGCCACTCTCCGGAGCGTTCTTAACCTTCCAACGGTCGCGGATGACGATTTCCATCGTTTATTACACGAGGGTGCCGATTATGAGGCTCTTTTGCAGGAGATGGGTTTCCCAGGCTCCCATTGGTCTTATTCGGCCTCCAACCCGACCAAGCCACCGCATGTCCGTGCCAACACTCTCAACCGCTTCGCGCATGCATGGTATCATCTCATCCGCCATAATCTTATGCCGACCTCCCAGAGATCGGAGATTACCACAGACCGCGCCCTCCTCACCTACTGTATCTGCTCCGGCCGCTCCGTCGACGTCGCCACGATCATCAAGGACTCCATCTGCCATCGGGCGAATCTGGGGCAGCACCCGGCAGCACTCACTCATCCGATCCTTATCACCTACTTGTGTGCTCAGGCCGGTGTGCCGATGAGTGATGAGGAGATGACAATGGGGCCGAGGAAGTTTAACCACGACAGCTTGATGAGATTCGAGCAGTGGCCCGGCGGTACCCCAGACCCGGACGGGATGGGCTTCGTGCCTTTCCCCAATCAAACTCCGCCACCGCCACCGCCACCACCCGCAGCCCCACCGCGCATTCGGCACATGAACATGATCCCGACGCAGAACATCGACGCCGGAGTTGATGAAGAACGGGAGCGCAGGCAAGCAGCGCGTCGGTCGTGTCGCCAAGTCCAGCCAGGCGAGGGCTCCTCATCCAGTGCGCCACCAACAGAGCCCCATTCATTCGACTCCCTCGCCGCGCTGATGACTCAGGGTTTCGAGACCCTGCGGTTGGGTCAGGAGTCTCTACAGTTGGGTCAGGATAGCCTCCTTCGCCGGGTGTCCGACATGCAGCAGCGCCAGTACCACCTCGCCCAGCACTTGCACAACTTGGAGGTGGACCTGCAGCATCAACCACGGGAGCCATTCCCCGAGTACCTCTTGCAGCCATACCGCAGCCCGTCCCCGGACCGACCCGACGTCGAGTGGGAACCATGGCCCGAATAGGCCCCCTTCCACCGCCTTATTTGAGACAGTGAGGACACTGTCTATTCCAAGTTTGGGGGGGTGCTTTCCATTGCATGGCCAGACCGCAGCAACCCGATCGAGAGGAGGCACAATTTCTATCTTTATTTTTTTTATTTATTATTAGTTGTATTTTTAATTATTGTTGAACTATTTAATTTTCATTTTCATTTACTTTATTTTTAGGTTATTAGGTTTATTTTTATGTAGCTTGTTTTCATTTATGCATGTTAATAAACTTGGCTATTTTATGAATTCTAACGAAATGTTTAGTGTTTCTTTCATTTGTGCAATGGCGTGAGTCGATGATGAGGACTGGCACGAAGTCGAGTCCTGCGTTGTGTCGTAAGTTTTTCCCCTTCGTTGAGTATAACATTGATAGTAAACTTAGGATTTGGCTATTTCACATTCCATGCACGTAATATTTCTCTTGAAATTCGACTGATGAATGTATGCAATAGAAGTTCTTTCTGATAATGCTTGTTCGAGATCTCTAGAACCCGACCTTAGTAGCTTTTCGAGGCGAAATCCTAGTGACAAGAACTTGAGGAAATGATTAAGGCCATCATTTGGACCGTTTGAGCCTAAATAGCACACCTTAGACAATATATCTTTGCACCCATAGTTTTGAGCCTATAACCACCATTTATTTCTGATTTTACCAACCTGTGATATTTACACACCCACTAGCCTTACATTATCCATAATCACCCTTGTTCACCTAGACTGCAATGCTTAATTTTGTATGAAGGAGAGTGATTATGTTAACAATGTAGAGCCTAAAACCCAAAATTCGTTACCCGTATCAATAATAAAAAATATTGGATCGAAAAAAGAAAAAAAAAAGTATCCAATGTTCTAATTTAACAAGGGTAGTCAAAATGAAGTTTGGGGGAAGGGTGGTTTGGTATTCTGGTAATCGGGTGAAAGGAAAAGAAGGTGTAAAAAGATTCAGTGGTGTTGTCGTAAAGGCATAGGTCTAGGTGAACATCGAGCTTAAAATTTACTTTCAACCTACCTTAGCCAAGGCCGCAATATTACAAGCCGAAAAGTCCTTTTGATCCTCAATTACTTGTGTTCTACATTAGTGGAGATTAGCGCCGGGGTCGGGCTTATGGTGATTCTCTTCGGTATGAACCGTTAAGTCTTCTTGAGTATGCAGTAGTCGGTTGAATGAAAGAGGAATCGCACACACACACTTGAAAGGCCATTTCCGAGGTAAGCTTGATCTGTAAAAGCTCTAGTTGGATGAGAACTTCGATACCACAAGGGAATCGGTGAAATGTCCCTGAGAACTATACATGCCATGCACGACAAAGAATCCGGATGTTGAAGTTAGAATCATACGTTGCTTTGTTTTTCATTTAGGATTATTCATTCATTCATTCATTCATTCATTCATTTATCCAATTATTCATTCATTCATTCATGTTTAAGATAGGAGTCATGCATCATAGAATTAAAATTTGTGCTTTATTGTTGCTTGAGGACAAGCAATGATTCAAGTTTGGGGGTGTGATAAGCGAGCAAAATACTCACTTATATATCGCAAATTCGGGCTTGAATTGTTGTTAAATTCCTCAAGTTTATGTTATTTAATGAGTTTTGTGAGTGTACAGGTGATTTAAGTACAAGTACGGAAACCGAGGTGAAAAAGTACACAAAACGGAACATTTTGGAGCAAAGGAAAACGAGACCACATAGACAGAGTCATCGCCGATCGATCGCGGCTCATTAGCTGATCGATCGGCAAGAGTTGCAATGATGAGCCAAAAAAGGCAGAGGAATCGCCGATCGATCGCGGCTCATTAGCCGATCGATCGGCCGAAGTTTCAAGGAACGCAACGAAAAGGCAGAAGGAATGCCGATCGATCGCGGCTCATGAGCCGATCGATCGGCTCAACTACGCGAAGTCAACCAGAAGCATCGCCGATCGATCGTGGAAATGAAGCCGATCGATCGGGAGCCACAATTCCTGAGAACGCGTAAGCGCCGATCGATCGCAAGTTAAGCGCCGATCGATCGGCCAGACCTCCTGAAGCAGTACGACGTCGTTTTCCAAGCGCGAAAGGTTCCGAAATTCCTCCAAAATTAGGTCAAACCTTGTGCTCTATAAATAGAACACTGTTTGGACGAAGAAAGAGGACTTGGACGAAAAAGAAAGACACTTGACAAGGAGAAACTCAAGAGAACAAGAAGAAGAAGATTGATCATTCATCGGAGCTGAAGAATTCACGAAGATCATCGATTTTCAGAGTTTTTCTTACTCTTATTCTCTTCGTATCTTCTTCTCTTTTAATTCTATGTTATTCATGAACTCTAGAATTCATTATTTGCTGTACATAATTATGAGAGGCTAAATCTCTCTGTCTAGGAGAGATTGGCTGAACTCGATGTTGATTCTTTTCAATTTTTAGTAATAAATTCCTGCAATATTCAGTTTATATGCTTGTGATTCTTACTGGTTTATTTTATTTTCTGTTGCAATTGAAAGATTGAATAGAAGAATTTAAGTTGAATTTAATTAAACTCGAGAGAGGAAATTGAGTTGAATCAGGAATAGTAAGAACACAACTTAGACATCATAAGGACCGAGAGGTGATTGATAGTCTAGGTAGTCTAGCTATAAATCATAGGGACCGAGAGGTGATCGATTTAGAACTATAAGAGCTAAGCATAATTGTAGTTAATGCTAGCAAACGGACGCGTGAGTTAGGGTTAAATGCATAATTAGGTCTAAATTCGAAAGCTGCGACGTAATTTATAATCTCTTAGACTAGTATAGAACTGAAAATTGTAGTGATGAGTTAGTGAAGGATTGAATTGAGGAAGCATCGAGGGAAGCCAGTCGACCCTAGTAATTAGTTAATTGAGTGAATCCGTTGAAATTTTAGTTCTTGTCATTTTAATTTCATTTTTTTGTTTATTTTAAATTTACAACATTCATCTAAATTTGATTTCTAGACAAAGTAGTTCTTTAGTAATAGTAGTAATTAGACCTAGGCAATTGTTCTCCGTGGGAACGATATTCGGACTCATTATCCACTTTATTACTTGAATGACCCGTGCACTTGCGGTTACAAATTCGCGTGTGTTTTCGAGCGATCAACCACAATTCGTAAGGCACTGCGCACGGGTAAGGACCCGCTTGTGCAGTTAGTATTATGTTTTACTGATCTCAGGAATCGATGTTAAATTCTTTTCACGATTCTTTAAGAAGTAATTATTCTTTAGTAATTCAAAGTTTCAGCCTCTACTTTGGCATTCACGGCCTTAGTTATTACTGGTGGCTCCAAGCCGCATTCTTTTGTTTTTAAGTTGTTTGTCTTTTCATTATTAGTTCGGCTTAAAGCCAACTTTTTTTTCACACTCGAGTTATAAACTCAGTGGAGATCGGGTACGAGTGAACTCATATCGATAGTTTTATTATAGCTTATTCTCTCTTATTGAGGCTTATGAAAATCTAATCTAAAGATTAGATTATATTTAATTACGAACATTTTATTCGAGCTTTATTTATGCCAGGATTTCCTTCAGCTACAATAGTTCATACAACAGCACAAAGATATAGCAATCACACAATATTTATTCACAAAGTACTAATGCAACCCTAGCAAACATTTCATACATATATACTCAAATGTCGTAGATACATCGCCACTTATCGTTGTAGGCGTTATGACAGTTCCAAGATCTTTTCGGAAACTTGTTCCGAGCTTCGACCACCTTCGTGTCTTCTTATCCTTGAATAGAAGACATGGTCTCGTTAGTTTTCCCGTCTCGTAAACACGAGAGCGAACTTATTTAGAGTAAATTCCTAAGTGCTCGGGTTTCCATCTTAAACTTTCCTAGGCGGTCTCTTGTCTTTTGAAATCTTTGGACTATTCAAAGTCCGTCTGAGCTTTGTAAAGTCTAATCTTAACTTGATGGGTTTCTACTGACTTATTTTGATTAGGCCACCTTAAGTGGCCCATTACTAGGTTCAAGGCCTTCTTACACATTTGGCGTCGATACAAATGGGCCTTAGCCACTTCTGAGGGTCAAACGGATCATTTGGGCTTCTGGCTAGAACAAGCCAAAAAGTGGCCTTCACAGCTTTCCTGCTGTTAGGCCCACTAATGGTTTGGGCTTTTCCACAAAGTGATGGCCTAAAATGGCCTTCACAATTTCAAATAGTTTGGCCCAAAAAGTTTTGGTCTTCAAAGAGTAAGGCAATGCCCAAAATGGCCTTGACATTTTAAACGTCTCTAAGACGGGAAGTTTGTCTGTTTTAACCTTTCCGCAAAATACTTTTGAACACTAATCTTAATTAATAAGATCTCTTTATTTAAAAAGTATTCATTAAATCATTTTTCAACTAGCATATAGTTTACAAAATATTATTGGGCTCGGTATAGTGGTTTTTACGCGCTATAACCGTTTCTTAAGAAAAATTCTCAGTTTCAAGGAAACCAATTCTCGTTTCGTTTGAATAAGCCTGTTTAATTTAATTTAAACATCTATGGTTCTCATCTCACTATGTTTGGGCTGGACTAAGTCCATTTAAGTCTCGACACCCATTATACATTAGTTTGAGACTTCATCGAACCTTTAGTTTCGACTAAGCTGTGAAAACATCGTTTTGAGCCTTAATTTTAGCTCGTTCTTGTATCGTTCTTAAAATTGCTTAAGGGCTGCGAGATTTACATTTGAAAAGCATATATGTTTGGTTTCCAAACCTTCCTTGATAATAGAAAAAGGGTGCACAATTTCAACTTGTAAAATATGGCGTTTTTTAAACAAGTTTCGCGATCTCTTGCGAAATTGTCGTTTTCGGTAAAACGTTGTTCTTTTTTAACTTTTTCCAATTCTCATTATAAACAATAAGGTAAGTTGCTTCTAGGTTCTAAGGAGATTTTCACTCTTTTTTTTGTAACCTTTCATCGAAGCTGTAATCCCGCGTGAAAACGATTCTCAAGCTAAACGCTTTCGAACCGTTTTCACGGGTTTTGATCGAGACACTCGTTTCATCGTGTCTTTTCGGTTTCCATTTGATTTTAACATAAAAATTAATTAAAAACAGTAACTAAACATTCAAACAATAAATCAAACAAACCATGATATTTACAAAAGTTTGGATTCGGATTTTTAGACGAAATTTAACAAATTTTATCTTTTGAACGGTTACACTTCGGTCCGTTGGAAACCGTCATGTGCATGGCGATTTTGAAAACATTTTTACATTTTAAACTCATCTAGGCATGCATGCAAATAAATCAAAAGACAAAACAAAAACTCAAGGGTCACGGTCACAAAGAACCCGAACCCTAAACATGCAAGCAACCAAACAACAAAGCACGAGTTGAAATATCTGGAAGCTAGCCGATCTAGCTTCCTTAAACTCGTGTTCGGCAAAACTTAACCTTAAGAGGCCATGTACGCTTACAACTTAAACCTATTTACATCCATAGTTAACCTAAGGAACTTACGGAAATAGAAACCCTCACATCACTCTAGGTTAGAGATTTATATCTAGCTCTCGGATTTTGAGCTTTCCTTTGGCGTGCTTTCTCATTGGCCGAATGGTCTCCTAGGGATTGTCTCCAAACCATCTTGAATGGTTCTTCAACCTCTTAGAGCAGAATATTTTTTGGTTAGGTAATTGAAGTACAAAAACGAGGAAAAAGCTAAGCCAACGACACGGTTTTTACCTTGGTGAAGCTAGGGTTTCGAAGCCTTTCTCCTTGCTTCTTTTCCCTTTCCTTACTCGGCACTTCTCTATCTCTCTCAACCTTGTTTTTCTTTTCTTTTCTTTTCTTTCTCTCTCTCAAAGCTTTCTCTTTTCTTTTCTCTTGTTCTTTCCCACAGTTTTTCTCTCAAAATTTTGGAAAGGAAAAGCCAAAATGGGAGCTTAAGTGTCAAGGAACTTTTTATATTTGCGATAGTTTTAGAGAGAGTTGCTCTTGTGTTTCTCTCTCTCCTTGGCCAAATTTCTCCTCTCCCTCTCTTCCAATTATTTTAATTCCTCATTTAAAATAAATGTTAAGTCTTATAGCTCATCTTAGCCCTTAATTCTTTACATCAATCAATCATACGGTTGTAGTTTATCAAGAAGAAAACTTTTCATTTTTCAAGGTCATCGTCATTAAGTTGCATTCTCCAAGCAACTTAATGAGTTTTCCTTCTCTCTCTCTTCTCCTCAATGGCCGAATATAATGTATCCCATTTCTCTAAATCATAACTCCAATTAAATTTAATTAATTTGCGATTTCAAATCAATCTTGGCCCTTGATTCAAACTTGGTGAATTAAGTACTCTAAATTCAATGGTTAGGAATTAGCAAGAGCATCGAAGTCGAAAAACCTTTCAATTTCCTTTTTCCTTTCTTCAAAATGGTGCCCATAATGACCATTTTTCTAGTTGGTTGGCTTAAATGTGCCACCAATGAAAAAATTCTTGGATTTATTTCATTGGTTCATCACGTTTTCTACTAACTCCATTACAACACTCAACAAACTTTACATACTTGGGCCCACAGTTTTGGGCTTTGAAATGGGCCTGGAATTATTTCTTAACACACCAAGCCCACTAATTGTTGTTTAGGGCAGAAATGGGCTGGGCCGAGGGGTCGGAAACCTTTTCCGAGGTCCATTTCTCTCGAAGAGACCTAAACATACCTTTCTCGAACCATCGGTCGGAGTTTTGACCTAATTCGAATTCCTTTCAACCCGAGACTTAACGAGACTTACATATGTTACTTAAAACTTCTAAAATATTATTTAGAAGTCAAATCTTAAATTATAAGTGGTCGCTCCGAGCTCGGTCCCTTTCTTTAACCGTGTTTACACGGTTTAACCCGATTTTTTGAGTTTAAGCCGTTTCGGCTTTGTTTTAACTCAGAATGGTCTCAAACTTGAAATCAGGGTTAATTATATGATAATAAATCATATTATAACCTTAAAAATAGATTACAGCCCAAAAAGGGTCATTGTTCTAAATTGGGCAAATTTTATAATTTTTTAAAAATTCAGGGACTCACAATGTAATTTTGTACTTTAAGGAGTCAATTTCAAATTAAATGGTCACTAAGAAATCAAACACAAGTATTCCAATTATAAATTAGATAATATAACGATGGGAGTGAGTTCAAATCGCAAGATGGGATATAAAGAAATTATCAAAGGCGTCATTAGTTACAAAAGCAACTATCTCATCTATCAAAAAAGTACCGTAAATGATAACCTCGGGGGCCGGGGTTACACAATTCAGGGATGCCAAGAAACAACCATTGGTGGTTGTTGCAGAGTTATTTGGAGCAAAGGCTCAAAAATGGTTTTATGAAAGACATGAATTTTTTTTTTAAATTCGTGCAAAATGCATATGAAAGCAAAATTAAACTAAATAATAAAAAAAATTATAATTAAATTTTTATAATTTTTTAATTTTAAATTTTAAAATTTTTAATTCTTGCAAATTTCAAAATCTTGTTAAGAAAGTATAATTTTTTAGCTTTATTAACAACAAATATTAAAAAAAAAAGTGTAATTTTTTAGCTTTATGAGCAACAAATATTAAAATAAAATCAGTTGGAAAAAGTACAATAAGTGTCAATTAAGTAAAAAAATTAAAAAAAAAATTATGATCAATGGTGGCAGAATTTTTTTTTTTATGACTTGACAAGAAAGAAAAAGAAAATTTAAAATAAAGAAGAATAGAAGAGTGAGAAAAACAGTAGGCAGATAAGTTAAAAATAACAAGTGATAAAACGATCAATCGGTATACAGTTTTAATAATTGAAAAAAAATTTGGCCAACGACATACGAGTGAGTAAAAGAAAGATGATCTAAAATTAAAGTAAGAGAGAGAAGATGACAAATTAGGCTACAAACTAAATATATAATAATTATATTTAGTGATTTTTTAGCCACATATTTTTTTATCTTCACTTATGATACAAAATTTGAAGAAAGCAACATAAATAAAAAAAAAATTACGCATGTCTATGATTAAGGAACAAAACGATAATTTTTTCCTCATTACATATATACTAGTTGAAATTAGTATAAAGTATATTTTAATTAATTTTGATAAATTTGTTTAAATATAATATAAAATATAGAATTCATTAGTGATTTTTTTTTCTGTACTAAGAAATAATTCTTGATCAGTATATTCATCTTTTTAAGATGCAGGGTCCACCGAAAAGGTGAATCTGACGATCCAGAATTGTTTTGAACCACAAAAAAATCCATAAAAAATTTACCTATAAAATTTAAGCAATAATAATAAAAAAAATATTGTTTGACTAAAAAACAGTGAATAAGTTACAAAAAGATAAAAGTTTTATTTCTATCATTAAAATAACAAAACAAATAAATAAAAATCAAATTTTAAAAAGCATATAGAGAAGAAAATCAAACAAATAAACTAACATTTTGGAGTGAAAAAAGAAACCTAACAACTACAAACAAAAGGAAAGAAAAACAAATATAAATAAAGTTAAGGATAAAAAAATATTTTAATTTAAATAAACACAACATAATGAGTGTAAAAAAAATCATGAAAATAAAATATATAACTGACTACAACAAGTAATTTTTTTTTTCGGAAAATACGAAACAAAATGATTGTTAAAATAAAATGAAAAATAAATTTATAATAAAAATAAAAAAAAGGAAAAAATTTTAAAATGGGAAAGCGAAAGGAAAAAAATGATGTGTTTATTAGAATAAAAAAGGGAAAGAAAAAAAAAAGAAAAGGTAAAGGAAAAAAATCATGTGTTTATTAGAAAGGAAAAAAAAGAAGAAGAAAAGAAATAAAGAAAAGAGAAATAAAAAAATAAAAAAACAAAAAAAAAGATAAACGAAAACGAAAAAAAAAAAAAGAAAAAAGAAAAGTTGAGCGTGTGAAAAACACTCGGCCAAAAGGGGAGTGGAAAAGGACCTGACACGGTGGGGCCCGCGCGTCAGGCCTTTTTCGTTATTCGCATATGGGCCCCCACTTATTTGATATCCTTTTTAATTTATTTTTTAGACCCTTAAGATTTTTTATTCATACTTAAGCCCTGATTTGCTGTTATATATATAAAAATGTGTTTGTCATTTAATATGTAATATATATATATATTTGTAGTCTTCACCAAATTACAATTTTTGTAAGCAAGATATATATATATATATATATATATATATATATATATATACGGTTTTTATAATAAATAGTCATATATTTATGCTTGTTTTTAACAATTAGCCTATGTTTGCTTTTATTAGTCAAATAGTCATGCATTCGTGTCTAGATGTTTTAGACTGTGGTTATTAGTTTTTTTGAATTCTGTTTTTATTGTTTGTCACTATAAGAATCAATGCTTTCGGCAACAACATTTGTCGTTGCGTAATCCTTTTAATGTCGTTGGTAAAATTATTTAGCAATGACATTTTCATTTTCAACAACGACTATGAAGTCGTTGCTAAATGCTTGTTGGTTGCGGGTTTTTTTGCTATTTATAAGATATTTTTTATTTAGTAATAAGTTTTGTGAAATTGGTTGTATAAGTAATCAATTATTTGTGAGTTCGTTATTTTTTAATGGATGTTTAATTTTTTATTGTGTTTATTTTAAATTTTCTGAAATTTTGTGACTATAGTCACAAATTTTATGACTATGTATTTTATTTATTTAGTCACAAATTTTATTTCTTTAGTCCTAGATTTTTAGATGTTGACCTGATGGGTATTTTGCTAATATTTGAAAACGTACGCTATATCTTTAAAACATAGACTGCAAAATGGCTAAATCTTTAACTGACCCATATATATATATATATATATATGAATATATATATATATATATATTCATATAGCTAATAGGCAATTTTTGAAAGGTGTGTAAATTTTAATCCATATTTCTAAAATTTTTTAAAAAATAACTATAGTCTAATAACAATACAAAAATGAATTTTATCACTTATAAATACTTAATGACCAGTTTTTTTCATAATTGAAAACAGTGTTCATATATTTAATTTACTTAAGTAGAATAGTCATTTCTTATAACTTCTCAAAAATCACAAACGACGTTGAGGTTAATTTTTATTTTTTTATTTTTATGATACATGAACAACAAAATAAAAAGAAGAGTTTTTTAGGCATTTAACCAAACTTTTAGGTAATTTTTTAGGATTTAGCCCTAAAATATCGAAATTAAGGATTTAACCATAACATGTAACATAAAAAAATTACACGTAACATATATACGTGTAAAAGGGTAACATTACATGTAATGTTACATGTGTTACATTTTATGTTACATGTAACGTTACATTTAATATTACATTTTTTACATGTATTTATGTTAAATGAAACATAAAATGTTACATGTTATGGCTAAATCCCTAATTTCGTGAAACTGTCGCTAAATCCTTCAAACTTTACCTTTAAAATGGTTAATTGCTTAACTGGCCCTACAAAGAATTTAAATTAAAAAGAGAAAAAAAAAAGAAGACAGAGAAAATATATTTAGAAATAGAGAATTAATTATTTTTTAACCCTTCTTATAGGAGAAGGGTTTAAAATAAAATAAAAAAATATTTATTTTTTAGTCCTTTTTCAATATATCAATTTTTACTAACAACGCAATTTTATAAAAAAAATGAGCCAAAAAAAAGTATAACATAATAGGTGTCTATAGATCAAAGAAGAAAAGTTACATCTAATGGTAGCGACAAAAAAAAATATTTTGACATTCGAACGACAAGAAAGAAATAATTGAAATTAAAAAAACGTATATAGAGGAGAGAGGAAATAATCGAAAAGCAAAATAATTAAATTATTTTTAGTCCCTATTTTAAGGACCTCACACCCCTCTTAAAGCACATATAAACAAATTAAGGGGCGTTTTAGCAAAAAAATAATTAAAAAAAAAAAAGAAACGCAACGTGCATTTTTGGCAAACGATGAAGAAAGTTGAGCCAATTGGCTCTAATAAGATACTTATAGATGCATCTTCCTAACTCCTTTGGTACTAAAATATGGCTATAACTTACACAAGTAATGAATTGTAATTAATGATTAAAAAACTAATCAATCTACTAGTCAGTGTACTATCTAATCATGATTTTGACTGTTTGAAACCTGGAAGAATAAAACACTTTGATTTGGCAAATGGGTTGGAACCCATCTTGAGTAATTCAAACGAATTTTTCAATTTAAATCGCCATTTGGTAACTTTTTTTTGGATAAAATCTAAATAGAAAAAAGTCATTCAAACCTTCAAAATCAAATTCTTCTCCCCTCAAATTTTAACAGTTTGAATCTATTTTGAATAGTATTTTTTGATTTGACATTTCAACCGCTCTTTTTATAACTCAAAATTACACATTCACATCTACCCAAACAACAATCCAAATAATATTTTCAATTAAAATTATTTAAGCCAAACAACAATTTAAACTTTTCGTTGAAATTACCCAATTTAAATTTTCTAATTCAAATGAAAAAAGTTCAAATTATCACAATTTGAACCCGTTTGCCAAACGACCCCCTAATAATAGCATAGGGCAGGCACTTGTTGTCTATTAATTAGCCTGTCTTTTAATCATTATCATGCATAAAAGCAAATAGTTATTCAACTTTGTGCTATGTTTCGAGGACGAATTTCTTTGTGCTTTTTTTAAGGTCAGTTAAGTAAATAGTCATTTTGAATTGTGTGCTTTTAAAAAATAGCAACAGTTTTAGAAAATTTAAAAACTAGCCATAATACATGTCAGAAATTTCTGATAATAACAAAATTACACATAAAAATAACTGTAAGAAAATCTCTGACACGTGTAAGAAATTTCTGAAAGGACTAGTTTTTAATTTTTTTGAAACTATTGCTATTTTTTAAAAATATTTTCTAAAAGTGACTATTTTCTTAAAAAAAATTTCTATTTATATATGACTAATTTTATAATACTTCATAAAAAAATTACATATCTATTTTCCTTAAACGTGATATTTACAAAATTATTTGCCAAGATTAGATATTTACATAAATCATCTATTTTTCTTTATCTATGTTTCAGATTTTTTTTATTACATATTTACCCTTCAATTGAGTACCCGGTGCTTTGATTTCCCTGTAATCAGTTTCTTTTTTGTTGTTTTTTTTTTTTTTTTGCAAACATCAGTTTCCTATTTTATTTGTTTGATAGATGCTGATTTTCAAAAATTTTAACGTTCTCTCTCTCTGACTAGGTGTAAATATTATATTCACTGGTTTGTCAATCTTTTGTCGTAACATTCTTTTCTCTGTCTAAGTGTAAATATTATATTCACTGGTAATTATTACATAAGTGTTCGCTTTAGATTTTATTGTTTATATTCGTTGCATGTGCTTGCTTATTTCTTTATGCAATTCGATTTTTGTAACCAAAATTATTCCTTGAAGAGCTTTTATGCATTTTGATTTCTTTTTCGCCTTTGTTTGGTTTTGTTAATTTTTTCTTGAATGTAAAATCATTATTTATGAAACATGTACATTCTGTCAATTATAATATATACTAAAAGTATCTGTCATATAGAAAATTTCAGTGCATTTTATATTGACTAGGAAATAATATATCTCTAAACACCAAAAGCATTATTTATTTAAAATTACCACATCAATAAAATATTTTCTTGCCATAAAAAAATCTCATAAAAAATAAGGAACACCGTAAGTACTGTAAATTTTATATTGCCCATAAAATAATATATTGCCAGGCATTAAAATCATTATTTATTTTATATTGTCACATCAATATAATATTTTTATGCAATAAAAGAATTTCAGGCAAAAAAAATAGAAAATTTCTTTAGAAACAGGAACTCGTCACACTAAAACTCACATTAATACCAGAAAAGTTCATGAAAATTATCGAAAAAGGACATTCACACCCATTTCATGTATGAACCCCATAAATACTGTAAATTTTATATTACCCGTGAAATAATATATTATCAGATACCAAAAACAATAGTTATTTTATAATATCCCATCAATAAAATATTTTCATGCAATAGAATAATATCAATAAAAAAAAAAGAACAACAAATATCATATAAAATTCATATACAACCCGGCAAATTTCATGAAAAATATCAAAAAAAAAAGTTTCAACCCCAATGCAAATGAGAATGACAAATAAACAAATTTTTGAAACAGGAAACACAAATACGTACTGAGAGACTAGAAAATTATGTTGTATTTTTATTTTTAAAATTTAATATTAAGTCAACCCATGAAGTTGTCTTTTTTATGGTCGAATCCCATATTAGTAGGGAATATTGTTTGGAATATTTTAAATATTAAATATTCTTAAAATGGTAATATCCATTTGTAAGTAATTTGGTTTTTTTTTTTGGATTAATTTTACGTTTGCCCCCTGAACTTTGGGGTCAGTTTCACTATGCCCCCTAAACTTCAAAACGTTAGATCCGTTCCCCTCCATCTTTGAAATTTTATAAACTTGCCCCTTCCGTCAAATATTTAACGGAAAATGCCTTAAATTTGTATTTTAAGGTGTTTTAAAGTTGGTAAAAAAGCTAAAATTATTATTTTATCCTTAAATTAGTGTGTGGTAATTATATTTTAATAATTTTAATAATATTTATATGCAAAATTTATAATTAAATTCATACTTTTTCTCTCTCAAAAAAATTAAGATATGATATTTTGCATATAAATATGAATTTAATTATAAATTTTGTATATAAATATTATTAAAATTATTAAAATATAACTACCCCACAATAATTTAAAGATTAAACATTAGTTTTAATATTTTTTTAACCTCAAAGCACCTTAAAACATGAATTTAAGGCATTTTTCGTTAAATATTTAACGGAGGGGGCATTTTTACGAAATTTCAAAGATCAAGGGGAACGGATCTAACGTTTTGAAGTTTAGGGGGCATAGTGAAACTGACCCCAAAATTCAGGGGGCAAACGTAAAATTTGTCCTTTTTTTTTTTAGTACCAAGGTATTTATAGTGCTAATTTTAGTAATTCTACTTTCTACGAAATATTAATGTAAAAATCCTAAGATTGAAATTAAATTTGTAAATATCTCATTATTTAGGACTAATTATAATATTTTTCAACTTCATATTCATTAGTACTCCAATTAAAATTACACGAGGAAAATATAATAATATATGTAACAAAACTAAAATAATCGTTATTACATACTTTTATATCATTATCACATTTTATTATAGTGTTATATTAACACATAAAAAATGAAACATTACTGTGATCTTTTTATATTTATGATATTTAAAGTTGGGGATGGATAAACGATCAAATCTTTACAGAATTCTAACATAGTTGGGATGTATGAAAAATCATGATATCGAATATCTCCTCAAAGCTTTTGGAAAAAAAAAAAAGTTATTTTAGATGGTGCCTACATAATTTTGACATATTAATAATACGCTAATGCAACAATACTTAAAGGGTTAAAAGATTGTGTAAAAAAGATATATTAAATAATAAGATCTTTAAAAATTTAGACAAACTTTACACTTTTTTTTTAGGGATTAGCCATAGTTTTATAAATTTAAGAAATAAATTATTTTTATTTTTGATTTTATTATAGTCGATGAAAATTTTGAGAATGGCAGTGTTGTAAGCTGATTTTCGTCCGAGGTACTAGCGTCGGGGGTGACGCCCCCGATAGAATGCGACCTCGAGAGAGAATGCCCGAGTGACAGCGCAGCATCGCCACATCATCGAGGGAGCCAACATCAAAGGCATCAGGGGCAAGGGTCGTCGAAGATCACCCTCGAACTTGCATCCGCGAGTGTGGTGAGTGGGGGCACCACCGAAGGTGGACCCTGGCTTAAAGCGAGGTCCTTGGAGAAGGACAGTTAAGCCGGAAACCCCAGGAGCTCGAGGATGAGGTGGACCTACGATGATGTCCGTTAAGAAGGTAGAAGATCAGTCAAGACAGAGGTCTCCCCGCGAAGCTGGAGATCCCCGGTCGAAGATTGAAGCCTGCATGGTAATGATTGATTAACTCCGGTGGTAAGGATGTCTGACAGGTACTGTAGACGTCCCGTTTCTAATGTACGTGGGTAGTTAGGTGGTAACCCACTCCCGTAATTCAGGGAGGGTATAGTCAACTGTGTGTTAAGGTCACTTAATCCCGTGATATAGGAGATAATTTGTCAGGCATCATTAATGCAACCTTCTCTCTCTCCTCCAAACAGCCTATAAAAGGAAGAGGAGGAGAAAGGAGAAGGGGTTGGAAGAAAAAAGGGAAAAAAACTCTATAAAACATTTTACAAGAAATTCCATAAACAGTAGACGTAGACTATTACTCCGTAGGAGGGTCGAACCACTTGAAAATCTACCGGCGTTTACTATTTCCCACTATACTCTTCCTGTTCATTACCGTATCACAAGCTAGAGATACAGAACACGGCGTTGGTTCAAATTTCACACCAACAGCTTGGCGCTAGAATGAGGGCACGAGGTTTTTAAACTCCGACCTTGTGGTTACTTTCTCTTCTCGTCTTCTCTGCGTTGGCTACCGTGCTAACTGATCGGAGATCAAATGGCACCCAACCTGAGAAGCAGCGGCAAGAATCCCGTAACTTCTGAGCAGGAGATGCTCTAAGATCGAATTCAACGCATAGAGGAGTCCATGGCAAGAATGATCGGATTAGTAGAGACTTTGGTGCACAACCAAAGCCCACCGCCACTTTTGACTGACGCGGAGTATGCAGAGGTGCTCCGAGCACGGCGTAGGACTGACGACGCAGCCGCCAATTTCCGGACCGCAGGCGATATCATTGCGGCTCTTGATGAGGACTCGGGTAGCGATCCCGCACGCGAGGCCCATAATTCCCGCTGTCGGAGGAATGCGCCAGCTCAGAAGTCCGCCACCCGCTCCAGAAGAGTGCAGTTGCCGGCTGACCCAGCACGACCTTCGTGCCCCGCAGCCGAAGACGAGACGCCGGTTCAGCCCGGCTCGGTATTTAATAGGCTGGGCCTTTTGCCACGAGGCATCGCGGGGCATGCGCCTTCATGTGCTGGAGTCCGCACCGAAGGTGCACGACTTCCGGTGCGGGAGCGTCTCCGTGAGGAATCGGTTACCACTGCTACTAGCCGACAGACCGAGGGAACCCATGAATTCTTCCCCGTGGAGATCGAGCGTCTTCGTGGGATCCTTGGCGAGTCGTCACACGACTGAATCTTGGATGGGGATTTTACACCGCTCACGGAGACCCTCCTGATAACCCCCGTTCCCGATCGTCTCAGGCTGCCGAAGGTAAGCCTATTCGATGGAAGCGGGGACCCTTCCAACCACATGGGGATTTACTCCTCGTGGGCGCGCGCTTATGGCTATTCTGAAGCAATCAGGTATAGACTCTTCGATACCAGCCTCGCGGGTGAAGCCCGCTAATGGCGGTACCGACTCCCATCCAATTCGATCGGGAGCTGGCAGGATCTGAGAACGAGGTTTGCCGCACAGTTCTTGGGAGGTCGTAGACACCTCAAGAACCCAGCATACCTCTCTCGAGGCAAGCAGGGAGAAGGTGAGAGACTCCAAGCTTGGCTCCAAAGGTTCAGCAAGGCCACTATAGAGGTGGGGCATCTGTCCGATGATGCCTTACTTCTAGCCGCGAGTTCCGCGGTGCGCGAAGATACTCCCTTCGCGTTATCTATCAGCAAAAAACCCCCACGGGTGTACGCTGAATTCCTGAGGCGAGCCAGGAACTACATTAACGCAGAAGCGTCGACTTCGAAGAAGTCTTGTTCTTCGAAGGCATCCCGCGACAACCCCGAAGGGGACCGTCGGAAGGAGATGAAGAAGCCTGTCGAAGCCCCAGTCGGCAGCAATCGGCAGCACCGAGACGAGAAGAGGCCATGCGACTCCGGCTCAGGGACGGGGGCAATTCGAACTCGTAGGCTACGGTACGACAGGTACCAAGAGCTCACGGCTACCATCGAGGAGATCTTTGTCAGCTCACGGAGTGAGGTTGACTTCCGGCCCCCTGCACCCTTAAAGGGGAAGGTGCCGGAGAAGCACAAGGACAAATTCTATTTGTACCACAATGCGGCAGGGCACACGACCGCAACTTGCTTCGACCTAAAGGATGAGATAGAATATCTCATCCGCCGAGGGAAGCTCTTGGGATACCCCAAAGAAGCGAATCCCAGAGAGCGAAACTTGCCCAATCGGGAGATCGAGGGTGAAATCCGGACGATCGCGGGGGGCTCTTATCCGGGGGGGGGGGGGGGGGGGGGGGGGGGGCGCTCTCAGCGGTCTATGAAGGATTATGCCCGAGAAGTGCGACAGGAGCCCTCCCGAGGAGTGTTCCAGGTGTCGCGACAGTCTCCACAACCCCCTCGGAGGACCACAAGCCAGCTCACATTCACAGACGCTAATGCCGAAGGTGTCCGGTTCCCACATCACGATCCTTTGGTCGTCTCCGCAATGATCGGGAACCACCTTTTTCATCGTTGTCTTATCGATGACGGTAGTTCAATGGACATCCTATACTTGGATGTCCTCGAGAAAATGAGGATCAATCCGCAGAGCTTGCGAGCGGCCGTGAGCCCGTTGCACGGCTTCACGGGAGACTCTATCTTCCCGGAGGGAAGCATAGAGTTAGCCGTTTTGTTCGGTGAAAAACCAACGTGATCGACCGCCATATCTAACTTCATGGTGGTCAAGGGTAGGTCTTCTTATAACGCCATCATCGGGCGTCCTACCCTCGTGGCTATGAGAGCAGTCACTTCCATCTACCACCTTTGCCTCAAGTTTTCCACCCCTGGTGGCGTTGGAGTCGTCCGGGGGAATTAATATGAAGCCCGAATGTGTTATACGACGAGCGTCAAATCGGCCCCCGCTGACTCGAAGGGAAAGCAGATGGCTGAGGAGGCTGCTTTGGGAGAAGCAACCCTCACCATCGACGTATCGGAGGCTCGATGTGAACTGGACCCTCGCTTGCCAGTCCAATAGCAATTAGCGGGCCCGGCCGAGGATACAGCAGAGGTGGACATTGATGACCTAAGCACGGCTCGTAGAATTAAAATTGGGACTTCGCTAAGTCACGAGATACGCGAGGCCATCATTGCCTGCCTACGGAGAAATTGAGACGTGTTTGCATAGAGCCATAGTGATATGAAGGGCGAAGACCCGGATTTGATGTGCCACCGTCTCAACGTTGATCCTCGAATCCCGGCCCATCGGCAGAAGAGGAGGCCGCTCGACCCCAAAAGAGCCCAAGCCCTTAAAGACGAAGTCGACAGGATCATCAGGGCCGGGTTCGTTCGCGAAGCGAAGTACCCGGCTTGGGTCTCCAATCCGGTTCTGGTCCTGAAGCCAGGCGGGAGGTGGAGATGCTGTGTGGACTTCACCAAACTCAACGAGGCCTGTCTGAAAGACAGCTTCCCTGTGCCCCGGATCGACCAGATGGTTGATGCCACAGCAGGCCACGAACTCCTCAGCTTCATGGATGCATATTCGGGGTACAACCAGATCCCCATGTTCCATCGAGACGAGGTACATACCGCGTTCATCACCGATCGAGGGTTGTATTGCTACAAGGTCATGCCCTTTGGCTTGAAAAACGAGGGGCAACTTATCAGAGACTGGTTAACAAGATCTTCGCGGAGTTACTAAAAGTCTCGATGGAGGTTTACATTGAAGACATACTAGTCAAAAGTGCGGTGGCACAAGATCATGTCACACACCTAGAGTAGACTTTCTCCGCTCTTCGGTAGACCAACATGATGCTCAACTCGAGGAAGTGCACTTTCGCCGTAAGAGCGGGAAAATTTTTAGGTTTCATGGTGAGCCAACTAGGAATAGAGGCTAACCCAGAGAAGATCCAAGCCATCCTCGACATGAGGCCTCCTCAAAAAGGAAAAGAAGTCCAAAAGCTCGCAGGGTGCATTGCCGCATTGAACAGGTTTATTTCTGTTCAACTGACAAATGCCTCCCTTTCTTTAACGTTCTCCGCGACAGCAAGGAATTTGCATGGACCGACGAATGCGAACGGGCCTTCGAGGAGCTTAAGGTTTACCTTGGACACACCCTGATTCTGGCGAAGCCATTGTCGGGGGAGAAGCTTTTTACTTACCTCGCGGTGTCCCAGCATGCAGTCAGTTCGGTGCTGGTCAAGGAGGCTGCTGGAGTCCAGGTACCAGTTTACTATGTTAGCAAACGCCTCCTCGACGCCGAACTCAGATATCCTAAGCTTGAACGACTCGCCCTTGCCCTCGTCGTCTCCACCAGGAAGCTTCGCCACTACTTCCTAGCTCACCCGGTGGTGGTTTTCACCAATCACCCGATGAAATAAGTTCTGCGCAGGCCGGAGGCTTCGGGCAGACTCGTCAAGTGGGCAGTTGAATTGACATAATTCGGCATCCTATATCAACTGCGAACGGCGATCAAGGGACAAGCGTTAGCAGATTTCATTGCCGAGTTCACTTTTCCTACGGAGGAGGATCAGGATGGACAAGGGGAGCCCCCGAAGCGGAAGCTCTTCGTAGACGGATCCTCGAACGAGAATGGTTCGGGAGTGGGACTCATGCTAGTTAGCCCGAAAATCATCGAATCAGCAGCGCACTGCGGTTCACCTTCAAGGCCTCGAACAATGAGGCGGAGTACGAAGCCTTGTTGGCCGGCCTCAAACTCGCCAAGGAGCTCCAGGTGGATTCGCTTATGGTCTATGGTGACTCGAAATTAGTGGTCTCTCAAGTTTCGGGCGAGTTCCAAGCCCACGACGATAGAATGGCAGCTTACCTTAAAAAGGTTAAAGCAGAGCTTCGAAACTTCTCAAGACATGAAGTGAAGCACATCGATCGCGAAAATAATGCGAACACGGACGCCCTGGCAAAGCTAGCTACCAGCCGAGATGCGGAGCTTCTCCGCCTGGTCCCGATCGAAATCATCTCCGAGAAAAGTATCGCGAAGCAACGTTCGATAGAGACGATCGATGCACAACCTTCGTGGATTAACGAAATTATCGTCTATTCGAAGGAAGATAAGCTGTCTGAGGATCGAGACCTGGAGCAAAATGTCAGATATCACGCTGAGCATTACTTGCTGCTGAATGGCAAACTTTACAAAAGAGGGATTTCGACTCCGCTGCTGTGCTGCCTCAACGTCGAAGAAGCCAAGCGAGTCCTCAATGAGATCCACGACGGAGTCTGCGGGAACCACTCCGGTGGGCAGTCACTCGCGCACAAGGCATTATTACAGGGATTCTACTGGCCCACGATGAAGCAAGATACCGCTGAGTATGCAAGGAAATGTGATAAGTGCCAGAGGTACTCTGCACTCATCCGAGCTCATCCAGAACGACTCACGGTCATCTTCTGTCTATAGCCCTTTGCGAGTGGAGAATCGACATCATCGGCCCGATGCCCACAGCGCCCGGAGGACTTCAATTCGCCGTGGTGGCGGTCGATTACTTCATCAAATGGGCCGAGACGATCCCCTTATCCGCTATCACCGAGAAGAACCTGACAAAGTTCATTCGCGAACACATCATTTACAGGTTCGGGATACATCAATCCTTGATTTCGGACAACGCCCTTCAGTTCGATAACCAGGCTGTGAGGGATCTCTGTGACCATTTCGGCATCAGCAATGACTTCTCTGTGCCATACCATCCACAAAGCAATGGCCAGGTCGAGGCCGTCAACAAGATCATCAAGACCACTCTGAATAGCCGACTCGACGCAGTCAAAGGACGATGGGCCGCTGAGCTGCCTCTAGTCCTTCGGATCTATCGCACCACAGCCCGTACGACCATCGGAGAAACCCCCTTCTCCATGGCATATGACACTGAGGCGATGATTCCTGCGGAAGTGAAAGTCCCCTCATTTCGGTACGAGTGTTTCGATGAAGTTTGCCAACGATTGACTCCTGGCCGCGGAGAGAGATATGATCGAGGAACGCAGAGAAGTCGCTAGGGTCCGGATAGAAGCCCAAAAACGGCGGATTGCGAGGTACTACGACTCCAAAGTGAAGGAAAGAAAGTTTAAGGTCGGGGACGCCGTCCTCAAACAAGTATTTCAGAACACCAAGGAGGTCGGAGCAGGAGCACTTGGATATTCATAGGAGGGACCCTATCAAATCACCGAAGTTCTGCGATCGGGAGCCTACCGACTCGCGGACCTCGCTTGGATCCCGATCAGACTTCCTTGGAATGCGGAACATCTCAAAAAGTATTACCAGTAGGCTCCCCTCATTTGTAATTTTATTACCCCTCGTATTGTAATTCAGCAATAGTTAAATATAAATATATATATATATATATATATATATCTTCGCACCTACTCTTGAATACTCTTAAAAGTCTGCGGAGTAGACTATAAACTCGGTGTATAAAGGATAGAACCGCGAAGCGGATGAATCTTATAAACATTACCTTGACTGTCTTCTTGACTGCGAAGCGCCCAAGAAGCCGGGGGGTATCCGGGGTACCAGAAAGAAATAGATGCGCTCTATAGGTATTTTGAAGGCGAGCAAGGCTAGAACACGTGAGTTCCCAAGGGCTTGCATAGGCTTTATTCGTTGAGACTTCCTATCACACAAAGATTTATCTTGTCGGGTCTTTCCTTCGGAGAAGGAAATCTGTTCGGAGACTAACTTGGGAAGTTTGGCTAAATTTGCTCCCATAACCATTCTATTCTTCTAAGAAGATAGAAGACCTAGGCACGCTCAAAAGAAAAACTCCGAGGCAGATCTGACAGGAGATTTCTAAAAAATTAATCTGCCTGTTCGCCAAAGCGTAGAAAGCAAGAGGCCACGCACTGTTCATGCCCTCGGAGAGGGCATATTTCAACCATCGACCCCGAAGGGATTTAGTCGTTGATTGATCCCGAAGGGATTTAGTCAATTAATGATGGACCCGAAGACGATAAATAGACAACACTGAAATCAAATTCCTGTGTTTTATTTATTCAAAAAAAGAATACAAGAGGTGGGCGTCCAAACTAAGGACCCCGAACAAAAAATAATAATGAATAAATATCAAAATAACCCTACAAGCTAAGACGGCGACTGCGGAAAAGGCTGCTGCTGGCGACGCGGGAGCTCACGCCGGACTTCTTCGATAAAGTTCCACTCGGGGTGGAGGGCCTTGAGCTTGTCCAGCACTCGGTTGGCTCCGTCGAGGGTAGCAAATTTGATCTCATTACGGTAACCCTTACTTTGTTGAAAATCGATGAGCCATTGCTGTCTCCTCAGTTCGACATGGTTGTCGAACGCGGGGCTGTTCTTGTAATCGGCCACCGCGGAGCGAATTCACGCTCTAGCCCCGTTGACATCAGCCTCGGTCCGGTTTAGTTCGCCTCGCGCCGTTTTCAGCTCTCCCTCGAGGGCTTGAATCCTCGACTCGACCGCGCCTCTCAAGCCCCTCTCCTCCTCAAGCGCGGCCTCATACACCGCCTTCTCGGAGAGGGCACTCTCCTCGCGAGCCCGACGCTCCACCTCCAGCGCTTTCTATGCCTCCGTTTGCTGGGTCTTCACCTGTGCCAGCCCCAGCTCGAACTGGATTTTTGCCTGCGCATGGGCCGTCCTCTCCTTCTCCAACTCCTCCTAGAGCTTGGCCATCTCCTCCGTGTGTGCTCTCCACCAAACCTTGGAGCTCATCAGGCTTTCGTTGGCCAGCTCCATCATTTTAATGGAGAGGTCCGATTGAGCACAGGCATCCTAGAGCTTGGCGGCGAGCCTCTCCTTTTCCAGTAGGAGCTGGAGCAAAGCATCCCGGCCTTTGGCGAAGATCGCCTCGGTCCTGCAGGAGTAGATAAAGTTGGAGAGGAAAGCCTGCATCAACCAGGGCTGTTAGCAACAGAATTAGATAGAAAATCGAAAGGGAGTTTCGTCAAAAATCACCTGTGCAAACAGCCGCACACCATCCCTGTTGCCAGCTTGGAGCGGCTCCTCGAAGAGCTTCCTAAAGCTATCCTCGGACCAGATCTCGTCCAGCATCGGACCGAGCTCCGGCATCCAACGGAATGACCCCGAAGGAATGTGCGACCCCTCGCTGAAAGTGGTCCCAGCAGGAGGAATTGAGAAATCCTCCAAGGGATCCCTAGCTGGGACCGAGCGATTGGGTGAACCCTGAGAGGTCCCAGCACACTCTTCCCTCGGGACCTCCGTGCTCGGGTCTCTGGAGGAGGATGGGCCCGTTGTGTCAGTTGGGGCAGTGTCGCTCTCCTTCAGTGGCGTGGGTCTCAGAGTAGTAGGGTCTTTCGCTATTTGTTTCCCCTTGGACTTGTCCCCGATGAAAGATTCGGAGACGGGGACTGAGGGGTCGGCGGGGGCCCTAGGAGACCAAAAAGCTCATCTGCAGGCAATATACAGGTTAGTATCGGATTAACATTGAAACATGTACAACTATAGATTTGCGAGAAGGGCAATCGCTTACCGTCGTCGAGGACGATGGGAGCAGAATGATGCGATCCTGAGGAGGGTTGAGTCGAAGGCTCAACGGGTGTCGCCTGCCCTGGTGGAGAGACCGTCCCCGAAGAAGACGGATCGGCTTGCTCCACCACTAAATCCTCGACGCTCAGCAGGGGATCTTGGACCAGGGCCGGTGGGGGACTTGGAGCAATCGGAAGAGGTTCGCGAAAAATTTCCTCCGTCGCCACGAATGCCTTCTGAGCCGCTTCACCAAACAAGACTCCCTCGCGGATCGCCATCGAGGGATTCTCCCGAGGCGCTTGAGAATTTTCAGACTTCTGGACGGGCGTGGTCATAGGCGCCTCAGAGTTCTTGGCAGTTGACGCCACCCCAGTCTGAGGAGACTTCACTCCCTCGCCCGGAGCTGTGGGGCGAGCGACCTCGGGAGTCGATCTGGACTCCGTCCGCAGTAGCTTAGGCCTCGCGGATTGTTCCTCTTCGTCCCCGATTCTCATCGTCAGAGGCGGTAGAGTCATGGACTGGGGAGGTGCGTCCTTCTTTGAGGGCGCGTCCGTAATTTTTCTTTTCGGTGGTCGAGGAGCGTCAGTCTTCGGCTGCCCGACCCGGGTCAAAGGCACCACTATAACCTTCGCCTTCTTCAGGATCGACTTTTGTCCGCAGAGTTGGTCTGGGTCCAACTCCATCCGAGTGGAGATCCACCCGTACTCTACCAGGTTATCCTCGGTGACGAGGGCCCGGACGTCTCGGCCCTTGTCAGGACATGCTAGGGCGGTCACGATTCGCTCCCCTGCTCCCGGGTCACCGAGGTGCGAAGGAAGGTTTTTGAATACAAACCCCAGTTAGCAGAAGTAGCATGAAATAAAGCAAGAGCAAAGTGCTTTCCAGGAACATTATAGTTCCTCGGGACGGGCCTTGCTCCCTCCACGGAGCTAAAAGGGTCGAAGTTCCCCCCGACCCAAAAATTCTTGTCCTTTCATCCTTCGCAGGATGATGCCAAGTTCGTCATCGGGATCTTCTTCTTCTTCCACGGTACCAAGAAGAAGTAGCCTGCCTCGAATTTCTTGGAGGAGGGTTTGTATAGGTGGCAGACTTACTCCACCGATGGGTCGGTCTCGAACCACATCCTCCACAGGATGTGCATCCCCGCCATTATCTTATAGGCGTTGGGGTTGAGTTGGCTCGGGACAAGGCCCCAGTAGACTAGAACCCCGCAGACTAGGGGGTGCAACGGGAGCCGCGCCCCGTGTTTCATGATAGCCTTGTAAAGGCTACCAGGGAACGAGGTGGGCGGTTGGAACGGTCTTTTCGGGACATCGCCCAGGTGGTAAATGTCCCCCGGCAAATGAAACTGATCCCTGATGTGCTCCACGTCGCTCCGGGAGCAGCTGGAGACTCTGGCCTCCGCGGCGATGGTGGGAGACGAGGACGCTACTATGGGCTCGTTGGTTGTGATCGTTCGGGTGCTGAGCGGCGGCTGCGGAGCAGCTGAGGTCTCCCTCGTTTCAACGGGCGTCGCCTCGACCACCCGTGAGCCCGAAGCCGAGGGTTTAGACGGTGTGGCTACGACTCCCGAGGACCTCGAGGCCGGGCCGCTCGCTGATGGCGCCGCCGATGAGGAAAGAGCGGCCGAAGTCTTTTTCGCCTTCCCTCCTTTCTTTTTCTTCGTCCCTGCTGCCGCTGCCGGGGCCGGTGGCTGCGAGGGCGCCACAGGCGAAGCTGGTGGCGAGGGGTCGGAGCGCTCAGATGAAGGCGCAGACCCAAATCGGGCACCGGAAGAGGACGACGTCGAGTGGTCAGACATCTTTTCAGAGAAGAGAAGAAATTTCCGGTCAAACATCCCGAAACCCCAAAGAGAAAAATTCAAAAACGGTTAAATCCTAGGCTACTCAGAAAGCAAAGGCCTGAGACGGGTTCAGAAGGCTTACCGATGATGAATGAGCGAGTAAAGAGCGCCGGAAAAAATTGCAGAATGCCAGAAACTGTAAAACTTGCTCTTAGAAATGTCGAGAGGTGATTGAGCTCAAAGTTTTCAGAGTAATGGCGAGTTAAGCAAAAGTTCGTAAAATGTGAGAGGGAATGGAATTTATAGGCAAAGTGAGGAGGCGAAGAGACAGAGTCTCTTCGCGTCGTTTCACCATCAAACCCCGAGCACATTTCTAGAGCGTCGGATGGGAATCTTTCCATCATCATCTAACGGCCAGGGATTTTCGATGAAAGTGCAATTATTGCTTAACGTCAGCACATGCTATCGGAAAAGGCGGAGTCTCAAACGGCACGGCTTTTCAGCAAAGAAGCATCCCAAAGAAGGAATCACAGAGGGCGTGACACGTGCCCTCGAGGATTGGGGGGCAGATGTTTTAAGATGAGTTTCGTCCGAGGTACTAGCGTCGGGGGTGATGCCCCCGATAGAATGCGACCTCGAGAAAGAAAGCCCGAGTGATAGCGCAGCATCGCCACGTCATCGAGGGAGCCAACATCAAAGGCATCAGGGGCAAGGGTTGTCGAAGATCACCCTCAAACTTGCATCCACGAGTGTGGTGAGTGGGGGCACCACTGAAAGTGGACCCTAGCTTAAGCGAGGTCCTTGGAGAATGACAGTTAAGCCAAAAACCCTAGGAGCCCGAGGATGAGCTGGACCTACGATGATGTCCGTTGAGAAGGTAGAAGATCAGTCGAGACAGAGGTCTCCCCGCGAAGCTGGAGATCCCCGATCGAAGATTGAAGCCTGCATGGTAATGATTGATTAACACCGATGGTAAGGATGTCTGACAGGTACTGTAGACGTCCCGTTTCAAATGTATGTGGGTAGTTAGTTGGTAACTCACTCCCGTAATTCAGGGAAGGTATGGTCGACTGTGTGTTAAGATCACCTAATCTCGGGATTTATTGGATAATTTTTCAGGCGTCCCTCTCTCCTCCAAGCAGCCTAAAAAAGGAAGAGGAGGAGAAAGAAGAAGGGGTTGGAAGAAAAAAGGGAAAAAACTCTGCAAAACATTTTACAAGAAATTCCATAAACAGTGGACGTAGACTATTACTCCGTAGGAGGGTCGAACCACTTGAAAATCTATCGGCGTTTACTATTTCCCACCATAATCTTCCTGTTCATTGCCGTATCAAAAACTAGAGATACGGAACACGGCGTTGGTTCAAATTTCACACCAACAGGCAGGTTTGGTTTGCTTTTTCAGTTGAAGAATCCGAATTTTTAGAGATTTTTTTATATGATTTGGGCGTGTTTTTTAAGTAATTATCATGGATACTTATGTTCATTAAGTTATTTAATGATTATTTCATTAATTTTGACATTATAAGGCTAAATTTTTTAAACTTTACCTTTAAAATGCTTAATTTCTTAATTGGACTATAAATAATTATAACAAATATAAAATAATTATTACTTTATAAATTAATTCGTTACTTTTCACTTTTATATCATTACAAGACGTATTAGTAACTATTCGAATTTTTTAAATTGTTATAAAAATCCCGTATAAAAAGAGTAGAAAGTTAATTAAATATTTTTACCCCAGCTTTTAATATTGTTTATATATTATATATATATACTATATATATATATATATATATATATTTGACTCGGAAATGAACAATATTTACACCCAATTTGATAACAATATTTAAATTGGAACTGAAATTTCGATTGAGAATGGTAAATCAATATATTTGATATTTTGTCTTAAGCCCTCAAAATTTTATTTGTTGTTAAGTTAGAAAATTGAGGGACTTGGTTGCAAAGTATTTTAAGATGTGATCAAAATTTGTGAAGCTTGGAAACTTTTCCTTCCAAATCCAACCAGACTTTTGTTACACCACAAAAATTTATTTTTTAACTCCATCTCTCTCTCTCTCTCTCTCTCTCTCTCTCTCTCTCTCTCTATCTCTCTCTCTCTCTCTCTCTCTCTCATTTTCCCTCTCTTTTCATCTCTCTCTCTCTCTCTCTCTCTCTCTCTCTCTCTCTCTCTCTCTCTCTCTCTCTCTCTCTCTCTCTCTCTCTCTCTCTCTCTCTCTCTCTCTCTCTCTCTCAATATTTTAAAAGTTCCTCCAAATTTATAAATACCACAACTTCCTCATTTTATGTCTAATTGACACGTATGATGTAATCCTGGCCCCCGGGATTATCCTGTACGGTACTTTTCCGGCAAACGAGTTAGTTATTTTTGTAATTAACGACCCTTCATTAAATTAATTATATCTCGTCTTGCGATTAGAACTCACTCCCATCATTGCTTGACCCAATTTATAATTAAAATACTTGTGCTTAAATTCTTAGTGGCCATTCATTTTGAAATCAACTCCTTAAAAGTGCAAAATTACACCGTGAGTCCCTGAACTTTTGAGAAATTACAAAATTAGCCCTATTTAGAAAAATGACTATTTGGGTTGTAATCTGTTTTGAAGGGTACAATATGATTTTATAATCATATTACTAACCCTAGTTTCAAATTTGAAACCATTCCAAATTAAATGAAGCCAAAACGGCTTAAACTCGAAAAGTCGAGATAAACCGCGTAAACACGTTTAGAGAAAGGGAACGAGCTTGGAACGACCACTTATAAATTGATTTTTGACTTCTAAACAGTATTTTAGAAGTTTTTAGTGACATAAGAAAGTCTCGTTAAGTCTCGGGTTAGACGGAAACTGAATTAGGTCAAAACTCTGATCAATGGTTCGGAATAGGGGCGTTTAGGCCTCTTCGAGAGAAACGGGCCTCGAGAAAGGTCGCCGACCCCTCAGGCCAGCCCATAACTGATCCTAATTAACATTAGTGGGTTTGATGTGTTAAAGAAATAATTCTAGGTCCATTTCTAAGCCCAAAACCGAGGGCCCGAGTGAGAGAAATTGGTTGAGTGTTTAAATGGTTTAAGTGGGATAAGTGATGGACCAATGAAATAAATCCAATGATTTTTTCATTGGTGGCACCTTTAACCCAACCAATCAGAGAATAGGCAATCATGGGCACCATTTTTTTAAGAAAGAGCAAGGGAATTGAAAGGTTTTTCAACTTAGATGCTCATGTTAAATCCTAACCGTTGGATGTGAATCCCTTAATCACCAAGTTTGAATCAATGGCCAAGAGTTATTGGAATTGCCAATTAATTAGCATTATTGGAATTAAAATCTTGGAAGAATAGTCATTAAGCTGCTTGGAGAATGCAACTTAATGATTAGTGTCTAGAGAAATGAAAAGTTTTCTCTAAGTAGATCTCAACCGTAGGATGGTTTGATGAAAGAGATCAAGGGCTAAGATGAAACATGGAACTTAACAATAAAATTAAATGGGGAATTAAAATAGTTGGAGAGGAAAGAGCGTGCAAATTTCGGCCAAGAGAGAGAGAGACACACAAGTGAAACTCTCTCTAAACTCGCTCGACTATAAAAGGATTTTTTACTCTTAAGCTCCCATTTTTGCTTTTCCTTGGCAAAATTTTGAGAGAAAAACCGTGGGATAGAGAGAGAAAAGAGAAAACTTAGAGTGAGGGAGAAAGAAAAGAAAATAAAATAAAGGGTAGAGTTAGAGATTGGCCGAGCAAGGAGAAGAAGAAGCAAGGAAAGCGTCGAAACCCTAGTTCAGCAAGAAAGCTCGCTGAAGGAAAGCTCAAAGATCCGAAAAAGCTAGGTATAACTTTCTAAACCCTAGAGTGACGTGAGGATCTTTCCATTTACTTAAGCCTCCTTTAGATTAACCGTGGTTGTAAAATAGGTTTGAGTTGTAATTATTTGCATGGCCTTTATTGGTTTAAGTTTTTCGAACACGAGTTTAAGGAAGCTGGATCGGCTAGCTTCCGGGTATTTAAACTTGTGTTCGGTTGTGTTTGTGTCGTTGTTTGGCTTGCATGTCTAAGGTTCAGATTTCTTGTGACCGTGAGTTTTTATTTGTCTTTTGATGTCTTTGCATGGCTGCTCATTTATGTTTAAATGTTAAAATGTTCTCAAAATCTCCATGCATACGACGGTTTCCAACGGACCGAAGTGAAACCATTCGAAAGATAAAATTTGGTAAATTTCTTTTGAAAATCCGAGCCTAAGCATTTGTGAAATTATCATGGCTTGTTTGGTTTTGTTTGAATGTTTTAGCTACTGTTTTCATCAACTTTTATGTTAAAAAGCAAATGGAAACCGAAAAGACACAATGAAATATGTGTCACGGTCAAAACCCGTGAAAACAATTCGAAAGCGTTTAGCTTGAGAATCGTTTTCGCGTGGGATTTAAAGCTTAGATGAAAGGTTTCAAAAAGAAGTGAAAAATCTCCTTAGAACCTAGAAGCATCCTACTTTAGTGATAACAATGAGATTTGGAAAAAAGGTAAACAAACAACGTTTTACCGAAAAACGACGGTTTCACGTGATGTCACGAAAATAGTTTAAAAAATGCCATGATTTTATAAATTGAAAATTGTGCACCAATTTTCTACTATCAAGATAGGATTGGAAATCAAACATAAGTGCTTTTCAAATATAAAGCTTGCTGCCCTTAAGCAATTTTAACAACAGTAAAACGTTTAAGGGCTCAAAATGACGTTTTCATAAATAGTCGGAACCAAAGGTTCGAGGAAGTCTCAAACTAATGTAAAACGGGTATCGGGACTTAAATGGACTTAGTCCAGCCCATACATAGTGAGATGAGAACCGTAATTGTTCAATTAAACTAAACGGGCTTTTTCAAATGATACGAGAACCGGTTTCCTTGAAACCGAGCATTTTTCTTAAGAAACGATTATAGTGCGTGTAAATCACTATACCGTGCCCAATAACTTTTTGTAAAATGTATCCTAGTTGAAAAAGGATTTAATGAACACTTTTTAAATAAAAGAAGCTTATTAATTAAGCTTAGTGTTCAAAAGTATTTTTGCGAAAACATGAAAACGGACCAAGTGTCCCGTCTTAGAGACGTTTAAAAATGTCAATGCCATTTTGGGCTTTACCATAGTCTTCGAAGCCCAAAGCTTGCTAGGCCATACTGTTTTTAATTGTGAAGGCCATTTTGGGCCTTCACCTCGTTGAAAACCCAAATCCTTAGTGGGCCTAACAGCAAGGAAGCTGTGAAGGCCACTTTTGGCCTTGTTTTAGCTCGAAGCCCAAATTACCTGTTTGGGCCTCAGAAGTGGCTAAGGCCCATATGTATCAAGGCCAAATATGTGAGAAGGCCTTGAACCTTATAGTGAACCACTCTAAGTAGCCCAATTAAAGTAAGTCTATAGAAAACCCATCGAGTTAAGATTAGAGTTTTCTAAACTCAGACAGACTTTGTATGGTCCGAAGATTTCAAAAGACGAGAGACCGTCTAGGAAAGTTTAAGATGGGAACCCGAGCACTTAGAGAATAACTAATTGATAGTTTGTCTCGTGTTTACAAGACGGTCAAACTAACGAGACCATGTCTTCTGTTCAAGGACAACGAGACACGAAGGTAGTCGGAGCTTAGAACAAGTTCCCGAAAAGATCTCGGAACCGCCGCGACGCCTATATCAGTAAGTGGCGATGCACCTACGGCACCGAGCGTATATATGTGTGAAATGCTTGCTAGGGTTGCATTAGTACTTTGTGAATAAATACTATATGAATGCTATATCTTTGTGCTGTGTGGTGAATAAATTATATTAGCCAAAAGAGAACCCTAGCATGAATAAAATACGAATAAAATGTTCATAATTAGAAATAATCTAATATTTAGATTAAAATTTCATAAGCCTCAATAAGAGAAAATAAGCTGTAATGAAACTCATTGGTGCGCGTTCGCTCATCTTCGATCTCCACCGAGTTTACAACTCAAGTGTGAGAAGAACGTCGGCTTTAAGCCGAAACTATAATTGAAAGAGAAACAGCTTAAAGACAAAGGAATGCGGCCTCGAGCCGCTAGTAAAAACTAAGGCTAAGAATGCCAAAGTAGAGGCTGAACCTTTGATTTACTAAAGAATGAGTAAATCATCATGAATAATTACTTATTAAAGGATTATGAAAAGAATTAGATATCGATCCCTGAGATCGGTAAATCATAATGCTAACGGCACAGTCCTGGTCCTTCCTGTGCGCTATGCCTTATGGACTGTGGTCCGTCAAAATAATCTTGTAGGAAAACCTACCCAGCCTATTGTATGTTTGCTATGAACCCCTCGAACGATTAAATCATAGGTCTCGAACCCAAACACAAGAGGCCAAAGTGTGGGACTTGTGAGAAGTCCATTCGTTCTTATAAAGCCATAAACTAAAATTGTAAAGAGGCCTCTTGAGAAATCTCAGTCTGCTGTGTGATTTGACAAGGGGGTTCAAACATACTAAATCTAGTCTGCTATGTGATCTGACAAGGGGATTCAAACATACTAAATCCCCGTTTGCTTCGTCATCTGACGAGGAAAAGTATATCAGATTTATAGTCTCGATTCCTCGGTAAACGAGACGAGAGGGACAGAAATCTAAAATAAGCCTCAATCCTCCGACAGGAGTTGATAAGAGGTAAACAAATACAATCTAAACATTTAAATAAAAGTCGATGCAACCGCTTAGCTCAAAGAGAAGAGAGCCCTGGCTCTGAGAGAAAGAGAGCCCTGCTCTCTGCGAGTGAGCTTATTCCGTACACAAAGCCGGCCAGCTGAGTGTGAGATGAAGTCTGATGGACTGTCGAGAGATTGATCGTCTCCCCACCTGCGCGCTAAAGAAATCACGGTGACCATCAGTTGATCCCAGACATGATAAAGATGTCGAGCTCGATTAATTAATTAATGAAACGATTGCTGTGTGAAAATATTATGTCCGAAGAAAGTCTAACGAGACATTCCTCCAGAATGACTATAAATAAGCGTGGTGGGTCCATAACCGATCACGAGGCCTTGATGACACGAGGAGCAAAGCTGTGTGCAAAAGACTCACCAGTGAAACCGAGTTGTCTCCTCAGAGCAAGGTGAACCGGGGGTGTTATTCAATTGTACTTAGTGCAACGAGATCGAGCTATCTTGTGTAGGCAGTTCGAGTGTGTGGACCGAGTACGAAGTACTCGGCTGTAAGGAAGTGAGAATTGAGAGACATGGGAATATATGAGGGTAATAGGACAACTTTGATGTAATTGCTGTGTAAAGGGTGTTAGTCGGTATGGGACGACTAACCTCTCTCTGTGTGTGATTGTTGTAATATATGAACATGTGATGCATATTATCTAGGGTAAACTAGTTCGCCCTTACTGAGTTTATCAACTTATAGGTTCTTGGTGATGTAGGGAAGAAGCCAACAAGGATTGACGAGTAGGAGCTGGCGGAGATGGTGTGTGTGGTATCCGTTGACGAGAATACCCGTGGTAATATATTTTCCACAGTTTTATTATATTACAAACATTACAAACAATATATGTTTTTTTTTTTAAATTCCGGGACGAGATCCCGAGAGCTTGAAGACTTGATATGCAATATTATGATGGTAAAAGACTCTGTGTGAGTCGTATTTTATTTTGAGATTCGGATGTGATCCCGGGGACTCCTATATTACAAGTATGTAATTTTATGGCAGCATCTATGCTCCAACAACTTTAAGTATTATCTATAGCAAAGGCTTCCGTATTTAAAAAAAAATTACACAGAATTTCTACTTTCAAAGTTTAAAGAGTTTACAAGAGTTTGAAAATGAGTTTGAACTCTCCTGTCGCGGCCGCAGCTGAGCCGGCGGGACGTGACATATGAAATGTCGTTTGGAAAGCTCTTGACGAGAGAATTCCGTTGAGGTACGGTTTGTGACCGGAAGTTTACAAAATTTTGGCCCTAAAAATGTCGGAAAAATGTCATAATTTAGAGCTTCAATTTATGTAGTTTCGGGCCGACTTGGGTCAAACGGACACTGCTGTTGAATTCGGTAGGGTCCAAAATGTTGGATTGAAGAAGCTATTCGTCGGAAGCCCCATGCGCTACCGCCATCTCATCGTTGGTCGCCATACGTGGTCGCTCTTTTCTACTAGAAGAATAAAGTGATCACCCTAGAGGTATTCACGAACTGAATTTGGCATCTAACTGTAGGAAACAAACCCGCCACCGCCGTTGTAGGCGCCACTTCAAAATTGGTTGTGGTTATAGAGCTCGTCGTGGATAGGATAAGGCCTCAACAAATTTTGCATTTCGACACTCAGTAAGCCTCCAATTTTGATGCTCTAGTTTTGAAATTTAGATGTTTGATTAGACATGTTGTGGACTTTGTTTGATGAAATTGACTAAACCGATCGAATTATGAGGGTCAAATTATGTTTGATAACTGAGTCACGGGTCTATGCAAAGCATAGTTGTCCGTCTCATTTTGCGTGCCAAAATTTGATTCTGTTCAGTTCAGATCTCAACCTCCGATTAGCGAACTAAAATTATTGTTTTACTCATCTTGACTCATTTATCACAACAGTGGTCCCCGTATGTTCAGATTCCACTATTTGACTCGAGTTCCAAATACACGAGCTCGAGCTTTAAGTTTTTGGATTCTTACCAAGCTCAAGATAGGTAATTTTATGGCGAGCCAAGCTTGAGCTTTCCTAAGATCGGCTCGACTTTAATCGATTACACCCTAGTAATGGGCAGGTTGCTCGGCATAATATTTAAGAACGAATTGTCATTGAGGCTAAATTCGCTTAGCAGTACTTGTCAAAATATAGTTGAATTTAGAAACAATTTGGGCCCACAAAGTAGGCGCCTGAGGACTACAGTACCAATCTATGCACTCCAATGATAAATAAGTTTCCCAATGCACTTCTACTGAAACCTTCTAGATTTCCCTTCTAGTGGAAAGACCAAATTAGCCTTGATTTAGTTACGGGAACCTCGCTAGTTTCAATAAGCTTCGATTGGATAATACCCATGCTAGCCGAGCTTAGATTCGCAATTGGATGATTTTAAAGCAAGGAATTTATAGAACAGAGTATGTCACATTCAGGCGTGCCCGTACTGTTTGCCTGAGAGGAATGAATTGACCTTGCAACTCTATGCAGGTAGCACACAACCCGGCACAGTCACTATCAATGATAGTTATCCCTAGACATGCATAAAAAATTTATTCTACCACGTGCGCAAATCTTATCATAAATTCAAAGGTCGACTTGTGAACAAGTTACCATAAGGTTCCGAAAACTATATATTTTTGGGGATGAATCTTCGTATGTGTTACGATTTCTCCAAGACCTTGCCAGACCATTAGTAGTATGCAAATGGGAAGCGTGCGACTTCTGGATGATCAAAGCGAAGTTTTTAAGACAGGTCACCCATTTAAATTGTACATCTATGAGCCTTTTTATGGTAGAGGTTGTATAGACATGGAAAAAGCCTAGAGAAGTGACTCAGGTCCAAAGTTTCCTAGAGGATTATTTGACTAGTAGCGACAAATTATGGAGAAATCCTTTGGAAGACTGCTGCTTAGTTAACCATACTAATCGAGGAGAGTGTGACATCTATGTAAGGAGTTGATCATGAAGCCAAAATGGTGAGTAATTTGCACAACAACCCATGTAGTACTGGAAACTAACAAAATATAAGCAACAAATGCCAATATACAACGGAGGGAACTAGTTGTATACTCTTGCAGCTAAGGAAAACGATAGACAACGCTTTTTAGCAAATGAAGCCATGTAGCAAGGTATATGCTACCTATGATGTAGTACTAGCAGTTGTAGTTTTTGAGTTTATAATTTGGTGTTGTAACCTTTATGATGTGAACCTTGAGGTGTCTATCAATTTTTAAAGCATCGATTACTTGTCCATTCATAGAATTCAAGCATGAGATAAAACGATTTTGTCGAATATTATTCGGGAACATCAATTATATTGATGGAAGCATCAAGTCAAAAACGTTAAAGGTATTGCGGCCAGCCTCATCTTTGATACGTGGTAGAGGTCAGTCTGCAACGAAGGCTTCGATTTGGAATGCCACAAGGATGTTGAAAGGTTATAGCGGACAACTTAGTTGATGTTTTGCCCCATCACACCGCAAGTAAAGTACAAATCAATAGTAAAATGAAGAGACATGTGACTTGGAGAGACAATTTTAGTGGCCCAGAATGGACTCCGATGTGACCACACTAGTAAAAAGCTGTGCGATATGTCGTATGGTCCGAGCTGAGCATTACGAGCTGTTAGAAAAAATGGGTTATTGAAAATGTCAATATCGAAGTTGTTACAAAACTATGAAAAATATCTGGGCCTACCTCGTTATTAGAAAGGCTAAGATACGTACTAGATAGTTTTAAACCAACTGACCAAGTTTGCCCACTAAATACCTACCAATACTAGCTTCAAGGTGCCTATACTCTACAAGCTATACTGATTAGATAGCCAAGCAATACAAAATTCCAGTTTCAATTTTTCACTGAGCGGAATTCTCGAATCAACTTAAGTCTTAAAAAAGACTACAATAAGTTGCAGGCATTGGATATTACATAATCACCGCTTTCCATCCTTAAACTAATGAACTGTCAGAGTGTGTCATGCGAATCCTAGGGGACAATTGGGACATGTATGCTCAATGATAGGGAAAGTGTAGGCTACTACTAATAATTGCAGAGTCTGCTAGTTACATCAACTACCAATCTATTACCATTGTTGTACACTTTGAGGTTTTGTGAGGTAGATCTTGTTGCCACCTCAATAGCGGACGCACTAGTAGGTAAAACAGTTTTTGCGACTAATTTAACAGTCGCGGAAAATAAAAATTCAGTCACAAAAGGTCATCCACGGCTGAAAAAAATAATCGCTAGTCAGTCGCGGATGTTTAGTCGTAGATAAGCATCCGCGACTGAAAATTTACTCGCCGAGACTCTGATACTATCCACGACTGACACTATCAGTCGTAGATAAGTCACCGTCGGCACCTTTGAATAATTTCCGATTAGAGTATTCGCGACTGAAAAATCAGTTGTGGATATACTATCCGAGACTGAAAAATCAGTCGTGGATTCTGCTATTTGAGATTGAAAAATCAGTCACAGATCTTTTTTTTAGAATTTTTTATATAATTTATCAATTGCTTTTTTTAATCAAAATTTTTACAATATTAAATATTTATTTATCTTTCAATATCAGTAGTATATATTTTTTAATAATAATAATAATAATAATAATAATAATAATAATAATTACTAACATAAATATATATATATAATACTAAAAATGTATAATAAATTATTACGAATTTTAAAAAATAATTTATTTATATATTTGATTAACTTAGAAGACTGGACAACGGTGGTGATCGGACGGTGGTGGTGGTTTTCGGATGACAGCTTCGAGAGAGAGAGAGAGAGAGAGAGAGAGAGAGAGAGAGAGAGAGAGAGAGAGAAAGAAGAGGGTGAAAGAGAAAAGAAGAGAAACAAAAGATAGAGAAAAGAAAGAAGAGAGAAAGAGAAAGGAAAAGAAGAGAAAGTAGAGAAGGAAGGACAATAAGAGAAAGAAGGAGAGAGAGAGAGTATGGATGGGTACATCGGTGGACGACGGTGGAGAGCGACACCGGGGTGGCTGGAAGCCGGTGCATAGCCGAAACAATAGAGAAACCGAGAGAGAAGAAATGGAGAGATAGGAAAAAAAATTAGAACAAATGTCAAGTATTTTTGCGGTTGTGCGGATAGATATTTAAAGATTATCCGCGACTGACTCTTCAGTCGCGAATGGTCCATTTAATATAAAAATTAATTAAAGCGGAAAAAATATCCACCAAAATTGAAAAACTTTAAATTTCGGCATACGCGAGTGATTTCTCAGTCTCGGATGCCCTTATCCGTGACTAAAAAATTAGTCACGGATACACAAAGCTCGTTTTACTGGCGAAAAGTCTGCCAAAGTCATGAACTTTTAAACGTTACTATCTGCGACTGATATTTCAGTCACGGATACCTTTATCTGCCACTGATTTTTCAGTCACGGACACTAATTATCAGAATCTAGAGAATATTCTGTTAAGATTCTGATGAACTATTTTGTATGACTGAGGGGACTTATCCGCGACTGAAAATTCAGTCGCGCATAACTCGCGCCAAAACCCGCTAATTTTTCCCTCAAATTTTTTATTATCCGCGACTAAATTGCGAAAAAAATTAATCGCGGATAGTCAAAACATCAAAAAAAAATCCATAACGGCATCCATAACTGATTTTTTGGCATATTAGTCATGGATAATTAATTATCTGCGACTGAAAAAATAAGTCGCGGATAACCTTTTTTCTTGTAGTGACCGGGAAGGAAGATTGTATACTACAGGACTTAATTTCATTAGAGACCTTATGGGAACAACCTAAGTTACCGGGAAAAGGCTTAAACCTACACAGGGCAACCAACGAGTTACGCTGTTAGGAAGATTTCATTTTTCCTAAAACAGACGCCTACTCATGGCCTCTCCCTTCATAGTCACAGGATGTATGACCCTTGTGCAGGCGTAACCCTTCAAGATATTGGAGCGAGTGGAACCATCGCCCACAATGTAAGTTTAACACTACTTTATTCCGACGTGCACAACGTGTCGATGTTTGGGAGTTACACATGCTTGATCCATCACAGGTCATCTTGTAGACTGATGACTAAATTTGGGAGAACGTGACCAACGAAGAAGAACATCCTAAATCCTTAAAGTGCGAAGCTAGGATGCTTCGCGAAAGCGGAAGTTTTCTTGGGTGAAAGTGTTTTGGTAACACTACACGGCTAGCTCTACACCTATGGAAGGAGCTGTTGGGGAGTTAGGATTGGAAGCAAGGAAAGGTAACTCTTTAGTTTTGATAGGGTTTAATTTAAATTTTTGGAGAAAAATTTTATAGGGGGGAGAAGATTGTAAATCCCTCAGAATTTATTTATTATTACGTTTGAAAATTAAGGGACTTGGTTGTAAAATATTTTAAGATGTGGTTAAAATTTCAGAATTTGGAAACTTTTCTTTTAAAATCCAATCATATTTTTACTACACCACAAAATTTTCCTTTTAACTTCAACTCTTTCTTTCATTTTCCCTCTCTTTCCTGTTCTCTCTCTTTTCTCTCTCTCTAAATTTTTAAAAAATTCCTCCAAATTTCTAAATACCACACTATCCTCTTTTTATATTTGATTGATACATATGAGGTATCGGTTGAAAGCTCTTGGCGAGAGGATTTGATTGAGGTGCGGATTGGGCGAATAAATGCACTTTTTAAAAATTTTGGAGGTTGAATTAATTATTTTTATAAATTGTAGTTTTGTCATTTTGCAAAATTTTAAGATTTAGTAAACATAGGAGGATATTTTTAGATAACGATTTGAAAAATTGAAGGACCATTTCGGAATTATCAAAAACAAAAAGATGAATGGGATTTTCGGTAAAACTCGAGGACTATTTTTGAATTTTTTCTATAAAAAATTAAAATTAATAAAATAAAGCTTGGGATAGGCAGTAATGCAATTCAAAGTATAAAGGATAAGTAAATAAATAAAGTAAATCCTTGAAATTTTTTTGAATTAAGCTAAATTTAAAAAAAAATAGAAATTGTCAAATAATTCATGTGTTCTAAAAATCACTTATAAAACTATTCCTAATTTTGAACTTACTTTGATTGGTATGTGAAAAATCATTAATGTCCTCAACTTTTTAATTTATATATATATATATATATATATACAAACTTATGCCCATTAAACTTTTTAAAATTTCAGTAATGTCAAAATTCAACAATATAACCAAATAAAAAAAAATGGGTCGGTTTGAGTTTTAGCCAATTTTAAATTTATAGTTCAATAAAATAGCTAATTTTTTCAAATATTAGCAAATTAGGTATAAGACCAACAATTTCATTACAAACGGACCAAAATGCCCTCACCACTTTTATTGAACTACAAAATGCCCTCACCCTTTCACCAGACCATAAAATCCAAATTTTTCGTATAATTTTTGTTAAATGCCCTTTAAATATCTGATAAAATATCGCATAGAGAGTCAGAGTAAGTCTGAAATTTTATTACTGGTGTTTGATCGAGTCTGAAAATTTGTGACTGGTGTCTCAAAATTTTAATCTAATAAGCAAACTTCTGAAAATTAGTCATTAAATTAGTGACTTAAGTAATAAAATTTCTGATATGAGAGAGAATATATAAAATGAATTGTTATTTTACTAATAAAAGCAAATATAGGCTAGTTGTTAAAAACTAACATAAATCATAGTGAAATACACGATCTCAAAACATTGCAATCAAATACAAACTATAACACACAATTTGAAATCCAAAAACTCTCATTCAAGTACAAATAAAACATACAATCTGAAAATCCAAAAATCCCAATTTTATAAACATAATCTAACACACAATTCTATTTCCTTTCCGACGAACCCACAGGTCTTCGCGACTCAGCCGCGAGAGAGAGCTTTTAATTGCTATCTGGTTTTAATTGAAAATTTATAAATCATTGGGGATTAATTTAATTATAATGTCAACAGCAATTTGGTTATTTTTTAAATAAAAAAAATCAACATTAACAAAAAAAAAAAAAAAAGGAATTTCTTGCATAATTTACCCGTAAATAAATAAATAAAACTAATGAGAAAACTGCCATATACAGTAACTTTCTGAGTAAAACAGTAAAACTAATTTTTATGCCTCTACAGTTATAGCTTATAACCACAGAATACAACAAGCATTCAGTGTAGGACCAAATCCTAAAACACAACACATCAAATGCCTAATCCCAAGTTTACCTGCTCTGCTCCTGTCTCACGTGCATATATAGTGATGGTAAATGTTTTTTCTTCCTTTTTTTTTTTTCTCCGTCTATCCCTCGTGATCGTGAGATTATTTATTAGTATTTATTTAGGACAGTATTTCAACGTTTGGTGCTTAAAGAAAAAAGACAAAACAAAACAAAACTCCCTTCTGAAGGTTAATTATTGTAATATTATGTACTCAAAAAGCTCAAACCAAGTACTAATTGATTTATTTGCAAAAAGTACTAATTGATTTTCTAGTAAGTTCCTTTTTTTTTTTTGGCGCTAAATTGTAGTAATTAAGCTGAATTAGAGCACGTACAGTTCTAGTCCGACTGAAAAGATTCATGATTTAGCCATGCAATTATTGCTAGTACGTACAGCATTCATTCTTTAGCTTTGTAGCTATGATCTTCCAAGGAGTAATTGATCCTATCGATGTGCCTATAGCATACATCAACATAATCAGAAAATGTGACTGATGTGTGTTATGTTCTGAAGATAAGAAAAAGAAGAAGATGGGTGGTTAGATTATTTGAGAGGACAAGATTGAAAGAAAAAGAAAAAAAAAAAAAAGCAGGTAGAATAGTGTGGTTGTTCGGAAGAGGATCATGTATATATAAACAAGATATTGTAAAAGAAATATATAAAAAAAAATTATATGTATATATAATATATATGTGTATTTGTCATGATTAGGGTTCTACCAAACCAAACAACCCCACAACGTGAAAACCGGGGCCTCATGTGCTCTTGCCAGGCTCCTTCCCTGCCCCAAGGGCCCTCCAAGTTCCAAAATTATTTCTTTCATCATTTTCTATTCATATAGCTTTTGCCTTTTGTCTCTGTCCCGGACAAAAATTTAGGAGATCATTTCTTGTTAATACTATTTAACAGTGCTTAGCTCACTTGTCACTAATAATAGGTAATGTCGGTCTATATTTTGTTCTCCTAATAAAGAGAGAGGTATTCATCATCGATAGAATATAATCCCAATTAACTCCATTAATTATTTATCTTTTGATAATCTCCCAATTCAACTATATTAAAATAAAACCGAAACTTACAAATAGTTTAAAGCGTAAAAATCCTTAATTTATGGACAAATACATACACCTTAAGGTGACAAGGATCAAAAACCACAAGGATGTACTAGAGACGTTCAAAAGAGGGAGAATTTCAAAATAAAGCTATTATCGATGTCACTTAATAATCTATGCCTCATTTGTTTCCACTCTATGTTTGTAATGTAAATTTTGGAGTATCAATTAAAAATAGTGTAACAAACATGCGGCATAGATTATCATTTTATCAAGAATGAGCTACTCTTCAAAATCTCCTTTTAAAAAAACCGACGAAACCAAATCAAATCAGTTAAATCAATCTAAGTCAAATTAAATTAATTTAAAATTAATTATTATTAGTTTGGTTTGGTTTAAGATTTTTTTAATTTTAATTAATTTTGTTTAGTTCATGTTTGACCTTATTAAAAAATCAAACCGACTTCATTTATATTATATCTACATGCATACAAATTATTTAATATTTTATAATATAATTTAAATAATTTTTTTATTTATAAAAAAAATTTGGCAAAAAGGTATATAAAAAGGTATTAAGAGATACAAATAACATAATCAATCATTTACTTATTCTCTTATTTTTTAAGATTTATCTTATTTTTTTCTCTTATAATATTTTATTATTTTATTCGATTATTCTCATTAAAGTCTTTATCACATATATCACTACTAACAAATCTCTAACTCTTTATAACTAATTAATAATATATTATCCATTCATTGTCACATATTAAGTTCTAATATTACTCACACTCAAGCTAAGATTCTCATTATTTTATTAAATCATTAACTTATGTCAGCTTAAATTTAATAATTAAAAAGTTCAGCAAACTAAACAAATATAAATGATTTATTTGGTTTGATGTTGGTTGTTTAATTGGTTTGATTTGGTTTAAAAATTCAACAAACTAATTATAAAATATTTTAATTTAATTTTAGTTAAATATAGTGGTTTGATTTGATGGAACACCCTTTTAATATACTCATTTGAGAATGACGCCTCTTCAAACTCTAGAGCAAAGGGCTACATGAATAAATAAAAGAAAAAAAGAAACTTAAGAAAATAATCACTTTTTAGAAAATAATTTTAAAAAATGGCTATAGTTTTAAAAAATTTAAAAATTAGTCTTTTCAGAAATTTTTGACACGTGTAAAAAATGTTCTAATAGCAATTTTTATGTGTAATTTTATTATTATTAGAAATTTCAGACATGTGCGATGATTAATTTTTAAATTTTTTGAAACCACAGCTATTTTTTTAAAATATACTGTTTAAAAAAAATGGCTAGCTATAACCCTAAAAAAAATTTGTTGGCACATGTAAGATATGTAATATATGCGTTGACTAGTGACACGGATGACCATACTATTCCCAAAATTAAGAAAGAGAGTGTGCAATATATATTTGTGAAAGAAATTGATTGCTCGAATTCGATAAATTAATTAGAGACATATATGATTGAAAATCGATAAATTTTCATTCCTTATCGTGCTATGTATAAACCATTTTCAAATCTTTATTTTGGACGATAATTAACATTATATAATTTTAAGAAAATAGCCAAAGAATAGATTTAATATTGCGTAATTAATTTTACAATTGTAAATTGCTTATTGACATTCCTGTACTAAACAAATAATTTTTGCATCTATGTTTATAAAAGCAGGTAAAAGCTTATATAGGTGTCCGATAAATTATACTTTTTGAAGTGCTATCAATATATTTAAGTGTCTGATAATTTAAATATATTAAAATATTGCGAACATGAATAAATATTATTGAAAAGTAGGAAATTTTAAGAAAATAACCACTGTTTACAAAATAAATAATTTTAAAAAATTGCTACAATTTTAAAAAATTTTAAAACTAGCACTGTCAGAAATCTCTGACAAAATTTCTAGCACGTGTCAGATTTTTCTTACATAAATTTTATGTGTAATTTTGATGTTGTCAATAATTTCTTACAGTAATTTTCGCTAGTTTTTAAATTTTTTGAAACTGTGACTATTTTTTAAAAACACACAGTCTAAAATGCGTATTTACCAAATTGACCCTAAAAAGTATTATACAAAAGTGTTAAATAGTAGAGAGGTTGTCAATTACGGATATTTTGGTAACTTTAGAAAGTACATATGTAAATCGTCTCGTCTCGTCTCGTGTCGTGTTCGTCCGGCCCGTTTATCTTCGTATCTATCGTGCTTCGTGTTGTACTCGTACCGACCATGATTTTTAGTGATTATAATTTTTATTGGAAAATATTTGTTTTAATTATATAAATAATTAATTTTTGTTTAATTTTGTTTCCTAAGTAAGAAGTAGAATTGGGCAAAAAAATGCTTAAAACAACACGAAAAGCCCAAGAAATCAGCCCAAGAGGCACCTTAGCCGACCGAGTGGGTCCGCATGCTATGTGGACCAAACCACGAGCACGAACATGCACCACTAGCTCAACCGCTGCTTCGCCGCACCCTACACGCAGATGCGCGCTTCTCAGCCACAAAGCCTCCAATGGGCGCGCTTCTTCCACATAACCCAGCGCCCAAGTAAGCGCCTCCTCTGCAGCTGACACCTGGGCCCCACGGCTCAGGGCCTCAGCCAATCCGAGGGCACATTAGTGTGCGACAGTGGGCCCATGCGTACGTAGCTCCCTTGACCTTTCATCGTCTGACATGTGGCCGGTTGTCCCCAATTTTGGTTAACGCAGAACTCTTCCAGCCAATCTCTGTGCGCCACATGTTATTTTTTAATTCCAAAGCCGCAAATTAGTGTTTGCCACATGGGCAATCCAAACCCAATGTTCCCTCAACGTGAAATTCAACCAAGCTCCGAATTAATCAACCTAATTGCCAAAATATCTCCAAAAATTAGTAGAAATTTCCTCATTTTTGTATTTCTCTTTTTCTTTTAGTTCCGTTTTACTAGTCTCTCCTAAACACTATAATAAAGGTGTTGGCTAGAGTTTTTATACCTTTTTTTTTTCTTTTTTTACCTTTACCTTGATAATATACAATTTATTTCAATCAAGTTATCATATTTCTTTCTACAATTTTGTGTAAGAATGAATAGGAGGCTAGGCTAAATTCTGATTAAGGCTAGGAATGATCTCAATTATGTAGTTTCACTGTCTCAATTTTGATTCTAAACTATGTAATTAAAGGTTATATTTTATTTCTGAATTAAGTTCTTATTTATTTTCTAAGAAATTATGTTATTTTATTTTTTATATAAGTTTAATCATGCTTGATTTATATGATATTTAGAAAATATTAGTATCATTGAATTGCTTATTTTTGTGAGTTGTTCTTTTACTATAGTATGATCAATTATTTGATATACTATAGATTTAGGAATTGCCTCTTAACGTTTGTCTCGAGTCATATTGGTTGTCTTATTTTTCACCTCCTCATGTAGATGACTCCGCTTTCATTGTGCTATCAACGACTGCTTTAGCATTGCACAAGTAGCTGGTTGTGGCAATTGCTGCGACAGTGAAGGAGCTGTCTGCAACAGGCAACCGGTGGAAAGCTGGCTGCGAGAATCGGTAGGAAGCCTACGACATTCGACTATAGTAGTGGCTTTGTCATTCAGGAAGGGGGCCAAACGGCAACGACATCTAGTGGGTTGTCGACTGTGGGCAACAGACATGGGTCTAGCTGCTACCTGTAGTTTAAATGGTTAACTAATTGCTTAGTTGTTCGTGGTCTTGCCAAGTTTGCTTTCCTGTTATTTTAGGCAGCCGATGAGTGAGTATAGATTCATAATAAGGATGATAGTACTTCAAAATAAATAAAATTATTTTAAATAAATAGCCATATTTTTATGTCTGTTTTTAACAATTAGCCTATGTTTGCTTTTATTAGCAACATAGCCATACATTCGTGTCTAGATTTTTGAGACTGCAGTAATTAGTTTTTTGAATTCTGTTTTTGTTGTTTGTTGCAGATAATATTATCTAAAATTTTGTGTCTCTAATTATGAAATTTGTGACTTTTTTGGTTGCATATTTTTTTACTATTTATAAGATATTTTTTATTTAGTAATAAGCTTTATGAAATTAGTTGTATAGGCAATCATTTATTTGTGAGTTGGTGATTTTGTTAATGGATATTTAAATTTTTTATTGTGTTTATTTCAAATTTTCTGAAATTTTGTGACTATAGTCACAAATTTTATGACTGTGTATTATATTTATTTAGTCACAAATTTTATTTCTTTAGTCATAGATTTCTAGATCTTGACCTGATGGATAGTTTGCTAATATTTTAAAACGTGGACTATATCTTTAAAACATATATTGTAAAATGGCTAAATTCTTAACTGACCTTATTCGTTTGCCGCATGAGATGAGATACGTTGCAGGGGCAATTATCAAAACTTTAAGAATGATTATCAATCAACAATATATGCCATATCAAACGACGGTAATAAACTATATGCCACTACAAAGAAATTGATCATCTGCTATTCTCATTTATTTTCAATATGTATATGTGTATATCTACATACGTACGTACATACATACACACATACATATATATGTGATGAATAACTTATGGCGTGAGTAATATTGAGTAAAGTAAGAATATCCCACAAGCCACCCTACTTTGCCAAACATTTGTGTATGAGGTGTGGAAATGCGTATCAAAACGTCACAGTTTTAGTTCCCATTAAGGGTATTTTTGGGTATTTGAACATGCAAGTCAAGAGACCTTTTGCGAACCCGAAGTGTCTTATGAGGTCATTAAGATGAGGAAGACTAGAGCAGGGGTACTAGATTGAGACAAGTGGAAAATCCAGACCCCTTGGGGAATTCAAACTCCAGCGCAAGGAAAAAAAAAAAAAAAACCTCAGAACCCTACATAAAGAAGGGAGTTACAAGACATGGGGGGTTTTATCTAAGACAGAATATAGTGAAATAAATTGAGAAAAAAACCATTAAAGTGAATTTCATCGTTTCAATCAGAAAGCTCTTAATTCAGTGAGGATTCTCTTACTAAATGAAGTCGAGTAAAGTTTAATTGTTTAGCCAAATTTTGGTCCAAACACATGTTTTTAATGAAAACATAAATTTACAACAACGTTGAAAGTATATCTAACTTTGAAAGGAAATAACAAAGTGAAATAGGGATAACAAAATTCCTAAGGCTGTCTTCATGATAACAAAACTGATCCGTCACTCTCTAATATAGTCTACGTACATATTTGGTCCTTGTGTTACGTAGTCCCTTTGACGTATGAGCTAGTAAAAGGTTAAAAGTTTTTTTTTTTTTTTCAAAAAAGCTTTGAAATTTATTTCTATAGAAGTATCTCACAACGTACATCAAGCCTCAACTGAATTGGATAATAATACTTCTCGAAAGCTAAAATAATTTGTTGAGCATACGTACATATAATTTGAAAGCAAATATTCGCGAACTATTTGATGGGGCTTCTCGAAAAAAGATTAATTTTTTAGACGCATCTTTCGAGAGTTTTTTCTTAGCATTAGTTTTGTTTGTAGTGGTTCATAACTTTTAGGGTTTTATTGGTGGGACGGCTGAAGTAGAAGTGTACGAAAAGCTTCAATTGAATCCATGTAGCCTTGAAGTAAACACAAGTTTCTGTTAGGCAGACACATTGATTCAGTGTTACAATCAAAACCCCATAAGATTAATAATTCAAATATTATATCAGTCAGTAAATTTTAAAACGTCCACCAATTGGTACTTGTAATGAAACTTTCCAATTTTAGTTATACACCAATAATTTATTAACACTTGGATGAGATGAACTCAAGAGATCGGCATCATGCAATCATATAACGGTTATAAATTAAAACAACATGATATATATCATAAGTTTTCTACTAAATTTTAACATATTGTGGATAAATAAACTTAACGCCAACTAATTTTATGGATATATAAAAGGGAATTTTAAGAAAATAATTACTTTTTTTAAAATAATTTTTAAAAAACAGTCATAGTTTAATATTAAAAAAATTACAATTTTAGAAATTTATTATTTTGATAAGAAATTTCTTACAACAAATTTTATGTGAAGTTTTAAGAAAATAGTTACCTTTTAGAAATAGTTTAAATATTAAGAAAATAACAATTTCAGAAATTTATTATTTTGGTAAGAAATTTTCTACATGTGTAAAAAAAAATTTATGAATAACTTTTAAATTTTTTTAAATTATAATTATTTTTTAAAAATATATAATTTAAAATGACTATTTACTATAAAGAAATAATTAATTTTGATGAGCGCCCTTTGGTATATCTAGTACGTCAAAGGAAAAACAAAAAATGAACTTTGGTTTATATAATTGTCTTTAAAAGAAGAGCTGCTGATAAGATCTAAACCCCTTTTTCTTTTCTTCCTAAAGAAGTAACAATAGAGGGGACACTGAACAGTTATTCTCTTTCAATAAACAGTGTATAACCTTAGGACAAAAGCTACAAAAAGCAATTGTTGGTACGATAAGAAAGCCCGGCAAACATATTTTGGTCATTGGATTTATACAAATCCTGCAAACTATGATACATCATCCACTTCGATTTCAGCTGAAGGACCCCCCTCAAAATTTTTAAAAAATAACCATCCCATGGCCCTCCGCTAATATGAATCAAAACAAAAAAGAAATTGTTAGTACGTTTGGTAACACTTATGTTTTGATTTTTTTTTGTTTTGTTTTAAATAGAAAAATATAATTTTATTTTTAAAAGCGCATTTTGTAAATCCGTTTTCCTTTTCTGTTATTTTTTTATTGGAAACAAATTTTCAAAGAAAGAAAAAACAAAAATTCTTGTTGTTAAAATTATTTTAAACAAAAATATCAAATTTTAAGAATTTTTTTGTGTCTCTCAATTCTAAAATTTGATTATATTATTGGGCCAGTTAAGGATTTAGCCATTTTGCAGTCCATGTTTTAAAGATATAGCCCACGTTTTGAAAAATTAGCAAAATAGCCATCAGGTCACCATCTAAAAATCTATGACTAAAGAAATAAAATTTGTGACTAAATAAATAAAATACATAGTCAGAAAATTTGTGACTATAGTCACAAAATTTCAAAAAATTTGAAATAAACACAATATAAAATTTAAACATCCATTAACAAAATAATCAACTCACAAATAAATGATTGTCTATACAACTAATTTCATAAAACTTATTACTAAATAAAAAATATCTTATAAATAGCAAAAAAAAATATGCAGCCAAATAAGTCACAAATTTCATGACTAGAGACACAAAATTTTAGACAGTATTGTCTGCAACAAACAACAAAAACAGAATTCAAAAAACTAATGACTACAGTCTCAAAAATCTAAACACGAATGTATGGCTATTTTGCTAATAAAAGCAAACATAGGCTAACTGTTAAAAACATACATAAAAATATGGCTATTTATTTAAAAAACCGTATATTTATTTTATCTTTATGTTTTTTTTTTAATCTTTTCAATGCATCTTTATCGGTTACGAACTATCATTTTGTGTTTTTTGCTTAAAAAAAACTGATAAATAGTGATTAACAAACATGTTTTGTGTTTTTTAAAATTTTGAAAGCAAAATGGCAAAGACACTTTCAAATTTTTGTTTATGAAAATAAAAAATAGAAATGTTATCAAATATAGCCCAAACAAAAAGTATTAAAAATAGCAAAATTATCCATGTAGTAACAAAGTTATAGGAGTTAGTTATATCTAATCTAATTAACGTAAATAACACAAATCCATCCGTGTGGTGTGATGTAATTTTCTTGTTTTCCTAGCTTAATTTGATGACAATTCTCATTGGTGAAGTTCGGCTGTTTGAGAATTTTACAATATTAGCTGTTAATGTGATACACAAAAGTTTATATCAAAATTTGAATTGTTCCGTATATTTTAAAATTTTATACGTGGAGTTGTTTACTTCCTCAATTGTTATTTTGACATCTAAATATAGACGAGTTTTTTTTTTCTGTATTAAACAAAAATTGTCCGCATTGAATGTGATCGTATATTATAAAGTACAATCTTATTAAATTCGTTGTAAATGTCTAAAATACAAACGTAAAACTTATTAAGTATCTTCAACAAATACTTTGAATCGAAAATAGGGTCAGTTAAGCAATTAGTCATTTTAAAAGTAAAACTTTCAAAGATTTAGTCATAGTTTTGCGAAATTAAGAATTTAGCCATAACATGTAAGAATTTAGCCATAACATGTAACATAAAATGTTACATATAACATATATACGTGTAAAAAGTGTAACATTAAATGTAACGTTATAAATCTTTAATTTTGATATTTTAAAGATAAATCCTAAAATATTACCCAAAACTTTGGTTAAATACCTAAAAAACCCTTGAAAATTTTATCCTTACTAATGCTAACATATATTCTAGTGACGAGTAATTAAATTATCCTCGTACACACATCTCATAAGATTGTTTTTATCATAATTTTTACAAGTGAACTAAAATTAGACAGTTTTGTAAAGACTCGTTGATAAACATTTTAAAGGATAACAATTATAATATATAAGAACAGAGTCACAAATTAAGATTAAGGGGACTTGCATTGATATGTTTTAATAAAAGTGATAATAAAGTAAAAATTTTAAAAATTATTCAAAATAAAATTGAAAAATAATTAAAAATTTCATGTTATAAACCACAAAATATAATGAATCAATTTGGACCGGGGCTGGAGCCTCCCTTGGCGGCTTGGCTTAAACTGGGTTAGTCCCTCATAATAAATATATATATAAATATATATATATTATATTTATATGCATACATTGACTTTGACGCTCTCTCGTCAGCTGATTAGGAGGGAACGTGAGCTAATTGTTGGGGCTTCGACAAATAGGCTATAGGGGAGCAGGCTATAGGGGGGCCGGGAGTGAAAGATCACTCTAGCTAACCCCCCCAAAAAAAAAAAAAAAAAACAAAGAACATAAAAACTTTGAAAAAAATTGTCACTGTTGCACAAGGTTGAAAGCCATACTTATATTAGAAAATTCAGTAGTGGGTAATTTGTAATGAAAAATATTTTTAAATGATCAGATTCATATTTTTAAGATGCGAGATTCACTAACAAAGTGAATTCGATGGTATAGAATTATTGTCACAAAAAAAAAAAAAAACTCATCAAAGAAGTACCCCTTATATATTGCAGGTACATAGGAAATGAGATTTCTAAGGAAATAGATATTAATTAAAATGTGACATTAAAAATAAGGGTGAGTTGCAAAAATAGGCCAAAACTAAATATGTCTTTTAAATGATAGTCTATGTTTTAAAAAATTAAAAGAATAGCCACTGTAAATAATTAAAAACTATCAAAGAAATATTTACGCATCTAGAAACATTTGTAAGATATTATTTAACAATTCAAAAAATAATGAGTAAAACTTGAAGTGTAACAAAATATCTTATAAATATTTACAGATGTGTAATATTTTGTAAGACACTTTTCTGTTATACAATTTGTAACATGGCAATTTTTTTTTTAATTTTTTGAAACATAGACTATATTTTAAAAACAAAAACTTTTTTTGGCTATTTCATAGGATTTCCCTAAAAATAATCAATATTTTAAAAAAAATTTAAAAAATATTCATTTATAAATTTTATTATTTTAATAAAAAAATTTATTATAATAAATTTTATTATAATAAAAAATATTTTATTATACTAATTAACTTTTATAATTATTTTTTTAATTTCTTATAATAATTGTGATTATTTTTTAGAGATTTTTAAGAATTTATCCAAATTTTCGACTAATTTTTAAGGAATTAGTCATAGTTTTATGAAATTAAGGATTTACCCGTAACATACGTGTAAAATAATATGTTACATATTAACATATAACATATTATGTTACACGTATGTTACATATAACATATTATGTTACACGTATGTTACGATTAAATCTTTAATTTTGATATTCTAGAATTAAATCCTTTAAATTTTTGGGCTCATTAGCAAAATGGTCTGTTAAAATAACATCTTTTAAGAAAATGACCAAACTATTCAAAAATTAAGTTATTAGCCACTAGGCCCATGTGGACTGTTCAAAATACCCTTCTTCGCCCAAATTTTATTACAATCTATAACAAATATTGTTACAGACGACATGTAACAAATATTGATATAAATTATTACAAACAAATGTGTGATAAAAATTAGACATTTCACCCAAATTTTGTTACAATCTGTAACAAATATTGTTACGGATTGTAAAAATATTTGTTACGACATGTAACAGGTCTTAATACAAATCGTGACAGACAAATGTCTGATAAAAATTAGATAGTTTGTTATATGTGTGTATCAAAAGTTGTTACCTATTGTAACAAAAATTGTTACAGTCTGTAACAATATTTGTTACAGATTGTAACAAATTTTGGATGAACATGGATATTTTAGGCAGTATTGATGTATGTGAATGGGCCTGAAGGCTAATAACTTAGAGGGATTTAAAGGAATACCATATTCTTGAGACAATGATAATCAATAGCCCATGCGTGTTGCACTTTTAATTTATACCCCAAAATTTACACTAGAAATATAAAGTGAAAATGAAGGGTGCACACCACATGAGGTATAGATTATTAAGTGGCATCAAGAATGACTTTATTTTGAAATTCTTCCAATAAATTAATTATGACAAACTCATGTCAATTCTTTAAAATTAAAGCTAAAAACAGGCCATTTAGCTAAAATCTCTAAATTTCATCTTTAAAATAGTTACTTTTTAAACTGATCATATTTTTTAAAGGGTGGGCGAAGTAGGCAAATACCCAGAATTTATATAACAATAAAAATAAATACCCAAATTTTTGAAGTAATTAAATTTTTAATCAATTCGTTATTTACTTGCACATGATTTTGGTAACTAAGTTAATTACCACTACTTAAAACTGTGTAAATAATTGAATCACTTGGATAATTAATTATATTTTTCAAAAAATTAAGTAATAATTTAAATTAAATATTAAAAATTGAATATTTACTATAATTTCTTTTTTTAAAACCACACCTTCCAAAATGATTGTTTACCAAATAATCCCTAGAAAATTTTCCTTTGGTCCTAATATTATTTGGCGTGGTTGGCCCTAGCTTAGATAGGCTTTTTACAATAAGTCGGGTTAGACACCCGAATCCTGCGCCAAAGATTGGCTAAAGTACTCACACATCTGCCTGGGTGATCGCAATACATTTTTTTTTTTTAATTTTTTTTTTTGGCGCTTGAAGCAGTACACTTGTTCATATATATCATCTCAAACGAACCACATTTAATAATGATCTTTAAAGTTAAAAAAATTTCATAAATCAATCGTATACAGTAATAACTAATTTTTTTTTATAAATAATTTGCATAAATGATTTTTGAATTTATTGGAATTTGACAAAGATCTCTTTTTTTTTTTTTTTCTTTTAGCAATTTGCATCTTACGTAGTCCATTAAATTATGTCAAATTTATATTAACAATTTAGACTCGTTTATTAAATTTCGTAAATTAAGGGGTTGATTACAAAAAATAAAAATAAAAATTTACGCAAGCAACCAAACCCCAACAATTAGTTCACGTACGGCCGATGCAAGTTACTATATCAACAATGCAAAACAAAAAAAAAATGAAAAAACAAAAACAAAGAAGAAATTAGCCAATGAATCCCTATATCGCCTACAATATGAATACTGTGTGGACATATGGTTATGATATTTTTCCTACATCACCTCTTATAATGACTTTAGTAAGTTTAGTAGGAGGAAAGAAAAATGACGTGGATGTACTGATCATAAGAAGTGATAAATGAAATGTGGAAAAAAAAAAGATTTTAAATTGAGAAAATACCAAAAACTTATGGTGGCTTCTTGCCAAATCCCACAAATATTTCTTTAGTTTACCGGTACAAAAGTACCTTTCAATTTTTTAATTTAATTAATTAAATGTACAATTTTGAATTGAATTAAAAAATAATAAAATATTTTTTATCTTATGATAAATCGAACGGATATAGTGAAATTTCGTAAGAATCTATTAAGACTTTGAGTATTTTCTGTCTTAAATTTCCTTAAAGTGGCGTGATAAGAGTGGAAAACAAAAAACAAAAAAATGATAAATTATTTTTATTTGCAAAACCATTATTTGTAAATGGTCTAAAATCTATTTTTTAAATTGAAAGAATAAAGTTGCAATTTAATGCAAGATATGATGAATGCTTTTTTTTTTTTTTTGTCCTTTTACATGTAAGACTATTAATAATGTCGAGCCGAACGGATTGCCAATCTTTTTTAGTTTTCATTTACACTATTCTTTTTAGGGAAAATACCCTAAATAACCCTTGGATTTTAGGGTAATACCACGACCTCTCATTCAGTTTACTATGATTCCAAAGTCATCCTTAAGTTTTTAAGTTCGGTTCAATTTCAACCCTTCTGTTGACTGAGTGTTGAAAAATCAGTGAATTTTTTCTAAAATTCTATAAACACCCTTGCTGCCACGTTAGTTATCAGTGATTGGAATTGCCAAGTAAGTTATTCCGGTTTAAGAACATCCTAATCCCTAAATTGAGACCAAAGCAAAAAAAAAAAAAAAAAACGACAACGACAACTCTAATCTCAGAGATTCTCAAGTCAAAAAAACCCAAAATGAAAATATATATATATATATATATTTGCTCTATGGCAGTTTGGAGGTCGTGGGTCAGCGATTTCGGAGGTCGTGGGTTGGCGGTTTTGGAGGTTAAGGGTCGGCAATGTGGGGGTTTCGTCGGAGTCGGTGATTGGGGTTTTTGGGGTGGGGATCTCGAAGTGGATTCGGGGTTGTGAAGATCGGGGTTCGGAGGTCGAGGGGGTCAGGGTTTGGGGGTTGGAGGTGGAGGTGGAGACCGAGGCAGGGTTCGAGGGCAGAGGGGGTGGTGGAGGCGGGGTTCGGAGGGGGAGGGGGCGGCGGAGGCGGGGTTCGGGGTTGGAGGCAGAGGCGCAGGTGGGAGATGGGGTCAGAGGCGGATGCGGGGTTCGGGGTTGGAGGCGGAGGTGGGAGATGGGGTCAGAGGCGGGGGGTGGGGTTCGTGAGATCGGGGCGGGAGAGGCGGGAGATCGGAGGCAGAGGCGGGGGTCGGGGGTCGGGGTTCAGGTGGCGTGGGTTCGTGAGATCGGGGGCGGGGAAGGCAGGAAATCGGGGACGTGGGTTCGTGGGGCGGAGGCGGGAGGCGAGTTTCAGGGTTCGGGGGCGGAGGGGGAACGGGAGGCGGGAGGCAGGGTTTGGGCGCGGTGGGGGTGGCGGGGTTCGGGGAGTTCGAGGCTTGGGGGTTCGAGGAGGGGTCGCCGCGGTGGTGGGTTTGCAGTGATGGGGTACATGGCGGTGTCGCTGGATCGTTGCGGCGGCCGGCGGGGTTGGCGGTGGTTGGTTCATGTCCTGTCAATGAAGAATGAAGAAAGCAATGTTGGTTTGTTTTTTGTTTTTTTGTTTTAAATTGTGTGGGTGCATTGGTGGTGTTTGGATGCAAGAATAAAAGGACATCTTAATGAATTATTAGTGATAAGATAAAACGACGTTGTTTTGTATTTAGGCATTATTGACGTTTTATATTATTTTTCAACGCTTAGTCAACGAAAAGGAACGTTAATGGAATTTCGCATAAACTCAAGGGTGGTTTATAGTATTATAGTAAACTGAAGGAGGGGTCGTGGTATTATCCCAAAATCCAGGGGTGATTTATGGTATTTTCCCTTCTTTTTATCCAACCAAACAGACAATGCCGTTTTATTTCATCCATTCTTTCCTTCCATATTCCATTATTTTCTTCTTACCCAATGTACTTTTAAAATCGGGCATTAAAAACTCGATGATAGGAACTCTATTTGTCAGTAAAATATACGACAGTAAAGTAGGGATAGTACAGTTTGAATAAAACTGGATTGATTCTTCTAAGTTTAATTACTCAGAAAAAAAAAAAAAACCTCCTTTTAGGTGTTGCATAAAAATTTGTGGTCTTCAAGTATTTTCAACATTGTCTCTACCAATTATATATATAGATAACTCATTCACTCTATTTAAAGATTAATTTTATTAATTATTTTGTAGTTAAATGACCTTATTTCTTAACATATTTAAAAAATAGTGTTTCTCTAGTGCGTTTTTTTTTTTGTGGTGGAGGGCAATTTTAAATAGTTAAATTTTCTTTTTTAAGATGTGAGGCCCACTGAAAAGGTAAATCTGACGATTCAGAATTATTTCCCACAAAAAAAAAAAAAAAATCACGTGAGAATTCACATTTAAAAAAATGTCCATAATTTTTGTTTTTTAAGTCCGTTTTCGGTATTTAGATTATTCACTATGGTTAACAGTCTAATAGTCAAACTACCAGCTAAAAATAATCATATTTTGTCCACTTACCATTATAATTTGTTAGTTTACCAAAAAATTCGTTTATGGTATATAGATTATTTACTGTGATTAGTAGATAAGATACCAACTAAAAATGACCGGTATTTCATTCATTCACTATGTTAATCTTTTTATTTACCAACAACAGAATATTCACCGAATAAAAAAAAATTGTGGATATTTTTTGAATGTGATCTAGAAAATAGACTATCTACCAAAATTTCTATAACTATTATTTTTTATTTGAAGAATCGTCGAAATACAAAAGGAAAAGAAAAAATTATGGGACATATTTAAAGTAAGGGGTGGTCATAAAAAACTGAATCCACATTCCTGCCCGCCCAAAACCGAAACTGCCCAAAGAATTCAAGAAAATGGTAAATCAAAAATTCTTTGGGCGGTTTTGGGTTTTGTTGAAATTTTTTTGGGTGGTTTTGGGTTCTAAAATTAAGATTTTGGTATGCCCAAACCGCCCAAAAACCTATGATTTTATTTTATTTTTAATGTAATTTTATTTTCTTATTGTCATTCCTCTAAAAAAAATCTCATTTTCTTACATATTAATATTTGCTTAAATCTCATATTTATATGTAAATATTATTTTTTTTTTGCTTTTTACATGTAAAAAAAGTCTAAAAATTATTTTTTATAATTACTATAATTTAATAAATAACAATAGATTTTTTTGGTAAGTCACTCAAAATCCGTCCAAAACCGAAACAGCTCAAAAATATTTTAGACAATTTTGAATATGAGATATTTTAATATTTTATTGCTCTACCCAAAATCAAACCGCTCAAATACCTCGAAAACCGCCTAATGTTCACTCTAGTTTAAAAATAGTCATTTGGAGAGAATATATATATATATATATATATATATTTTATAAAGAACATATTTTATTCTTGTTTGTCAGGGACCATGGCGTGTTATTTTTAAAATAGCAATAAAATTACATGACATGATGACATCAGCAACAATCTATCTTGTTCACTTTTTTCCCTTTAAAAAAAAAAAGAAAAAAAAAAGACCCGCATATCTCCTCTATATATATCCGCACCACATATTCGATGTACTCGTCCTTTATATTAACAGCAAATATCGGACCAAAGTCCGAACCCAAGTTTGAGAAAATGAACCACTTTCCAACTTCAAGTACTACTACTTGTTCCACTATTGACTCCTCTAAAGAGATCATCAAGATCAAGAAGAAGAGATCATCATCATCATCATCATCATCATCATCAAGCTGCGGCCACAAGATCAAGGGTGTGATGAGGCTGTCGACGGACCCACAGAGCGTGGCGGCACGTGAGAGGAGGCACAGAATCAGCGACCGCTTCAAGATCCTCCAGAGCTTGGTCCCAGGAGGCTCCAAGATGGACACTGTGTCCATGCTTGAGGAGGCTATCCACTACGTCAAGTACCTCAAGACCCAGATATGGCTTCACCAGAACTTGATCATCATCAACAACAATAGCCATCAGCATCACCATCATGATCATGATCATCGTGATGATGATCATGGTCATACCATGTTCCTCACTCCACCTGATCATCATCAGAGTACTATTTCTGCTACTACTCTTTATGATGTTCCAGCTCAAGTAGTTCAGCCTCAAGCGGTGATGGCTCATGATGATGACCTATATTATTATCAAAAGTCGTTCCAAAGTCCCGAAACTACGTCGTTTGATAGCATTTCGTGTGTGAAATTCTAGCTAGGGTAATATTGAGATATATATATATATATATATATATATGTAGTGTTTAGTTTTAATATTATGTGTTTACTTCTTGGTAAAGTCCTAGCCATAGCTAGTTAAGCTAGTTAAAGACATATAATCGTATGTTATGTAATGTCGTGTTTAAATTTGGTTGTTCATGATTTGGCTGGGATAAATATTCTACTGTGAAAATTATTGATCTTTTTAATTGCTGTTTTGAGGGAAAAATTAATTTTTTTTTAATTTACTATGTAGTAGGATCTTTTAATTTGTTAATTGAAGTCGGCTAGCAAATAACCCACAACTAACAAGTTCGTAGGGATATGTTTTTAGTCTTGACCTTTTTTTTTTTTTTTTTCTTGATCGTACCATTTTTATTTCATAAGGCTTGCTATTGTTTTTTTTACCATTAATATTACTTATTATTATTAGATAAAATATCAAAAATGGAAAAGAAACTGCTTATGCATCTAGAGATCGTATTTGCTACATACATGTTTTACGATTGCGATCTATCAGCTTGGTACTAATAAAAGGGATATCAGCTTGGTACTAATAAAAGGGATATTCTCTAATGGGTTTTTTTCTAGTGGAAAAACTTATTTGATATCATCTGATTTATTTATTTTTAGTAGGCAAAACATCTTAAAGTAAATCTATGATGCATAACTGTTTCTAAAAAAAAAAAAAAAATACAGAGTATAATTAGAGAAAGTTGTCGGTAAACCCAATTTTTTTGGGCAAACACGTTAGTCTGTATTTTCCTTACTTTATTACGGGAAAGCTATTTTAGGCCGTATATCTTATTAGCTTAAATTTTGTATTCAAAATCTAGTCTATTTCTTCTCCAGTTCTCCTAAAGGAGTTGGTAATTTTTGCTTTTCTTTGTTTCTCTCTCTTTTAGGTATGTATAGTTACAACATTTAAGGGCTGTTTTTGTGTTTTTGTGTTTTTTTTTTTTTTTTTTTTTTTTGTTTTTTGTTTTTTGTTTTTACACAAGTAATTTGCTACTAAAAATTATGCTTGTTATGGTCCACTTAAATTCATGTTTAAATACTCTTATTATAATCAAAAGTATTTTATAGTCATGTACAATAAAATGTACCTTTTCTGTCTTAAATATTAATTCAAAGTGCAACGACCAGACAATAATTGAAATAATAATTTAAATCTAAAATATAAATATAAAATTGTAAGTTTTTTAACCGAAATCAAAATTATTTAAATTTTTCTGTTTAAATCACTTGCCGAATGACCCCTAAGAATTTGAAACTCCGAGAATTTAAGACATTTTTAAAAGGTGCAGTAAGAAATACTTAAGTTCCCATGTATAAATTATAAATTTCCCAAAATTTTAGGAGTTCATTAAAATCATAATCCAACTGTTAACTACTGTTTCCGGTAGTTTTATTAATTAGTACCAACTAAAAGTAAGTCAATTATTTGAGTAATATGTTATATATTTTTAAAGTGTTGATAGTTTATTTGTTTGGAAAAAATATATGAGTATGGAAATAGCATTTGAATTAACATTTAATCAAGAATTAAAAATCAATATTTGGCAAGTTATTTTTTTCTATTTGGATAATTTCCCCAAAAAAAAAAATCAGATGCTTGTTTGGCATATGTTAATCCCAATGTAGAATTTATCATTTAAACTTTGTTTCGTAAATTAATAAACTATTCTCCAAATTTAACATTTAAATTGAAAATGAATATTACTTCCATTTGAATGTTATATATTTTTTCAGTTTGAATCACAACAACTTAGAACACAATTTTAAATTTACAATTCAAATTCTATATTAGAAAAAAATGATCTGAAACTTCTCAGTATTCTCAATAATTGAGCCAATTGGGGGGTAAATTAAGTGCTAAAAATTTAATTTTTTTAGGGTTTAATTAGGATGCGTGGCAATCAGGGTAGGACTATGTATGAGTGGTAAAATGAAATGGATTTCAATTTCGTGTGTGGAAATTAAATTGATTGTTTATTAGGACATCTCTAACCAAGCTGCATTACCCCTCCAAACTCCTCCAGACATCATTTTAAGACCCATTTTGAGTTTGGTGAACAGTATAACATCAAATTTGGTGTTATACTATTCATCAAACACATTTTTTTTAGGTTTTATTATTTATAAAATGACTTTTAAAAATTTTTATTTTTGACCTAAATCATATTGTTTTAAGTAAGATTTATATTGATTCTTTGGTTTTAATATATTTAATTTTTTGTGTTTAATTTATTAAAAAAAAGTCAATATTTTAAATAATTTAAAATGTAGTTACCTATCTAATTGAATTGCAACACTGGCATATAGATTAAAATTAAATTGAATAATAAATAAAAAAGACATTTAATAAGTTGAAAGCAACAAATACATTTATTTGGAATTAAATTGTCAAATAATATTTTATTTTGGCTGAAATAGCCTAATATTAAATAACTTTTATTGAGTTATTGTGAAAATAAAATATAAGTGGGTCTAATTCGTAAAATTGATGAATACAAGGCTATTATTGAAATATAATATAATAAGAGATATGAGAATTAATATACTCAGAATATTCTATTTAGTGTTATAAATGGTGTAATAGATTGAAGATGAATTACTGTTTGATGTGCATTTTGTTGTTAAAAATGAGTTTTTAGGTTGGAGATGGTCTTAGTCGTTCAAGCAATTTCCTCAAATTCCCTTTCCCGGGTAATAGACTTAATTGTTGCTCGTGTTAGAATTTTATTAGCAGAGTTGAGTGATGGTACTCATTGAATTGAGTAGTGATACTCTTGTTAAATTCTGCGTGAGGCTTATATTGGGGGAGATACACTTGTTTAAGAGCTTTTGATTTATTTTTTTCCTTTATCTACCAAACCTGTAAAGACTAATTAGTTTTTTTTTAATTTGCGTTTTTATTCTTTAAAAATTGAATTTAATAGTTATTTTTTGTTTTAAAAACTAAAGCCAATTAAGAAGTGGGTTTTAATTGGGTTATAAGGCTTGTTGAGATCCCATTTATTAAATGGGTTGTAATTGGATCAACACAACTTATTTAGACAAGATTATTAAATAAGTCTTAATGGGTCGTGTCTTTATAACATGCAAAATAATAAATCGTGTTTGGTTTTACATTTTGGATACGATAAATTGGTCGTGTCATGTTCGTATATCACCTAATAACATGTTATGAAACACGAATTATCACCCCTGCGTCTAATAAGTTATAATCCGATGTTCTTTAGGCAATTAGAGTGTCCTAGGTGCATTGTTGACGTCTTTTTATAAGATGCTCTTGGCTTTCGAATAAAAAAATAAATTTGCTATAAAAATATTTATTTTTTGTTCATAGGTAAAGGGATAATATTTTGTGTACCTACGAGAACTTTATCTCCGAACTGCTGTCAATGTTTTAAATTTATTAATTTACAAGAGAAAAAGTGGTCAAAGTCTCAAAAAGAGAACAATCTTAAAGAAGAAAGCGAAGGAAAAGCAGGAATTAACAATTTACTTTGAAGTAAGACTTATTATTCCACCTAGGGATCGAGGATATCTTTAGGGGAAAAAAAAAAAAGAACAAAAAAAAAAAAAAGCGATCTCATAGGACAACGACATGAGTATACGTATTGAAAGTTTTTTATTTTTTATTTTATTTTATAGCTTATTAGATTATTAGTGTCAAAGTAACCAAATTAGATATTATATCATCTCCAATATTAAAGTCATGCTAATGTTGTATTTAGACTCAAATACCATGTTTTTTATGCAATTGCGGAAGCGTATTTTATAAAAAATTATGTTGTCAATCTAATAGAAATAAACACAAACATCACATATCACATATTGATTAAACCATAGAAAATATAGGATTTTGATAATCATGTTCGTATTATCTAATTTAACTCATCACGTGAAGTCAAATTACATTAAACAAAATAGGGATAAACGAAATTATACCACGTCGACTTTGGTCCAAACACT